>OZ025189.1:2475000-3075000 GCA_964019065.1 Catostylus mosaicus | reverse complement strand
ATGAATGGAACTTGCTTGGCCAGTTCCTATCTGTTTTTGTTCACTTGAATCGTTAAAATTCAAATCATAATAAAATTTATCATAGCGGCAAGAAGGAGATTTTCTTGAAGGGGTTCCATTACCAACGTCGGAAATACTCGCTTTTAACAACACTAACCAAACCCAAGTTTATGCACATTTAACAGAAAATTCAAAATTTACACAGACGGCAGATTACGTCATCAACCCATGACTTCTGCAGCGGAGCATGAAATCGCTGGGGGAAAACACGTTAATTTGCATATTTTGCACTGCCGATAAGTTGTGCGACCATCGCTAGATTCTGCAGTCTGATTTAAGTCTACTTATAGAACGTAGAATTTATTTCTTGGCAGACGATTCAAGGTTAACAATAATGAGCCACAACAGCTATACAAATTAAATAATCTCCGAAAATGTCCGAAGAATCGAAAACGCCATCTCAACAGACACAAACAAACAAATCTATGAAATCTAAAACGTCTAGGAAAAAATTCACATTCAAAAAGGAAACTACATCTTAAATAATATCAACTGTGATATACTGCCCAAAAACTAATCTATGCATGATTGTGAGAATATTTTATCATAATTAAATAACAGACAATCGATCCCTTAATAACTGCGTGATTTATCAGCGATTAATACATCGTTAAATAACATAAAGAGACATACAATTCCTTATAAAAATTACCCTGCCAAAAATCAAACAAAATCTTATATATTTACTTCTATGATTATGGCCAAGCTCCACAACCAAGTGATTACGTCATCAATCACATATAGTACCTTCCTGGAGCAACTGAACAAAGTGAGTCGGAGGGAACAGATGGTCAATGATTTTAGCCAGTGACAAACATGGCACTTTTGAAGAAACTAATGTAAGGACCAAGTGACTTATTTGCTGCAATATACGGCCAATAACATGTGTCTCTATGTCGAGTAAAAACTTGCGTTTTTCGTCAACAGCAAACAACTCATTACAAAATTTACGTTTTAGCGACAAGTCTAGGCAAAAACCGGTTTCTCTTGGGGTCCTCCATCCACGGCGAGCATTATGAGTTGCATTTCAGAGCAATCATTTTTTCATGAGCCTTTATCGCGTATGACAGGGGAAGGTATCAGGAATACAATAATATAGTATCACTTGAGTTGTCATACTTGGAGCAAGGCCAGTAGGTCGGTCACACGATTAATACCAGTTACGATTTACACTGATACAAATCAGGGTGTATATAAAATTGACTCCTGGGTAGGCCAGTGTGTTTATGAAACGGTTATTACAAGGACAAAAACAACAGCTCCGAAGCTCAAGATACTAGGGTACTAGGGGTTGAGAACATGTTTTTTTAGCGATCATAGCAATTAGCTACAAGTTGAAGGAAAAGGAAGGCTTTAAATTCGGTAAAATCATCTATTTTATCCAGAAATTAAGATCCGATATTCTAGCCTTCGATAATGAGAACTATCAAATCTCTCACACTTTTCACATTCCGCACACCAACTATTAATCTTAAGATCATGGCCACTATAAAACGAACACTTAAAACCGACAAAAAAACGCGAGAAAATCCCAGGAGAAACGCGCTTAAGATCGACATAAAAGCTCGTTTGTACAATGGGAGATGTTACTATTAGGAGAAGTAGGAGCAGTGAACCAAATCTAATACTCTCTGGTTATATTAATGCTCCCATTGGGGCCACGTCTTATCAAATCAGAATTTGGCAACGTTGACTAGTAGAACAATCTAAAATAATAAACACACTATAACAAAATCATAGCTATATGCATACGATATTAATCTATATTATATACTTTATATAATATATGTTTCAACAATCTATTTTTGATATTTAGGCGTTTTATGGTGACTGAAAACACGCTTAATGCTATATACAAAAAGTAGCAGGAAACGAAAGCTGAAAACCATTGCAAAGTTCTCATCATATCGTGACAAGCCTTGCGTACAATGAGAGTAAGAAACGTAACAACGTATATTGTACATTTGGGGTTGTATTTTAATAAAGAAATTAGCAGCGAATTAAAAGGAGACGCAAACGCACCCACATAGCCACGAAAATACCATGTAATTTCACGCAAATCGAAAAGCCTTTGCCACGACATTCGGCTTATTTATAGCCTTTTAATGAACACTAGAGACTCAGAAGAGAACGAATACCCAATACAGTAATGATAGCAAAATAGACAGGCAGCACAGTCGAAAGACACTGCAAGCAAGGTAGAGACTACATCGCCTGATAGGAAAAAATGCAATTACAGGAAGGGAAATGCTATGCGGAGGACCGGCAAAAAGTTAAACAAGCAGAAAAGACAAAAAGTAAATGTACTGCAAGATTAAGATTATCTTGCAAAAGGGAAAAACTGCGTTGACAGAAAGACCAAACTGAATAACACAAAAAACAACAAATAAAGCAGCACGGTTTAAATACACTGGTAGCAATGCAATTTGCTCTTGCATATGATTTTATTCACATCGTATCCCTGCTACTTTGATTAATGGGTTTAAACTGACTTAATAAAATAAGGAAAAATTGACTTTTTCATAACAAAAGTACACGTCTAATTCTTCATACTGACTGCCAGATCTTCAGTTGATAATTCTAATATTTAAATCTGCTCTGTTTTATATCAATATGTTAAGTGAGTTTAGATAACAATCAAAAGTTTATAATGATTATCATCAATAATGTACAAAATCAACTATTTCTGTCGGCCTTTTGACGCCAATTTTTCAACAGTCCAGTCTCTCAACAGTACTGGTCAAAATTTTATATGCCTTTAAAGACCACGAAATTCTTCAAACAGTACTTTTTAAAGCAAAGAGCCTGTTTTGAATGGGTTTCGAGTATTACAGGCAAATAGTAGGTAAAGGTATCTAATTTATGAGAGACGACGGGTATAAAGCCACTTGATTGGCAGGAGGCTGCAATATAAGTGGCCTCGTTTACTTGCTAAGATAAAAGGTCAGCATAAAAATCACTAAGTCCCACAAGTTTCGAAAGTGTGACTAAGGTTTATTTAAAATGAGGCGATTTAAAGATAAGATGCATGAAAACTGGTACATGAAAAAGCCGACAAAATAGATATAAATAAAACACAATATATTACTGATCAAATTTTGGTTTAATTTATCAAGGCGAATTTTATTTTATGCTTTAAATGGGTAGTTGGTCACTTTAAAATATTCTAAACTACTTGCTAACTTACTAGCGAATCAAACTCAAACGACAAAATCACTGAGAACGGAAAAAACATATATTGACTAACTGTATTCAAACCTATATAGTGAACGAAACTGCCAAAACAAGAATCAAGATGAACACTATAAACTCATAACTCATACCTCATCAATACATCAAACACCTGACGGCAACGCTGCCAATTTACGAATTGAAGCACTTCTCCACATGGGCTCTGAAAGCATCGCCATCAACACATTTTGAGTCGCACTTTCTGCAGACGAAAGCTTCGTGATTGCTGCTGCTTTCTGGGCTGCTTGCCGAAGAGGATGTAGTGGGCGATGAGGAGAATGCTTGCTCATCATGTCTGCTTATTGGTGGGCTTGGGTGCTCATCTGCAGCAGTGGACCAGCTTTCAACAGTTTTCATGCCCGGCGCACGAGACATCTGAGGAGATGGGAAGCCATTCTGCTGCTGCTGCTCTGATGAAGACATTGGCCAAATGTTTGGTTGGTTCATTCTCATGTTTCCAAAGCCAGAGGGTGATCTAGGAGCTTGCTGCTGCGACCAGATGCCACCACCATAGCCAAAGCCAGAACCAAACTGCAAGTTAAAAGAAATAAGTCTTTGGAAATAAAGCTAGGACCAAACATTTGGCCTAATGCAGTCGGGGGAGCCCGAACCTCTATTGTAACGGTCTGAGCTCCAACAAAAAGGAATTTTAAAAGAATTGCCACAGAACATTTCGGACAAGTGCAAAAGCAGAGTGAAAACGAATACTACATTGTGGCCATTCCTATATACCGTAAACCAGATAACTCGTTCAACTAATATCCTTATCTATCAATCTGTAACTTATTTGTTCACTTGGTAATTTTTTCACTGACTCATCATTTTATATATTAATCTATTTATTTATCTATTCTTCATTTAATTATTTATCTATACCTTTTTTATTCATTCATTCGTGAAATTATTTTTATTGATTCATTCGTAAAAGTTTGAAATCATTTAAGTTAGCAAACATGCTTGCAGAAAAATGGAAATCAAATATTGAGAATTAAGAATATGGTTGAATACCAGAACAGATTGAAAAGATTCAAGTCCATTTAATGAGCGGCCAAAAATCGAAGGCGACGCATCATAAACGGAAAGCATAATAAAGGTCAGCTTTACGGGAGAAAAAAAGGTAAGCATAGAAAAAAGATGATAAGGGGTGACTGATAAGGGTAGGGGGAACAACAGAGAAATAACAATTAAAAGTACAAATCAGCATACCTGATTGTTCATTTGATGATTTTGTGGGGGCATGTTCTGTTGATTGCCAAATCTCCAAGGTTCAGCTTGTGGGTTGAGAAGTGGCGATCTCGGGCCTTTGTTTATCACTGAATACTGATTTTGCCCTGGTGGTGGTCTTTGTTGATTCATTTGGCGCTGCCAACCGTCAAAATGGCCTGGACTAAAATTCAAAGAAAGATATTATTGTAACATCGTCGCACATGATCTTCAGTGTTAAGACCTCAACATTTATTTTAACACTTTTGAAAAGTATTCTCAAACTCAGGCGATTAGAGAAAACTGTAAAAATTTTATACGCAAAGAATATTCAATGGGATAAAAACTCTCAATACTTTAAGTTACCCGGACGACTGTTTTTGTATTGCAAAACTTCACGATAACATGACAATGCGGATCGGTCAAACTAACCAGCCAATCACGCGCTCAAATTCACTTCTTATGTAGTGTCTGCTCACTTGTTATTCTTTTTATTGATATTCTATAATTAATACTCTGTTAAGTGTCGATGGAACAGTGTATCAAAGATGCTACATTGTTTTTCCTTCTCTGTCTACAATCATTTGTATTTTGCCGAGGAAAAGTTTTACATCTTTGGACAATTGACAATATTTGGTACTCATAACTGTTAACATCGAACACATTACGCGCAGTACTTTTTAAAAGCAAGCACAGTGTAGCAGAGGCACCAGCAATCAAACCATCCCATCAAAAAATTTGCAGAGGAAAAATATCTGCTGTTTAGTTAATATGAAATTAGTTTAGAAATTCTTCGCAATTCCAACTTAAAACTAAGAATTCCCCCAAAGGGGGGGGGGGTACGATTCTGAATTATTTGCCAAATTGTTGTAAATAAGCAAACACATAAATAAATAGGCCCAATTAGACGACAAATCGTTCTAACCCTCACTCTCTCTTTAGGGAACCTTAGATTTGTATGATAAAATAAAATGGCGAATTCAATATTTTTTCTTTTATTATAATTATATACGTTGTAATATTGCGACTATGTATAAGAAATTAAAATTGAAATGAATGAGAATGAAATGAAATTTAAAATCCGTTCGCATACCTGCCATTGTTAGGACGTCGATCATTGAAGCCTCTGTTCGGTCCATTAAAGCCATTTCTGAAGCCACCCCTTCCACGGTTCATGTCATCAAGAGGCCCACCATTCGGTGGCATCATCTGATGTTGGTTTGGTGGACTGAACTGGTTTTTGCTGAGTGCCCTATCGAAGCCCATCTTTGATCCCATGAACGTTGGAGTGGATAGTTGACGCATCAGCTTGTTGCCTTGATTTTGCTGCGAAACAAAAGATCGCACGTCTGGCTTTGAGTGATCACAAAGAGAAGACATCTGGAAATTAAACGCGTAGTTAGAACGTACCTCACTCTAACACCGTTACCATACACTCAGAAATGCAGCACGCACATTTACGATCAACTGTCATACGATGGGACTACCAACCCAAATAAGCACTTTTGAAGTACCAACGGGTAGATCGTCCAATACATTAGTGCAAATACCGATTATGGAAAACGTTTAAAGCACAGGTTGGGTTCTTGAACTAATTTACTTATATCTATAGTTAAAACTTATCTCTATATGTATCACACATAGATAACTTTTGTTCTTTAATTAATTAAAATTTACTTTGCACCTATTGTAGCAATTATTTTATGTTAGGAATGTTATTTTTCTGCCTGTACTTTTTGTAGTTGGCATCAATTAGTTGTAACATAACTATTTATACGCCTATACACAGAAATTAATAATGAAAATAATACAAGTAAGATAGCCTAAAACTATGGCATGGCCAAATCCTTCTTAAAAAGCACCTTGTATGCAGACGAAAGTTAAGAGATGCAATTTTCGCACGGAGGTCCGTTGATACAAGGTGCAAATTGCTACAAATCGTCACTGTTAGCTAAATAATGGAAGACTGTCAAATGACGCTATCTGAAATGTCGGCACTTTAATGCAATGGTGATTACACCAGCTATGAGAAAGGCAAAATTTACGATTACATTTAACAACCAATCAGTTTCCTGCATGAAGTTCCCTCCCTCGCCTAATATTGTTAGGCTATCTGACAGCTCAACACAGCCTAAACACGTTCTATGATCACAAGCTTGTAGAAATAAGAGATATCAAACTAGTTAAAGAGATGCAAAGTTAAAAGCTCTTGAAAAGAAGTTCTTCAAAAATATTCCGTTGACCTTCATCGCTGAATATTTTTAGAATATCTGAAAGCTCAACACGGCCCAAACATGTTCTAGGACTACAAGCTTGTAGAACAAGAATTTTAAAGCGTTAGCTATATGTTTCAAAGATCCGTTATTCCCAAGCATGTTTTTCAAATTGCGCAAAATACCTATGAATAAATTATCTTCAACCTCAACATAACGTGAATATCACTTTGTTTTGAGTTCAACTTAAGGCTTATTGCAGGCAAAAGTGAGAATAAATATAGGGTTTTAAGCATTGATTGTTTGCATTTAAGACCCACTGCCATCCTGCGGGGACTGTTTTAAACTATTTTTTACACAATCTGAAACATCAGTTTTTTTCAGAAACGAGGATTTTTGCGGACACGATTCTGTTTTTTACACAAATTTTGCTTATTTGCAGGTGCAAGTGAGAGATTACAGTACTCTTTTCGAGACTACTTGTCTATAACTTGGAACTTCAACACGACCTTAGAGTCTATGCAAGTCTCGCGGCTCTTATGGAATTTTTTTCTCAGTTTCAAATACCATAGTGCCTATTGCCTGTGTGGATGTCAAGTCTTCATAGAACAACCCCTTAACATAAGAAAAGTCTACTTGTACGTAAGCATGCGATTTTAACACTACATTCTAAGATATTAACAACGAACCTGGACGCCAGTCGCAGCCTCGAGTTGCTGTGCCAGCCTCTGTCGATCAGTATTCAGCTTGAAGATGTGCTCTTGGTACTTGTACACCTAAACCAAAACACTATTTATTCCAACCATTCAATCAAATTCGATTCACTTAAATTCTGCTCATTAACAAGCGAACATCTTAGTAAAACCGAATATAGAAAAAACTATGTGAAATCTAAACAATGTAAGGGAACTGCGGCGGAAACTTGGGAGGCGAGGGCTCCAGTCGCCCCCTCAAAATGTTCTGGAAGAAAATTGTCTTTTTCTCTAAAACAACGGGCAAATATTACGTCATCTTGTAAAGACCAAAGGCTTGTTCCCGAGTGTCCGCCACAGTAAGGGAAGCTGATTGTTCATTTCGCTTGAAACATTTGACAAAAAAATTGGAAATGAGGGTCCGGTTAGGGTTAGTTCTACGATTAAGGCTAGGTTAAGGATTATTTTCAGGTTCAGAGGATAGAAATGGTTGAAAGTAAAACTTTTGGGAAGGTGAATATATTTGTGACTCAATGAATAGCTGACTCAATGATGGGTTGGCAACCACAAGATTAGAAGAGGAAAGAAGCTGACTGGTAAAAAAATGCAAAGTTGTAAGAGAAGGGAAGAAAAGTGAAATGGTGAGAGCAGGGGGACGGAAGAATATGGTCAATGCTTTGGCAGGGTATGTATTTGTTATGTGGCCTCCATAATGTTGGGGTGATAGCCATAAAACTAGAAGACAGAAAATGAGTCGTAAAATAAAATTAGAGTCGACAGAGAGTGGAAAGGCAAATGGTGGAAAATAGAAACAAAAATATGGTTTAGGTAACGTGAATATATTTGAATGTAGCCAGCTCAATGGTGGGATGGCAACCACAAGACTTGGAATGAGAACAGAAAATGTCATGTAAAAAAGGAGCATATGAAAAGAGCGTAAGAAAGGGAAGATAAAGAGAAATTGGGAAAAAATCAAATCAATCGATAAAAGTATGCATGATGACCAAATCATTCTAAGAGCAATATTTTCTCTATTTCAAACTAAAGGGAAAAAAAGAAAGTCTCGAAAAGCAAACTGAAACGTAAAACAAATAGCGTGAATTACACAAAAAGGCATAAAGTGTAAGTAGCACATGTGCTTTTGAGATAAGAAAATAAATCTTATAGAAAATGTTATTGAAAGAGTCATTACACAGAAACACTGGTCAGAAACACATGCCTTGAAATTGGTTAGATGAAGGATTAGAGCTGGTCTTAACCCTTTCACTCCCGGTTATAAAAAGGTTTCACATTATCAATTAAAGCGTGTGGTTCGATTGCAAGGTGGGGACTTTTAAGAAGCCTGACAAACATAGCACTAGCGATGAATCAAGCTACTTGCAGCATCAGCCTCCCCTTCTCAGGAATAATCAATTCCCGCTGGAGGTCGTAAAATCATGGTCCCTGCAGGTAAAAGGATTGAGTCGAGATTTACGGTTGAGAAATGTACAACAGACCTGTTCTTGGAGGGAAGCCAGACGACTTTGGGACAGTTCATAATCCCTTCGTAGCTTTTCCCTCTGGGCTTGGGCCCTTTCTCTGTCCTTCCTTTCACTTAATACATCTTCTTTGTATGACTCAGCCTACATCCGATAAAGACTAGCATTAAATTATGTAAACACTTGTAGCTGACCATATGCAAATTTTAGGATTAATTTCATTTTATATTTAAAGAGAATTGCCTCAAATAGCCCCTTATTGGTACTTGTGTGTTATAATCATCAATCCAATAAATTTGCATTCAGAGTTAAAGGTGTCCAGAATCTGGGAGGAGATAGTTGATGTATAAATAATATAAAGCCAAAAACTGCTAAAACTGACACAATTGCTGACGTAAAAAGATGCTAAAAGCCCCAATTCAATGTCAAAAACGTAACTTAACTGCTAATGCATATTTATTCAAAAGAAAGTTTTGCAGAGCAAACTCTTTCCTAAATCAAAGGTAGGTTCTAAGGACTTAAGACTAATTAAAGAACTAAGCTTCTTTTACACATTATCCTGATGAGGCCACTAAGTTGAAAGTATGACAGTACAAAGAAAAGTCTTCAAATGGGGCATAGAGATCTTGCAGCTATCGGGTCGCGATTTTTGCAATACAATACGGTAACAAAAGCCGTCCTTTTTGGCATCTTTTAGGATGAGAGGTTTCGCTTACTTCTACGTGGTTTTTTAGCTCTTCACTGCTGATATTGGGCCAAAGTGAAAATCAAATATTTCACCAACAGAATATCACATTACCTGCTGTTGTAGCATTATTAGCTGGTCATGATTTGGCAATCCATGCTCTTGTATCAGTTTCTTCAGCTTACGAAAGCTGTCGACCTCTTGCTCAAGTTCATTCTGAATTCTGGTTAACTCGTCGTTTTTAATCTGAAACGAAACACCGCAAGCATTTAATTCATTTGCATTCATTCAATCATTTTGAATGAATTGATCGACCTTCTGTAAACACAGTTTGCCGAAAACATTGTTTGTCTGAAGCTCCTCCACTTCTTGGAAAAAGTGTCTTTGGATTTGTTGAATTATGTTTCGGTTTTTCGATTTTATAGTTTTGAATAACAAAAAGGATATTCAGTTATCTCATTCAATATGCAAAAGTTTAAGGTTATGAGGGTCACAATCAGCAGATAAAATTCAATCATTTCAAATTGCTTACAGTTAACGCTTGTTTGCGAACAAACAAATATATTATTGTTATTTTGGGTAAGGTAGTCTATTACCAAGTAATCAATCTAAAGGTGAAGTGTAGAAGTCTGATTGGATTCCATTACCAAAAACTGAAATCTTAATTGTTTTAGTGATTTTTTTATTGATTGTTATGGTATGAGGCTAAGTAGGGTCTGTTCTTTTTGCTATTAGTATCTAATTTTTTGCCTTTATTTTACTTTATAGAAAATATTAATTGCCATCCAGAGTGAAAACCAGATGATTTCGTGTCTTTTCCTACTTTTGATGGCACAGTAAAAGTCAATCAATTTTTGTGTCTTACCCTTTTTAATGATAAAAAATAGCCAAAGGGAATGGGACACTTATTGTGACACCTATGACATCGAGACTGGAATTGAATGTTTATTTGGGGAGCATTTACAGGCTAAATTTCAATACGGGCTGATATTAAGTCAAGGGATAAAATCTTTCAACTGCAAAATCTAATGTAATTGTTAAGCGTTAATACATGATTAATACTTAGTTGTTAAGTGGCTATATGAGAATAGTTGTTGAACACTGCAATTATTTATATTATAAACTATAGGACGTATTTTGCAAAATATAAACGCAAAGGTTGATACTGCGCTGGCAAGAATAACATTGAATTTCCCCTGCTTTAAAAGGAATTCCCCAGTTAAAAATGAAGAAGTAGGACCTATTAAAATGAACCATGAACGTTGGATGTCTGATAAAAAGTGTTAAAATAGAGTATCATTCTATTCCCCTCATAGAAGCAACCTTTGTGAAGACTATATGATATCGTTGATGCAAACTTGGGAGGTAGAAACTAATTCAAAAAGTTATTGTTGATATTTTCAAGCCATTTTTAAGCAGCTATAGCATGCTGATCTAAACGGGCCTAAGAAACAGATCTTGATATGAGAAGAACCAATGATATAAGCAATGTCAGCCATGTAAAATAATAACCTGAGCAGAAAAAATATAGCGGCAATGACGTCACGAGCCATTCCATGAGGAGATAAAATGATACTTAAAGCTTGCCTGAACTTTGAAGTACCGAAGCAAACGAAAAAAATATTTTGAATTACGAAATCAGTAATATGTAACCTTCAGTTAAAAAGCGAATACCCAGCCCGATAATACCTGATCATTAAACATACCTGGTAGGATTTCAGGCTCTCGGTCATCTTTTCCACTTTATGCTGCAGTTTGTTCTGCTCAACGAGAAGCAATCGGTTACGCAGTCTGTCTTTTTCAATTGCTTCCCTTGCATCAATAAATATTCTTTCGACCATCGTGCTCTTCCTGACCTCCTCTTCTTGGTTCTGGGCCAAATGCTCCTTGAGTATCTTCAGTTCTTGTTCCAATCTGTGTGTATCAATTTTCATCATAGCTTCCTTGTGAGAATGCTGAGTCTTTAGATCATCGACTTCTCTGCTCAACTGCCAAATGAAGTAATAAATTAAAACGAATTCCGATTCTGAACATATGAAACAAAATATGTTCGAAAGGAAAAATGATTCAACGAATTGTAAATAAATATATATAAACGAATTAATGACTAAATTTGTTATAGCAAGAGCAAAGAAACAAAAGATAAAAATTTTCAATATCAAAGCAAAATTAAAAATTCAAAACTTAAAGTCAGGTAAAACAAACATTCTTACGTGTGTCTTAGTTGCTATGTTGGTGTAAAAAAACGTGATAAAATAATAGTGAGCGAAATAAAAAAAAAATTGACTTCAATAGCAATTTAAAGTATTTCCTAGAAGACTTATACAAGCCCTAAAAACAAACCAAATGAGTCAAAAGTTAAATGATTGGCAAAATGGTTTACCTTCTCTTTTTCCTCTTTGGTTTTCTTAAGGTCTTCCTTCAGTTCATCATTCAACTTTGAGACCCCATTTTTACCATGATAATTGTATTTCTCGTCTTTCTTTCCTCCTTTTTCATCAGACTCTTTCATTTTGTTGTCTAGCTTTTCTTGGATAACTTTCACATCTTTCTTTAATTTCGTCACTTCGAATTCTCTCTCCTTCTTCGATTTTTCCATCTCTGCATTCTGTTCTGTTAACTTCTCATTCAACAGTTTACACTCGTTGGCTCTATCGTTCATCAGTTTTTCAACTTTTATCAACTGAAGTGCCAGGTACACAGAATCTGGAAGAGCTGGATTGTTACCTGCAAAAACGAAATTCAACGTTTTTCCTTTTGTTTTCTAAAGAATAAATAATAAATTCTATATAGTACTCTAATGAAGCCCCGTATGACCGAACAAGCAAAATATTAGTAACAAAATATAATTAAAATCTTGTCGTATTTGCTTCATATTCCTGGCAGTTTAAGTTCTTCATGTTTATCATTTACACAAATCCTCGCAATCTTTCCTCGAGAATCCGGTAGGCAGCCTGCTAGGTTTTCTTTACATGACTTGTTATGGGTGTTGCAGCCACAGGAAAGGTAACTTGCATACACTTATCAAATATGACCAAGCAAAGGTTAATCACGTTTGAAAGTAACACCACACGATAAAGCTCAAGCACTCATACCATCTGAAGGCATTTGCCCATTCTGCAACGAATGCAACTCAGCAAGAACAGCTTTCAATTCGATAACTTGTCTATGAAGTATCTGATTCTCGTTCTGAAGAAACTGCGCCTAGAAGTGCGATGAAAAGCATGCATGAAAGTGGTGTGCAAAAAAACTGGCCAGCACGTAGCAGATGCATGCAGGAAAAGGTCCTTAAAGGGTAGGGGTTAGGGTAGGGGTTAGGGTAGAGGTTAAGTATAGACGTTAAGGTAGAGGATGAATTTAGAGGCTTAGAGGCTATGGATACGGTGTTCGTAGCCCATCGACCTGCCAACTTGAATTATACCCCCATGTTGAAGTTAAAAAAGATCAACAAGCCACAGGGGAGTTTTTCTGTCGTACCAGTAATTTTTTAAGATTTTTTCAGGGCAAACAGTTGATTTTTCCGGTCATAAATGCCGTCTACCCACACCACAAACCAAGAGGTGATGACCCCGCTTGTTTCATGAGTTTCAGTTAATTAATATCAGCCAACTCATATACATCCCATTGTAAGAACCTTCGCGAATTATTCCACATTCAAAAAATTCATAATCGATATACCCTTTGCAGGATTGGGGCAAGAAATCGAAGACAATCCTCGAACGACAATCCCAGACGTGCTGGAGTTTCAAATATTTAGGAAAATCATGCCTCAAACTTTAAAAACTGCCGAAAAATGTTTGAATTACATATTTCTATATCTGATGCTTTTCAAATTTTAGTGCGATGGATTGGGCAATGGCTTTTCAATAAAAGCTGGAAATAAGGAATTCCCATCTTCAGCAAGTGTCAACAATTTTTTTCCTTTCCCATTTGGCTGACGAAGGGGGTGAGGTGCCAACATGAAATTATATAGAATTCGTAATATAAGTCTATAATAATAGTTGCTTGCGAAGTACTTCAACCAAAAATATTGGATGAACATTTCCGAAAGTGCGACTTCGAGTACATTCCCCGCGGCGTTACCGCTACTGGGAAAACCACTGAACGTCAACTGGGTTTCGTGGTAGACCTGAAGTGCAAGAGCAGGCAAAAGTTTTGATCTAATATGGAATAGAAGGTCAAACCAAAGCTGTCATAGTGAGGAAAAATAGCTTGATCGTGACGTTTTTTATCAGATATAATTAGGGCGGTTTTAAGGCAACGCTAGCACAAGGTTTTTATGAGACAGTGGCTCATGGAAGTGTAAAAGAAACCATGCCACTATCTGGTGTTTTAGGAAGTACTTTTTTAATTGTAAAAACAGCGTCCATAGCATAGCTAATGAGACTCAAGGAGTTAAAGGCTCAATGTCGGAGAAAAGGTATTCCTGACAGCAGTGGCGTAACGCACGGTGTGCACCTTAAGCACAAAACTAAGGGCCCCACGGGTGCAGTCTAGATATAGCATTACAGTTTCTATTGTTTTCAGTTGGCTTTATTCGTGATTAGGGTAAAATGTTATCACTTTCCCAAGGAAAGGCAGGGGGGACGACTCTGAAGCATTACTTGTTGAAAAGTCCTGACAAAATAGCAGCAACGCTTATGCCAGAAACACGTGCTCGGTTTCTTGCTTAAATTAAAAGCTTAAAATATGTCAAACTCGATTAAAGAAAACAAAAGCAGGATACGAAACTCGCTGCACGGGACTTCAAACTTGCCCGAACACGCTTTAACCACAATTGGTCCAAAAATGGGCAAAGAAAAACGAATGCGCATATTGCATAACACTTTGACGGTTTATGTCAAAAGCTTCGACGATACACACTTCTCATGTCTGGTACTTCTTTACTTGAAGAGTAAATCGGGATTTTGCAGAAGAAAATGCTAAGAAACAGATGGTAGCTTAAACCGTAGCATTATCGATGGGGGCATCGCCAAGAATTCAGCTACAAGCAGCGGCTAAGCTAAAATCAACTTTTTGAGGATACAAACTTGAGATTCGACGGGCTTTGCTTTAAGGCGTAGCTTCAGTGCATATCCTAAAATCTTTAACATTGAAAATACGCCGAAATCGAAAGAAAACAGGCAGTCACCATTGGCCGACGAAAACTTCGACATGCCGACAGACACAAATTTGGGGATACAGCATACCCTGTAGAAGTAGCGACGCCCCTTCGAAGAGAGGTACTTGCCTTCTGGGGCCAAGTTTTACATTCGTATAAAACAAACCGTGGATCAAGATGAATGATAGTAGAAGGTTACAACAACAAATAATAATCATTCATTTTGAATAACAAATAATAATTCATTTATTTCGAGTTTAATTCTTTCATTCGCAGTGTACATGTTACGCATGGTTTCGAAATGCTCGCAGGGTGTGCTTACTTGCTGAAGCCAACGAAGCACAAACTGCCACGAAGCGTCAATTGAAAACGATTTCCATATGGTTGCAAGGCGTCACAGCCAGGGCAACACATGAGGGGATTTATCATTCATTGGGGGGGGGGGGGGTTTACCCGCAAGTGTTAAAACAATTGGCCAGGCAAAAATGGCCGCTACTGGAGAATTTTCTGCCAAAAAGGGCAGATTTCTGAAATTTTCAGAAGGGCAGAAAGTGACTTTTGCTGGAAAAACGTGTCTTTCCCCCTTCCAATACAGACCATGAGGCGGCACCCTTGTTTCAGCACTTTGCGACTGGATTAAAACTCGCTGAAAAAACAAGTTTGCATGTCGGGAATAATTGACGCAAAAAACAAGAATATGACGTCACGTTCTATCTGTGTCAATAATAAGGAAACAAAAGCAGACGCCGTAGCAGTTTTCTAACAAGATTAAAGTTGCTGTCAAATTGCCAAATACGTCATCAACAAACAAGGAACTTTGAATGACTACACGCATTTCAAAGAATTCTAGGTGATGTGGTACTGGGGTGGTCACAAACACGAGGAAACGATAACATGGGTGCAAAGTAAAGAACTTTGGAAGGTTGAACTTCAAAAGCAGGGATGCCTGCTGCATTTAAGGGCAAAGGAACGGCATCGTAAAATAAGGCAAAACATTAGCAAAATTAGAGAATTCAGCTCTTTTCTCGGATAGCAAGAAGGGGTATTGCCCATCTGCCGCTTGTCTTATGAACTGTGGACAGGTCAGCATGTAGCTACAGTGGGGTGATGGGGGAGTTCAACACCCCCAGAGAAAAAAATATTAATTCAAAAACAAGGCGTTTTTGGTCATAGGGGAATATCTCGTCGGCAAATTTTGCTAACTTGTCGCAAATAAAGGATTGCACGCCCATTTTGTTGGCAAATTCATCGTAGACAACCACCCCCCCTCCCCCTGAAATATGACATTTAGCGACGGCCCTGAATTATGAATCTTGATGAAACAAAATTACAAAGTTGCTCTTAAACTATTGAGACTTAACAATAATGTGTATTGAAATGTGCAGAAGTACAAAAATTTAAGCTTTCGACCTTTACTCTTGTCTATTTTATTTATCTTAATTAATAGATATCAATTCATATCTATTCGTGTATGCAACTTTTTTATCTATTATTCATATTCTTTTGTATTAAACATTTACATAAATCCACTATCTATACTGAGATTATGGTTGCAGTGCAGCAATCGCCATTTATAAATTTCCTTCTTATATCTTTTTAATCAACTTAGTCATAAGCTCTCCACACACGGTCATGATGAGCACTTTTAAATAAAGGCCCTTCAAGGTTTGTAAAAAAAACATGATATATACAGGGAGAAAATCTTGTTAATGGCATACCCTTGTTTTTATAGAGACTATGTCATTTTTATCAATACCCTGATTGAAAAACTTTTCATTTGTCTAAGAAGATGCAGAAACAACAATTTTTGGGCGAAGTTTCATATGTCAAATTTAACATCTGCAAATTTTTCTCATAGCATTTTTATAAATAAATCCTTTTGCTTACTCTTAACTTGCCAATAAAATTTTGTTGTGCTTGCAAATTGGTTGTAATCCTGGTTTGCATCTTTACTCAATATAATAAAGGATCAAAATAAAGGAGTAAACACATCAACTTATATTACACATATTTTGGGTTAGTGCCACTAATATTAGTGGTTTGAAAGCCTCTGGAATTAAACATTACATTTTTAGCTACAGCAAAGGAATTTGAATAGACTACCAGTATTGTAAATCCAAGGATCAAAGGATGTATCTAGTATTGCATAGATTTCTAACCCATTCATTGTGAATTCTGCTACCTTGGCTATTTTTTATATCAAGCATAATACTAACAACTACAGATTACCTTAACTGTACCTAATGGCTTCAATACTTCAATACAAGGATGAGCAGGACAAGCAATATATCATGACTACCCCCTGGCACTAGACATAAACCAAAACTTCAGACAAAGAGACAGCAAGAAAACAAGAAGGAGAAAAGAAAGGAGAAAAAAAAAGAGAAAATAACTAGGAGTCTGCAGCAAAAAATTTGACAAAAATGGATTGTGTGAAAAAGTGTCATTTGCCAGCTTTATAACAATTTTAAATGAAATAACTGCTTCAGAAAAGCAAGAGGCCAACCAATCAATTTCAAGGATAGCCTTAAAATAATAATTTTTGAATCTAATATACCCAATAAGCCAGACAATGACTGTGATATACTGGCTTCCTTGCTTCTTTTTAAAAGGATCATATCATAGTTATTTTCAATGAAAGCTTATTTATAGATAATGATAAATTACTGTCCATTCTGAGAAAGTTTTACTGTAAAAATTGTAGATGAAATATAAATTATAGATAATAATAAATTTCTTGATGTATAAGTGAGATAATTCAAACTATGTAGTTATGAAATAACTTCCCAAATTCACAATACCCCTATATATTCCAAGCTTATAAAGTAGCCCCAAAAATAATTAGCAAATTGGGTTCTGTTTGACAGCATTGGAATTTCTTATCTATTGTCAATGTTAAACAAGTCATTTAACAAAATATTTAATTTCATCAATCAGTCTCTTGAATGCAAATATATTACTAGAAAATATCATCACACCAAAAATGAAGAGTTTTAACAGAATATTTTCCTGCAAAACACTTAATAGGTCAATAGCTATTTTCTTATAAAAATCTTGTTAGCTTATTGATAAGTCCAAAGATTTGTACCTACACCCCAAAAGCATGCTTTTCAACTCCTGAATAACTTATGATATATACACATTGGGTCAAAACAGTATATCTGTATTTACTGGTGGCAAATCTGTGAAAAGTGTCAACTTCAAAAACTATGGAAGATAAACTTGAACTTGCAAAAATCTGCAGATAAATTTATCACTGATTACTATGTAGCATTTTCTGCTACAACTATACATTTATTTTGCTAGCTAGTAGGTGTGAATCAGTTTATAGCATTTGCACAAAGGGCTACCACCAAGAATAATTAACAGTTACAGTATGTAATCACTCCAAAGGTAATAAAAGGATAATTTTCTCAAACCATGTGGTGACCTGTTATGGTTGATGTTACCAAAAGACAAATGCTTGTAAGTGTCATTTTTAAAAATAGTGTCCTTGTATTATTGTTATTTGAATAAAACTCCTTAATTCTGAAACTTGTATCTCTAGAGATGAATATATGGCAATTTTAACAAGTACAGGTAAAATTCCTTTGTGATTTAAAACATAATCTCAATGGATCCTCAAAGGCTTTAGAATTCTCAATGATTTTTTCCCAAAGGGGTAGAAAGAGTCAGTTACAAGAACATTCATTGCAAAAATATTCTCCTGGGTACTTCTTGGATAATACTGGAAGTAACTTACTTCACATGGTAACAATGTGTTAGGCCCAATCTATTTTCATTGTCTGACATAATTGGTGAACTCAGCCTTGGTATCCCAGGGGCAGCCAAGTTCTATTATTCTTTGACCATACCTTTTCCCAATTGGCACAAGCAAATCAATTGAAACAAATTAGTAATTAAAAAAGAATTTTCTTGAAATAGGCCAAGAGATCAGGTCAAACCAAAGGGCATAACCAGTTTTTAGGATTGATACCCAATGAGACAAAACTAACCAAGTTCTGAAAACCTGTTTTTAAGACAAGGCAATAACATTTTGAACAAAGCCAGGCCTTCTATAGGACAAATAAACCCTGGTATCATGATTTGAGAAGAAGAAAATGTCAGGGCTCACAAAAATAGTGTTTTATGGTTGCCAAGACAATTTGACTGCCATATTGTTATGAATGACTAATGCAACCAGTTGTTTTGCATATCTGTGGTTAGTTGCTGGGTTTTAAAAACCATAAATATCGAATAGTCTTGCAAAATGAAGCACAGAAAATATGAAACCGACCTTGCGGCTTTTCGGCGGGTGTCAAGTGGTGCAAAGAAAACTCACTAGGTTTGTGTCTCAAACAGCTGACTGTTGTTAAAACGGCCAGTTATTGTATACCATAAGTGTTAGAATTAGCGGATGTTGCTGTGTGCGTAAATAAAATATGAGATATGCACAAAACAGTTGATAAATAAACGGTACAGGAAATGCCTAGGTGGGAAAATTGTTTTCGAATAAAAAAAACAGTGTTAAATAACAAAATGCTCACCCTGAGATCGTTGCCAGAGCCGCTAAGCCCGAATCGACCTTCGCCCCTTCCATTGACACCCATTTGCGGCGCATCTTCAGGAGTTGGGCTTGTAATCTGTGCTTGATGTGAGGGTGAAAATGAAGGAGAATTTGGGTTCAATGAATTTCCAATGTGAAAACCATTGCGAATATTGTTGCTCCTGTTGCTGAAGTCAAAGACGGACGAACTGTTGAAGAATGACGCTTTACTACGTTGTGTTTCATCCACTTTTCCGTTCATAATTGGATGCTCGGGAAAAGGAGGGGAATCATTTTGGAGAAAATTATGGTTTTTGTTGTGCATTCCAATAACATCCTTGTGTTCTTCCTCCCACATCTTATTACGCATTTCTGTTCCTAAGCTAAGCTTGGACAAATCCATCCATCCCTCCTGGCCGCCCTCTTTGCTCAGTTTTTGCATTTCAGATACGGGCAAGTCCCATTCGATATGTTCAATTTCGGAAACGTTGGCCATTTTCGACACCTTCTGAAAGCAATATTTTCATGAAACCAGCATGCCTTTTTGATTTCAAGTTGAAAAACTGGAGCCTTCCTCCACGGAACTGCCAATTTTTGCTCTTGTTTTCCTGTAACGAGGATCACACGGTTTAGAGTAGGCCAACAACTCCTCGTTGACATCAACGATACATAAACATATTTCGTAAGCATTTTGGCAGGATTAGGCTAAAGTCATAATCAGCCAACGACAAGATCACTTTGATTATTTGAATTTAAATTCCCTCTCGAACATTCATGCGTTAATAAGCCTATTAACTGCGGTCCATTCAAATATGAAGATATAGGGAAAACTCTGCAAATGTCATGTGTTTGAAAGAGTTGGAAGTTGCCACTTTGTATTTGCTCCCACAGAAATAAATAAGCAAGAAATAGAAAATATTCAATTAAGAAGGTAGGAATTTGCGCTGTCATTTAAAGAGGAGCACAGTCAATATTTTCCAAATACAGTTGATAAGACGTGTCAAATTCCCCAAAAGAGGAAGCTATTTGGGTGCAACATCTACCTTATGCTCATAAACATGAACATTCAACAACAAATGCTTAAACTTCGTCAAAGCATAGGTTTACCTAGACAAGTACTCATGAGCTTGCAAATCAATACGGGCTCTGTCCGAACAATTTCTTCGTATCATTCGGCCCAGAACCTTCTTTATGAATATGACATTTTGTCTTTGCTCCGCACAGTCAGGCCATTTAGAAAAATCAATCACGCTGAACTAACGATAGACAATATTCCAATTAAACAACAAAAGCTAATGATGCAAAAAGATAAAGACTGTTAACCAATACTCACTAATACGTCTTTTGAAACCACTGACTCTTCCTTTACCCCTGTTTAATTGAGTTTCTACGCAACTTTGTGTGTCCAACTACGCCATCTGAAAACCACTTCGCCTCGATGAGTTGTTAAACCATGCTGCGCTAACATGCGGTGGCCTGGGAACAAATACGTCATTGATATTCGGTGGAAGCCGCCACTACAGGTTATGAGAAGGGTAGATCCCTTCCTTTCATCGAAACTCTTTTTTGAAAAGTAATTTGCTGCAAAATGTGCACAGTTTAGAAAAAAACATTAAATATCAGCAATAAGCATAAGTTATGCGACAATCATTGCATAAGGTCATAGAGGAGGAGAGGGCGCCATGGGTCTTTAAAAAAAGAATGGTGAAAGTACAGTTCTGTAAGGTTTTACATGGAAATACGAAATTTTAGTGACGAAACCTGAAACCCCCTTTTTTTTACTTCCAGCAAAAACCCATTCTCTTCTCCAATAAGGAGCCTTTTACTGCTGAAAATAAACTGTTTTTTGAAAAGATTAGAGGATATGAGACCAGAAAAATAAAGTAGCTAAGTATGTTCAGAATTGATTTTCCCTCCAAACCATTCGAAAATTAACAATTTGCATAAAAAATGGGTAATTGGCGGGGCAAATTTCTTTCAAAAACAGCGCCTTTTCACATTTTGGCAGTGCAAAAATTGATATGTATGGTTCAAAAATTCCACATGTCTAAAGAAATTAGAGACGCCCCAAGGATATTGTTAGAGTTTTGCTAAATAAATAAATAAATGAAATTGAAGATTCGCTGAAGGAAGACAAGAAAATGATGGATGCATGATGAATGAATTCATCGCTACTATACTATCATATCTATTCTAAAGTCAAATTATGCAAGAAAAGAGCGCAAGGATCAAGTCTCTCATCCGATTATTTGTAGAATGACTGCGTAAAAATACACAATAACGCATGAGTTCGATCAGTAACTCAAACAAAGCGTAGCTGACGAGGAATTCCCATTTTGCCATCCGTTGGTGTTTCGCTGAGACTATCTTTTTTGATTGGCGACGCCAACGAAAGCTTGATATAGGAGTGAACTGAAATGAGCAAAACTGTGCTGTCCTACGAAGCATGAAGATAAATTCTTGTACTTTTTTAATCGCTAAAATCCTGATTGATTTGCTCAGTGTTAGCTCTACCGCATAACACAACAGTTTTTCTTTTCCTTGTATTGTCTAGCCTGTATATTCCTTTTTCATTTATGCACATATAAACCAAGGGCTTCTTAATTTGAACCCCTTTTCTCTCTACACTCTTGAGGTTTGAAAAAGGGGGTTTGATTTCTGCAAAAAAGAAGTAGCTTTGCACACTTTAAAGATGCGTTGATTTCTGAGCTTTTTGAGCTCCGTCTCTCAGCTATTGCTTTTGATTCTGCAAATAAAACTTCATCTAGCTGCTTTCTTACTATTCTTTATTCAGGTAATCTGTTCATCAGTATTCTACAAGACAGATCAGTCACGAAAATTTATACACGTCCCCGAAACTGTGTTCCAAGTGGTCAATCAATTTGGCTATCTTGGTGCTAAACTTTTGAATGCATTACATGGCAAGCTCCGAAATGCTCCATCAAAAATTTTGCTCAAATCACAACTGAAAATCATTTTTTTGCTCAAGACTATTTTCCCTTTGAGCTACGTCCACCAATCAATAAGTTAAGGATGATCAATCCCCTATTAATTTCTTGATAATCTGAATATCGTAGTATACAGGGGGGATGGAGGCTCTCTCCACGACAAGTTTATCTATTGGAAAAGCTCCACCGTTACGTAATTCCCTAAAATGTCATTTGTTTATCTGATTTGCTTATGTATTTCCATTTGTTTTCTAGGTGTAACTATCATTATTGTATTACTTATCTATTTTATTTATTTAATTTTCTGTATGAATCGCATGCAGTGGAACTATAATAATACGAAATTAACCGAACTGAACAGAACAGAACTGAACTGATCTGAACTGAACTGAACTGAACTGAACGGAACAGAACTGAACTGAACTGAACTGAACTGAACTGAACAGAACTGAACTGAACAGAACTGATCTGAATTGAACTGAACTGAACAGAACAGAACTGGACTGGACTGAACTGGATTGGACTGGACTGGACTGGACTGGACTGGACTGGACTGGACTGGACTGGACTGGACTGGACTGGACCGGACTGAACTGACCAGATCTGAACTGAACTTTTTCGCGCGCCCTCTTCTTATCGTGCTAGTGACTCCAGCTCCTTTGTCTCTTTGCAACTTGCGAAGACCATGCCTTTCCTACAGCATGAACATCAAAATAAACAAACATTTTCAACAAAGGTTTTTCTATTTCAGATAATTTTATAATACACACGATGTAATATATATATTTATTTATAGTAATTTCAAGATGAATTATTTTCCGTAATTTCAACTAATTTTTCATTAACCCAAACCTTTTTTAATGTTGTTAAAGATACATATATTTAAGTCCTTGCGCAAGGACTGGAATAGGGAAACACTGCTTTTTATTAGTCTCCGAAATTCAATCAGCAGAAGACAATATATAAGAAACTTTCTCAATAGTTTAGATTCAAGTAACCTTGACCAAATTTGAATTTGTAACACTTTAAATCAAGGTATATTGAATCAAGTTCGAGGTTTCTTATAAATGTAGAGCCACAAGGCGCAAAATGAAAAAGAAAAAGGCAGACAGACAGCAAAGGAGAAATCATTCTAGGAGTAAGCAGATAAAACCTGGTAAGAATTGAACACCAAAGTTAGAAAAAGTAAAATATGCGAGGAATAGAAAAAATTAAGTCATTGATAAGGCAAGCTAGGTCTTCGAGCGCACGGCTTTTTGCATTGTACAGCAACTGCTCTAGTCATTGAGCTAAACATTCTATTGCCTCGTGTTTCTACTAAAAAAAATACCTCATAAATACAAGAAGAAACGGAGCTAAACATAAAATGTGACATTCCGTAACAGCTCTATTAAGCCCACGTGGGTTTGTCAATTTTTTAAGCTATGGGATGTGGTTAGTATGGGGAAGTAAGTAAGTGTCCTTTAATGAAGATCTAGTCAGAAAAAACGATCTCAACTTCATCAGCATCATCAGGGTCAATTGGTAAGTCTGCAGCAACTTCCTTTGGGATGGCCTAGAGGCGTTAAAACCCCATAGGCTTTTACTAGGTATTAAAGATAGGTTGGCTTAATAGAGGGTCAATAGAGCTTTAATGATGAAGTCTGGACAGTGCGCAGATAAACTGTAATGTGGTAGTGTATAGTGATTTACAATGTATCGTATTGTCGAAGAAAATCCAGGTCAGAATATGAGATCGACGGTGTTTCTAGAATTCTGGAAGCGTAGTAGAAATTTTATGGAATGTTTTTTTACTGTTAAAAATTTTGTCAATATAAATCATTTTATCTATCAATGATTTCTGTAGAGGATGCTAATTCTAAAATCTAGACTAGTCATTTCATGCTATGCTACGGCTGCTTCAGAAATTCAAAAATTACTTCATTTTTCCCTAGTCCTAGTTTTGCTATAAATGATGCTATTTGTTGGTTTACATTGATATGAAAATTTACATCACAATCTAAATGTCAAGAACTATTTCGTCTCCTTTTTTCTCCTATTAGACCTTTGCTTATATCTGTAATTACAGAATAATTGGTCTACGTTAAAAAGGCCTAATTTCTAATTCCGGATAATCGATCTAAAGCCAATAGCTTCTTAAGCCCATCAACTTGCTGAGGAAATCTGTCAAATAGAATGGGAAATTGTAATTGAATCTGAATAGTATGGGTTCCCAAAACAAGATTTTCGAAAATTCAATTCTAAATTTAAGCAAACCTATAATGTCTCGTGACTGGAGCAGGCTGCAGAAGGTTATGCAAATGGCCAATAGACTGCTAGGCGGTAATTGCCCAATTCTAAAAATTGCGTTTCAAGTTTCAAGAAATACAATAATAGTTCCAAGGATACTAAAAACGCCGAGAACGATTATTCCCAAACATTACCGAACATGTTTGATTTGGCACCAATGGGAACCGTTGCTGTTAGTTTAATGTACTTTTGCTACCACTGGTAAAGTTTTCTCTCAGGCCACATACGCTAAGTAAATCTAAGCCGAATTATTCCACGTAGTTCTAGGTACGTATAAAGCTGGCTGTTCACTACATGCTAAGTCGTATAAGAAATGAATGCATGGAGGAGTGTTCCTTACAAAACTGCAGCCACTATGGATCTAAATTAGGGAATTTGCATATATGTCTAGAAAAGGGCTAGCTATTAAGGTTGTAACTTTTGAATTTCTGAGATGTCCCATTATTACAATAAAACAAATATGAATAAATATATAATCAAAGTATTAAGAACAAACATTTATTTTTAAATTTAAAATTTTATTACAAAAATACAAATTAGTGACTATTATCATTTATCCCGTGCAGATCATCAATGGCGTGATATGTCAGAGAAATTATCTTATGATATTGGTTATGTTAACAAGAGACCTCTATCCCCCGTCAAGGTTTGAATGCCTGTGAGGAAGATGCCGTTTTTTTTACTGGCATAAACACGAGGATACGGAGGTAGACTCAGGTACCAACTTATGAGATGATCCTTGAAATAGGCAAAATTTTAAAAATAATGTTGTAAGCATACTAACGTCTTGAAATTGTAAGCAGCATTAATCGATGTTATTATTGCTACATGAAGAAAGGAAAAGCTTTCCAGCAATTTCTAATCGCATTACGATTTCTGTAACGTTCTAAATACCTTGCGATTTAGAACGATGAAAGTGTATAAGTGTGGATAATCGCGTTGCTCTTATGGGATGATAACTAGTTTCCTTTAAATTTACGTATATAACCATTGATTGTTCATGAATCCTTTACCTCAATGTAGCGAGTGAATGCAGCGAGCCCCTTACCTCAGAAGGTAGTGAAAGTGCAATGAATAACCACTATCAGTCAATCAATCCACAAGTTTTACAGCCCCCTTACCTATTTTAACGCAGTATTTAGATTGTTGCAAGTATTCCACCATCACAAACATATGGAATCATATGGCAAGGGTCTCAGTCATGGAAACACTTAGAGGCAAGGCGAAAGTTAGTCTAGACGGCTGAAAACATCTTCAGATGACGTGGGGCAATCAAAGTTTTGATCTCTAATTGGACTCCTATCAACTCTGATTAACTCCTATTGGGGGAGGGGGTATCTTCTCTCTCAGGTACCTAGGGAGAATCTCCTCTCCCAAACGGTTACGATTATTTACGATTATTAATTGCCCGGTGGCACTTGTGAATTTCGAACAGTTAGGATAGAGGGTGCCATCATTTTCATGGTTAATTGATCCGGTCTCTGGAACTGCATGGCTTGTAGGCCATTACCCATTGGATTCTGTACGGTAAATGCCATGCTTTGGTTCGGCATTGATGCTATTGTTGCGTATACTGACGAACTCGAGGTCGGTGAGGCTGAGGAAGCCGTCAGCCCTTGCAGCAAACCTTTCTGCATTGCTGGAAAGTTCATGTTCATATTGAAAGAGTTAGCACCCGAAAGATTGTTCGCCTGCGTGATAGCCATTGCTTGTGAGTAAGCATTCGAGTCGGCGATAACAAAATTGTTAGGCCAGTTAAAGTCGTTATTGTTTCCAATACTGCCTAGTCCATTTTGAACCATGGCACGCTCCGTCTCGTATGATGGCGTCGGGAAGGCACTTAGGCCCTGCCCGTTGATGCTTTGCAAACCATTGACGTTTCCAACACCGCTGCCATTGACCATCCCAACACCGTTTAATGCGTTAAATGCAGCTAGTCCATTCATACTGTTCATGCCTGCTTGATAAGCATTAACTGCAATATTGTTCAGGTTATTCACGCCATTGGAGTAGGCCGCCATATTGCTTAAAGTGTTCAGTCCATTGATTGTATTCATGTTCATACCATTTACCGCAGCTAAGTTACCACCGCCAGGAAATAATTGATTGTATTTAAACCAAGTAGGAGACACTTTCTGGAAGACCTGAGACTAAGAGAGAAAAAGTCAATTAGCATTTAAGTGACTTTTAAAAAATACAGACACTTTTTATGTAATAAGAAAAAACCCCAAAAGTATAACTTCTATGTCCACCAGAACAGTATTGTATATATGGGTTAAGGTTTATGTTTAAGGCTGGAGGGGGAGGGGGGGGGTAGTCACGATATTTTGCTCCTCTTGGTGTCATCTTTTTCAGCGTATGGTAGCAGCGCTTTGTTGTATCAATTCATTTTTGTAAGCTTTTACATGGAATAAAAAAGATAAAAAAGAGGGTCATTACATATTCTTATATACTTAATGTAAAAGAAAACTACAAGAAACAAGAAAAAACTTTATTTAGGGTGCTGCTATGTATATTTTAAAGCATTATTATTAATCGCCCCAAATTGGAAACTTTTTGATGCCGTACAGTATCCCTGGTGATAAAACAAAAGTGTTCTGCGCTGTATTTCATTCTATTTAATAAATCATAGATAATATCACCAATATTGTTGATAGCTGCAGGGTTTAGGGCAAATTGTAGCCCGTAAGACCCAGGACTATTAAATTTTAAGTCTCTTTTATTTGAATATCCAACGAAATCCGTTATGGAATGATGCATGGAGTAAGACGATAACACAAAACATTACATTGTAATAACTATGACCGTGGATTTTTGATCAAATTATTCCTGTAGTTATAAATAAACACCGTTTTGCTTCTTTCCCTGAATCATTCCGAAATCTATGTTTGCAATTACACAATTGTTGACATTTTGACATAACCTAAACATGATCATCTTACAACCAGGTTTTAGGGGGTTTATAGAATGGCTCAAATTCAGTACCGTAGAAATTAAGTTATCTTGCATGGCAACAATGGCCTTTTCATCGCACAAATAATCAAAACATGGCCCTTTTCCCAATAAAGTTGCAATTTCAATCGCTTCAAAAGTGAAAAACTGATTCTGCAGGGCACAATTATCATTGTTTTCCGAATAAGAACAATGAAGTGTTTCCCCTGTTAACGTGATTTTATCTGCCCTGAGATCCAGGACAAGGCCGCAGTTAAATCTCTTCTTCAATAAAGGGTTCATCTGCTTCATCTGCCTGAAGAAGATTTCACAACAACAGCGCACGGTACGCTCTGTCAGATTATTGCTCATAGTCTATGGTATACAAAGGGATTCTAAAGATTATGACGGGAAAGAAAATATAAATCTCAAAGCAGGCGTGGCCTTTAGTATCTGAACGATTCGTTGAGTTGAAGCTCTAGAAGTACATCTCAAAGCCTTAGGTACAGCCACAGATTAAGACTGTCCAAGAATTAGTGATATGAACATAACTGTATAGATCTAGTGGTGAATTGATTATGGATTGAGAACAGTAAAGACTTGAGACAACCCTAATTTTTCTTCCATTTTTTATTTCAATTTATGCTCCTTGTTATGTTTATATTAACTATTTTTCATCTATTAGCTTGGATTGTTTAGCACATGGTAAATAAGTAGATTACTCTTTTACCGCCAGATGAAACAACTGTTTTCTTTATATGTTCAGATGGCCCAATGACAAACACCGTACAAGATAATTTTTCACGAGGAAAGAACAAAATGTTGTAGATGTTCTGATGGCGGTTTTTTCTAATAGATGTGTAGATTTATATGGGTTTTTACAGTTAAATGAAAATAGATCCGGGTTCGAAAGAGTTAAAGAAGTAAATAGCACGCTGCATACTGGATTCTTGAAGAAGTTTTGCGACGATGTAAATAAATGACAGTTATAAGCAGCAATGCAAAACGGCAGATTACGCAGCAAATCAGATCCGATAATTACATATTCTTATATAGTTATACATTTTATAGTATTCCTCCCCGGCATACAGGACTCCTTCAGAGAATTGTATAAATGTCATAATTATTATCTGTTCGTATTGGCTTAGTGCTTAGCAAACGGCCCCTTTCGCCCCTCATGCCACTTCGCATTGGTTCTTATAACTTCCAACAGAAATTGCACATGGAGTTAAGCAAAAAATCGTCAATTGAAATACCTCAGCATTGCTTGTTAGTGGGCTTTCTATTAATCTGCGCTTTAATTCTGGGCTCGTTGATCCATTGGTGCCTTGGCTCGACGTCGAACTACCGCTAGGGGTACTCAGCTTTTCATTTCTTTTTGTATCGTCTTTCGGTCCATCATCACGTTTTCGTTTCCGTTTCGATTCTTCTTTATCACTGTCGCCATCTCGTTCACTGTCTTCACTTTTACCCTCTTCGTGGTCATCATCTGTTTTCGTAGGTTTTATTTTTTCTCCTGAAAGACAGACAGTGCTAGATAAGAAGAAGGGTAAACGCGCATGTATGCTCAATTTTTTTTATTTATCCATCTAAAAACTTACAATACATATAACTTAATACTACTACTTACAAAATACTACACCCTACTACTAGAACAAATCCATTTGGAGCGAAAAAGCATCGTGTACCTCGTGGCAACATAAAACAGGAAACACAAGCATTTGCTCATTTGTCTGAGCTTAAAGATTTTTACCAGACCTTCGCACTCACTGGAAGTAAATCGCTCGAAAAAGTCATTGGCGAGTGGTAGAAAACGAAATAATGACCGACAGGTGCGGAAATATTGTGCTTCATAGAATCTATCTTCAGGATTTTTGAATTTGACCCAGTAGTTAAAACCCATAATCAAATAGCTGATACTGTCGATTTCGATGTCGGTATTAAGCTACTAGGCATTAACTGAGATGAAGTCAAAAGAATGCAAGATTTATTTCACTGGATTCACTAGCAATAATTCAATCGTAAATATTATGCCTCAAAATGGTCATATCTTATCCGATTTTGCAACAATGCGAAAACTTGTGTGTAATACGATTATCAAACACTAAAAGTTTAAAAATAGACCGAATAACGTAATGGATCGTGCTAGTTAAGGTATGTACCCCCTGCCCCCCTTCGTCGAGGCCAACAGAATTGGACCAATACCAAAGCATCAAAGCTTTTTGTAAGCAATGTTAAAAGGATTTTCAGGGGGTTCAAGCTCTGCAGAAATCCTTTTTCGTTTCTCCCTTATTTCGGTATCTTGTCAGATCACGTAAGGATCTGAAGTTACGCCTTTTGCAAACCAAGCATGCTCACAGAAATACGAGTGTTTGAGCGAGAATAGAGGATGAGCAATACTCGCACATGAATGAATCTTTATTGTCACACTTCCAGTTGGAACATAACACGTGCTTTGCACTTTTTGACACGCAGATATGCATTAGAGTTTTGACGTGTAATCGTGAGAAGGCCTGTCAAATACGTGGGAAAAGCCAAATGTCATATTGGTGAGCGGTCAATATTTACTTTTGCAGATAAGATATTGCCCGTTTATGAAAAAGGACGCGTGCCTTGTCCAGGAAAAGTAACCAGGCATCTAGAGCTTCACTGAAACTCGATATTTATTCTGATGAGTCAGTTTGGATTTTTTTTGAAACAGTAGAGCTATTGTAGTACTTATGTGTACATAGTCTCATTTTCCTTGAAAAGCAGAGTTGCTCGTTGTATTTACATAGCCTTATTTTCCTTGAAAAGCAGAGTTGCTTGTTGTATTATCAATTTAGATTTTTCCTAAGCATCCCTATGTAGCAATTATATAAATCAAACATGGATTCAACTGCAATTTTCCACCGGCGGAATTTATAGATTAGTAGCAGTTGAATGTAATATACTTCCCATATTTTAGAAGGTTTGTTGGAAATTGGAAAAGGTCTGCTGAATTGATTTTATTCCTGCTTATACGGTTTTCTTCCATCATTCTATTAAAGGACGCGAAAAGGATCATTTTCTCTACTTTGATAGGGACACTGCTCCAAATGTTTCCAGCCCAGTAACTAAAGAGCATATTAGATTACTTGAAAAATTATATTGTACAAAGTATAAAATTATACTTTTAAATATTCCCATTACGAGTAAAATATACTCTTTTTTCAATATGAAAAAGGTAAATTGAGGTTCAGATTGGTTGGTTCCTAATATTTCCAAGCTTTTGGGGCGGACTTTATCTTTGTTAGCTGACTTTATTCTTAAATTATTAGGGTGTAGCCCAATCGAATGATTTCCCAATCGAATATCTCAGACTGAACTTAGTTTTATTAACAAAACTCCAAATGGAGAAGGTGCAAAGGTGTCAACCCTTTTCAGACTAAAATCAAAATGATGCTTCATATATGATATGGGAAGGCAGTATGCCTTTTTTGCAACAGTGCTTAAAATTGAGTGCCTAAGACATTAAACTTGTTTTCATATTTATCCAAATATTTTTCGGCAACAGGTGATGGAGCTCAAAACCTAATATCAAATTTCAAAAAGTATTTTATCCTCAATCTCATTTTCTTTATTAATCAACTAACTGTTTTATGCATGTATTTATTAATTATTCCTTATTGAATTTTTGATTCTAAGTTTTGTACAGTAGACTCAAATAGGCTCATACATAAATTGTGTACAAATAGCTATATCATACTAGCCTACTGTTAATAAATCTATCATTTTATTATCATCACTTTTATGGGCAATGATAAAGTAAGGAAAAGAGCTTAATTCAGGGCCGGCAGAATTCAAGTCAAAAGAATTGACTTACCACTTGGCGTGTTTGACTCCCTGTGTCTGGTCTCTCTGTCATCAGTAGGCGCGCTTTCTTGTTCCGTTGTATCTTGGTGATGTTCTGACTGCATATGCATTGCATTTTGGGAATGCTGTATATGAGATGCCTGGTGTTGTTGGTGCTGCTGCTGCTGTTGTTGTTGTTGTTGCTGTTGTAAGTGCGAGGCTGCGTATGTGATATCCCCATTGATCTTTTGACGTTCAGGTGATGGAGTGTTAAGTGGTAGTGTCATAATTTGGGGTTGCTGTAACTGAGGAGCCAACATAGGGAAGCCTGTGTTCAGTGCAGCAAATGGGAATTGAGCATGCGATTGGTCGGTCAGTCCGTTTAAGCCACTGAATCCAAACCCGTTGAAACCGAAGCCATTTAGCATTGCCGGCGTCAGTCCGTTTACCTTTTGGAACTCCTCTTGTTTTCGCTTCGCCTCTTTCGATTCTTTTTCGGCGGCATGGTTTCGTAAAATTCGGTTGATTGAACTTACACTTGGTACGTTTGAATTATCGCAAACTCCTTCAGAAAGCAGCGTGTTCCTGATCTCCCATGCAAACATACAAGGATTCTCTTCCTTTAGTTTTACGATCCTTGCCACGACTTTCGGAGTTGCGACTTTCGGCTTGCTGCCGCCGATAGCCCCGGGTCGTACCGACCCAGTCTCATAGTATCGCCCCAGTATCTTGCTGACGCAACCGTGCGAAACTAATAATTGCCTTGAGATTTCAGAAGGACGAACGCCACAATGTGCCAGCTCGATAATACGATGTCGCATATAATCCGGCAGAGGCCTACCGTTTACGAAAACGCCACCAAGTTGATTTACGCCACCAGGACCTGACGGAGTAAAGATAATAGTTTACTTGGTGTCGATTAATTCTGTTTGAGCAGAAAACTGGTGATTATTACCATAAAAACAGCGATCAACGTAGTAATAGCGTGGTTGCATGAATACTATCTACAATAACAATGTATGAAGCTTTTCGCAAAGAAAGGAATCAAATATGATCTAACGATAATGAATCTAGTCCAGGTACAACACGTATAGAAATGCTCTCAATAGCTTAGAGGTAGCAATGCACGAAAAATTCAATAAAAAGCATAACATCTATGAAAAACGTTAAAAAAAAATGATTGAAAGCTAATAGAATGAGAGATGCCATTGTTAAATCTGCAGAAAATGCTCACATTTCAGATAGTTGGTATCTATTAGGTCATTTCAACGAATCAACTAATCAACTGAACATAACAAAGAGTTATTATTATTTATATCATTCTACTCTATTCTACTTTATTTCATTTTAGCTTGTTAATTTTTTTGTTAGTCTTTCTCAAGAAATATATATATTGTACGCTTGTTATATGATGTAGCTTCAGACAAATCAATTGCAAATAATCTTTCTAACAATCTTTTTCAATTGTAGTTTAGCTTGAATTTCAATTAAGGTTTCCATTACACTTTTCAGTGGGTGTTTAAACTCAAACAATATGAATGAGACCATAATGAGACTATAAAGGAGGATTATAGGATTAGAGGACATTTTATTGGAATCTCCAACCAACCTCAGCTGCAAATCTACACGTGGAAATTAGTTTTAGACCCTCGATTATTTCGGTTTAGTGTAAAGGTTTTTGCCATTTGATTTAATTAATAAATAAGACAAAACATTCATTGCTTTGTCTGGAAAGAACTTTTTGTCTAACCACTGGAAAATGTTGAGGTAAGAACTATAGATGTAAAAAGTAGAGTAGAGAAGAAAATAGCAGGCTGCCTGCCAGATTCACAATAAATACTAGTAACTCTGTATTTAAAAACGGTGACAATGAACAACGGAAAGCGGCAGAAATAATAATCATGAATTTGAATAATATGTTATTTTTAAGAAGCCCTTTTTGCTGGGATAAAATATTATTAAAAGAACTTATGAATAAATCATTATTATCTGCTCATATTTTCTCCGCAATCCTGCCGCTTAGCGTTGTTCTTTATCCCGTTAAAAGTAAAGGACTGAAAAAAATTAAACTAACTGTCAATCTCACCCAAATTTCCACCAAGAATCGCAATGTCGTCTTTATAGGCTTTGCCGTTCAATATGCCATCCATCCTGCAAAAAGACAAATATCATATTAGAACATAAACAAGCAAAAGTTGAAGCAAGCAGAAGATTAAAACTCCTGATTCCTCTATAAAATGACCATTAACTATTTAAGAGGCGGTTCTGATCAGCCAGATAGTCACTGCAACGAGTTTCGCAATCAATCTTTTTCTTAGAGTGTATGAAATAAGATAAAACCGTATATAAATATAGATATATGAAATCAGAGCCATACAAAAGTTTGCAAATATGTCACCAAAAGTGCTTTTCCAGATAGCATAAAAAATACTTTTTGTCAAATTTCTTTCAATTTGATCTTGAGTACAATGCAAACGGCAAAAAAGACGATAACGATAGATAGTTCAACGTAAATAATTAAGAGGAAAGGCACTCAAATATCAAGTTTTTGGTTATTAGATTTTATCCTGATACCATTTGTTATGTTGCAGGTTACAGCTTTTTTTGCAATAAAAGCATTTTCACCAGAGGAATCTTTGGCCTTGAGCTTATAAGTAGCAACTTAAAATTTTCATATTTGGTTTTAAAGTGGTATTTTCAAATATTTTGTCACACGTTTAGATCAAATGATCGTCAATTAAGGATACCTGTCATAGTTTCAAAATTCAAATCACTGAATTTTCGAAATTTTGCTATAGCAAAACTTCAAGAAAAGGAAAAATATATTCCTTTTTGAATAAAGTGGCAAAAGGCTTTCCCGTAAACATATGGGGAAAATCTAGACTACGTCCTAAGCATAAAAGGGAATTACGAGATAAAAATATCCTGCTCTCAGGTGGACAACGTCAAATTTTTGATTGGAAATTAGATAACGATTTTAAGTAAATTGGCCAAAATTCTTCGTTAGTTACTGTCAGGATATGGTCAACAAACCCAAGCGGTGTCTTATGCCAGAAATCACAGCAACATGATTTTGGTTTGGAGTTTAGAGGGATGAAATTCAAACCAGCTGTTTACAAACAGTGTTTTGGTAACATACACAGCGAATTGTATACAAGAAAATATCATTGAACTGACCGCATAATGTTTGGAAGTTAGAATAAATGCAAGTTTTTTGAGCAATCAGGTTAAGAATTAGAATAAGAGGATTTTGTAACGGGGTTTTGCATGGATTAAAGCTGGTTTGTGGTGGAGAACTTGCGACAGTTGATAGCAGGAGTATGGCCGTGAACAGTTGTATAAAAAGGTAGTATGTGATCATAGGCATTTTAGCTAATAAATCGGCAGTTTTAGGATTCGAATCAAGATGATTTTCACAGCTAGCTATTATCTAGAAGTTGGCATCTGAAGATGTGATGTTTTCATTGCACCAGCGATATGATGATAGGCAACAACATGACAGTGGTTAACCTGGGTCATAGTCAGTGAATCTCTAAAGCATACTACTCTACAAAATAGATAGCGTTAGTCCTTTTTCTTCAACATAATAGTGAATAAAACGTATTCATATTCATATTCTACTCCACTGTGATGAGGATTTCTTACTGTAGAAGTAATATTCGAATATCGAATCTCTAAATTGAAATGCGTGTCAAATCGAACAAAACTTTCGAAATTCGATGCTAAATTCGAATAAGTCAGATACCGACGTTCCTAAACAAAATCCATGATTGAAAATGAAAAACTTTCACTGAGACGTAAGTTATAGAACGAAACGTGATGTGTTCAACTTGTGCCTACTAATCAGCGCAGCAAAATTTAAATCCACAATAACAACATCGAGATAAAATGTAGATAAACTCACCTCTAAGTGGCATCTTTAAGGGCTTTTCTTACCCTTATTTAGTGCCCTAAAAGAAACCAATAATTCGCCATTTAAAGTTCTATCGATGATGCGTTACGTCAATTAAGCGAAACAGCGTAAATGCGAGGCTCTCTAGAAGTATCGGCTAGGCCGCGACGTGATTCCTAGCATTTTCGCAGAACGGTGCGTATTTCACGTTGCTTTTTTCGAAGTAACTCCGCAAATAAATGTTAAGTCGGTATCACCGACAGCATAAGCTCAAGTGGGTTCCTTCACCGCTAAATGACATTGGCAACGGCTGTGCTATAAGGCAGCGAAAGCTAAGAATAGCTACACTCCACAGTAACAGGTGTCCCTTTGTAAACGTCCGAGATATGTGTTACTCGGTGTTAAACGGAAAATAGAGCACGCCTAGAGAGCAACTCGACAGGTCTGTAGGGAACGGGTAATTGCAATACGGAACCTGCAGAAAAAAGGCTAACAGGGCAACCTTGAGAGTAGGTGGCTGTATGCAACAAGTGATCGATATGTGAATGGGGTCTCTAGATCAACGCAACAATTACATTCAATGAAAAGATGTTTGTGACAAACTTTAAATTGTATACGTTCTACGTTTGATATCATTTACCAGTTAAACTGCCGTATCGCTCTTTTATGGAATTATATATAAACTTTTGCATGTGAGTAGTTGAAAGCAACTTTGCATGCAAAAGGGAAAGCGAATATATTTTACTGGCAAAATGCTCTCTACTACCAGATAAACAGGCATAAATCGTTCGATAAAATTGATAAAATTATTCAATTCGTTCCATTATAATTATTGATATACAAAACAACCTAATGATATGAAGTTATCAATGAGAAAACAGGGCAGAAAGTTTAATCCAGGAGGCAATTCTTGTAAATAAAAAAATGATAAAAGTGAAAATAAATAATAAAATATAGTTGAAAGTTGGTTTGCTTTTTAAGTATTGGTTCTAGCCTATCAATATAAATCTGTAATTTTCTTTTGAACATTGCCTTTCACATTGGTGCAGGATAGGAGGCCTATTTCTATTCATATTAATCGCTGTCAAAACTATTCTGTTGTTCAGCAGCAGCGGTTGATATTTATCGCAGTTTTGAAATTGCGGGAAATCACAGGTAAATAGTAGGGTGAATCAAAAAATTACTTTTTCGTCTATCAATCCTCAAAGAATGGAAATGTCAAATAAGGTCCAGAATTACTGGACGCTGATTGGTCAAGCGCGCTATAGCCTCTTCAATCATAAATTTCGCATATTTGCAACTGGTTGTTTTATTTGATAGGCCTTTTTGGTTCTGGCCAGGCATTTTCATATAATGAACAGAATCGGTGAGAAAACATGCTTTTTAGTATGCTAGCTGAGCTCCAGGTACCATTTCGATGTCCATTTTAGGAAAACATCCATCGATTGAAGTATGAGAAAATATCTAAATAGCAAGTCCTTTAAAACAGAATTTCAAAAAAAATACAAGTTCTTCTTTTGGCACCAGTCAAACACAATTCTTCTTTTTCAGTTCAACTGGAGAAATGCTGGATTTTTAGAAGATGGGGTATTCTCTTCTCGAATAGTTTCTTTACTGAGAGAGAGAAAGCTCCTTCTTCCAAAAAATCCCTCTTCATAAAATTTTCAAGTTAAAGTACCTATTTATATCTTTATGCTTATTTTCGGATATTGTGTAATGCCTTTTGTTTGTAATTTTTGATGTTATTTTCATTTAGATTGTATATTTGTAATGTAATTCAGAATCAATGTACTCAGCTGAACGGAATATCAAAAATTTGTAAGATTGTGCATAAAAAGAGGCGCCTTGAGGAAACTGGATGTTTTTGGCAACAGGTAAAGGCATATCTAATCCTTTTACCAAACCACAAACTTTACAAACAAATTATGGTCAAACATGACTGACCAAGGCTACATGTAACCTTAGGGGAACCTAAGTTCGTTCTTAATGTGAGAAGTAATGTAAGAATAAAATAACAGGATCTCTACCGAATGCTTGCGACGATGTATGTAAATGATAGATATAGGGATATATTCGTAAGACGGAGCGAAAAATCATGCTCATATGCCGTGGTGAAATATAAGTAACAAACTATAAATAATTTTGTCATATTTGCATTGAATTCCTGCCGCTTGTTGTTTTTCCCTCAGCTCATCTTTCCTTGGCCTTATTGTATGACAAGGGATACACAAGACGTCACCACGATGCTTAGCAATGTCAATTACACAACTTCTGCTCCTTACGAGGCTTCTCTCAATCAACGACTTTATAACACATCACTAATAATCCGCAAAAGCAGTGAAAGCAACCTTGCAAAAGAGCAGGCAAATCACGAATAAACAAAAACTATAGACAAGGGCGAAATCAGGATAAAGGGAGATCCTGGCAATATATTGGTCTCATTGAATCCAGAAAGGTTTCATATGATTGAGTAGTACTATTTCATTCCTATAGTAAGCATTGGGGTATGCGTAATCGTCATGTATTAACGCTCCGTGATCACAAGTAAAGCAAAAGAGTTGAATAAAAAATCTACGCATTAATCTGAAAAGCGAAGCCACCTCTTTCATCATTTATTTAAACATATCAACCATTATAATTCATATTTTGATTAAATCATATAAAACCTTCCTAGAAATTGAAGCCATAAGTACTACGTTATTCAGAAACAACGCTCCTCCTGGTGGTAGCAGGGCGCAAATAATACTTGTGTTTTCATGCTACTTAGTTGGTTCTGGGCGATGCAGACTTTATAGCTACCGAGAAATAGGCCTAAAATAGGCATTAGGTTATAGTAAACTAATGATATATTTTTAAGAAATCATACGTATCTCATTTGAATGAAACAAATTCACTAATGTTATCATAACTTGTCACATATTGAACTCCAGAGGTGGACCACAAGCCACGAATGAATACTGAATGACTGGTTCGTACAGCAAACCTTTCAAATTGCTAAGTGAGCAGAAGCACATCTTAACTTACTCAATTTTTGTCTGACACTCCACAGTGGATGAAGGAATAGTGACCAAAGGCGCAAGCAACTAAATGACATTCATGTGTGCTAACTCTCCTAAAAAGTGGTTTTCGACTCCTATCACGTACATGCAATCACAAATTTCTATTGAAGGCGTTGCACAGAATGATTTGTAGCTTGGGAATGCACAATGTAAAAATTTTTGCTTATCTGCTCAGTCTAGGGCAAGTCTGGATAACCAAGCTCATAGCCAGAATTTTGCCAATAGTTAAAGAGGCGATGATGACCTAATTGCCTCATTTGAGACGCATGCTATGCTCACCCACTGGTGAATAGATACAGATATAGATATTAAATTTTTCTGGCATGTGCGACGTAGATTAATTGATATCAATTACGGGCGCCTATCAGTTGAATTGCAAGGCTGCTGAATAGCTATTCATGCAGAAAACCAACTCAAAATGGTCTGGTCTTGGGCTGCGTTTTCCCGCAAGACTCCCGCGTTTTATAAAATGAGATCAATAGGTCAGTAGATCAAGTCAATAAGCAACCTGTCAATTATAAGGGCGTTTTTTAGGATGAGCCCTTTTATTGTTTGTAATTGATACCGATGCCTGAGCCGTCCGTGACATTCGTGACAAAGACAGTGCTGGCTCCAGGAGTTTAGAAACCTACGAGACTTCAAATTCAGGGTGATGTCGAGTGGGGCCTTGCCCTTCCTTATTTTGGGTGGTTTTTTCATTGCAGGCATACAATATTTTAAACTAGAGCAAAATCACGATTTAAAGGCTTCCGGTAGATTCAACAATGTGTGGGAAATCCCCACTCTTATTCAGCAGTGGAACACTGATAATTATCTACCACAGGCTCGTTTCTCAAAAGAAGTGCTGGAATTCGATAATTCATTCTGTCTTTAAAAATATACCCTCTAATAGCCTTTTATTTTTCATTTGAAAACAGCACTGAACACTAGAACACTGATAACACAGAATATGTTATATATAATAATGCAATTGAATAATTTATTTTAAGTTGGCTCAAGATGAACAATAGGCTTATTTAAGCCAACGACACTATACAAGTTAAAATAGAAGTACAATACTGTATACATAAAACATTGTACAAACGATGTAATAATTACAATACAATGCATTACAGCATATTGTAATATAGGACAACAGAGCACAGCACAATTCAATGTGATACAAGGCAATATCAGCAAAACCTAACGCAATGCACAAGATAAAATAGATACAATACAACAAAAAAACTGAACAAAGCACATATATCAGTATATTACAGAAAGGAATACAGTGCGGCTTGCTGCAAGAAAATTCATCGTAATGCAACACAGCACAGCACTGATAAAATGGCTATATCTATGCAGTTCAAAACATTGTATCTCATGACAGTGGAAGAAAACACACAAACTAAACAAGTTAACAAAATACAAAAACAACATGATACAATACAATTATTATACGATGCACCATATGCGATGCAATGAAGCAAATTGACAATAAAAACAATGCGTTACAATAAAAAATAATACAACAAAATATTACAAAGCAACACAGTGCCATGCAGTACTTGATGATTTAATATAATGACATAATCTGCAGTGGAGAGCACTACCCTAATCCATTATATGCAGTACATTCTAACAAAATGCTTCCATTTTCAAGCTATGTTTTATCTTATTTTAACAATGGGCTGTATTGCACATGGATCAATACACATGTATTTTTGCAGTGTATTTATGCATTAATCAAACGACATACAGTATATCATAAGCAGCAAGTATAAAACAGCCTAGCAAAAGTGAATTTCATTATGGTTTTGGAACACCACCTAATGTGTAAGGCAATAGAAGGCAATACAGTGTTATTAGCGTTTTATTCAATGGAACCTCATGTACGTTTTTAACAAAGGGTAAAATCAGTGCTCTCGATAACTTAAGCTGAAGGTCTCTTAAAACAGTATCTAGAGCTACAATCTTTATAGCTACGCCTTGGAAACTATTGAGATTTTAGGAATTAATTTAGGCAGAACAAATGCTTGAAAGTATAGCCTATTTGTCACTTTATTCGAAGTTCCAGTCCATGTTATAATCCAAAGTAGATATGCTATCAAAGTGTGTAAAACTGTAGAGACAGAAAGAGAGTGAATTCTAATCAATATCCAGCCTTGAAACAGCAATTGTTCAAACTTTATATAGATATTGGACTCATTTCACTCCAGTAGATGTAAACGGTTGTTACCTTGTTAGCTTTAACACTACTCACAGGTTATATTCCCTGTCAGATTATGAGCCGTAGTAAACAGAAAGGGGCAGAGAGCACAACCTTGCGAGGCACAACCTGATATAATATATATGTGGCTCTATTCAGAACGCAAAAATCACTCCATGGGCAATTGAATAAATTGGCTCTGTTGCCTACTCGTATTCAAGACAAAAGACAGCATCCACAATGTCATCGATGTTCTACAGATGTGAAGTGATAACGATGTGAAGTGATAACGATTCTCCAATATAGTAATCACAGGCAAAAGCAGTCTATTTTACCTCACTTTTACTAAATTTCCTCGATCAAATGTTATCAAAGGTCACTTTATTCAAGATTAATCTCAAACGCAAACTGTAATAAACACGATAAAGGCTCAACTGCTTTTAAACATATCCATCAAGATCAACACCCCTTGGGAGTAAATTGAATATTGAACATTGAATAATTTATTAATAGGAAAAGTAAATTGTAAAGCAATTTCTTAATTGATGAGAATATTTGTTATTTTGAAAAATTGTGAGGCAATCAAAAATTTGATTTTGAGTTTCATTACGAATTCCCGCGAGCTTCAATCACCTATATTGTTTAACACAATTGAATGAAAATCATGCGATCTGAACTAGGGATCTCGTCTCAGAATTTCCAAACAGGGATCTTAGCACTTCTTTTACGAAACTGTCAATAGAACTTCAATCATGCCATATGCGTCACACGCACATAACAATACATTGTTAGTTGTTATATAGACAAATAGGCCGGATGAAATACTGAATTTAATATGTAATTTAATGACTTCGGTTACGTTCTTGCTGTTTTGCTGCTCTGTTTAGTATAAGACACATTTGTAAATATCTGTTTCAAACATGAGGCAGCAAAAAGCGCTGGATTTGTACCAGACATCTCCCATTAATGTCTGTCAGCCTGACTCCCACCAGCAGACTATTTAGCATAATTTTCCATATAAAGTCGTCATTTTAGGATCACTGTTTTTAGGTGTTCTAAAGTGCAGCTCTATTCATACGCACTTTTATAGCAAGTTTCAGGTGGATATATGTCTAAAGAGTCATGTTAGATACATGCAATAGTCCTGGTAGTTATGAAGAGAAGAGTGTAGGTACTTGTGAACATACACAACATTGTCGTTATGGAATAGAGAGGAGCCGCTGACAAAACACGAAGCTAGGCCCCTGTACATAATCACGTTCATTCTAATTTAGACACCAGAGTGCTCTTGGGCTTGTTACGCAAGCTTCTAACGGTATAACTATAAAGATTGTGCGTTACATCACTCCTATTGGCTCCAGTGCGTATCATTTTATGAACATTTTTGAACCTTTATAAACATGTACAACCATTGGTAGCATCGTGTGATGAACATTCGCAACTTTGAGCAGCAATGAACAAAATAATGGATACTTGTCTAGCCAATGCATCATATAAACTACGAACTTCGGCTGTAAACTTGCGTTTTTGTTAAGTCAGTTGTATAGGGTTGTTCAGCTTTTCTAACCAACGAATTTTTGAAACTTTTTAGAAAATTATAATGGCTATTTTTTAACGAAAAATCTGAGAAACAATGGAAAGTTGCAGGAAAACGAAGTAAACACATAACGTTATTCTTTATACCTAAATGTCGATTAATTTTGATATACGCATGCTGAGAAAATGTCCCGTATGCCAGGCGATATATTAGTTATTGCTATAAATTTTTCGTGTTTGTTTTGTGTGCATTCCGTTTTGCGTTGTTCCTTAAATTTTTTATCAAAACACATGATCACAAGCATTTCTCGAGAATCCAATAGGCAGCCTGCTATTTAGTCCTCTAGTTAATTTGTTATTTTCTTGTTATAGACTGTGAAGTGGCTCAAAGCAATTATCAAGCAAATAAAACGTTTCGCATCAAAAATGACTATAATGGTTTGCAGGTAATATTACCATTGAAACGATTTTTTCTTGTTGAAGCGAGATTCAAAAATTAAGGAAGGCAATTTTTAATTCTCTTGGAGATCCCCTTCTTCAAAATAGGTTTGATTTCATATGGAAATATTTATCAGTGTTTCCAAAATTGTCCAATTAGATACGTAGTGATTCTTTGAAATGTATACGTCAGGCCGATAGAGCAACTGAAACATTCTGTGGCAAACTGGTGTTACGTATAACCAACAAGGTATTTTCGTGAAAAAGGATTATAAATAAACCTATGAGAATTGAAAGCAATGGTGAACATACTTAACAACAGTTATTTCAGGTTCTCAAAGTAAAAATCTTTGAAAATGCACAATGAAGTGTAACATTTGAAATCCGCTCTTGACATGTACGCGTTTATCGCAACGCGCATTTATTTATCGATACAAATCGATAATGCCCATAAAGTTGCCGTAAAGTATACTCGAAAATACCAAAATGAGTATTTTGTATTCACAAATAATCTATCTACTGTGGTTTGGGTAGAATTAAACGCTTTGCGCTCGAAAGTGTTAAGTCGCAACAGGCAAAATTACTACGTCGCAAACACGTGGCAGTGACAAGCGTCGCAATTTTATATCATACTTACACAAATCTGACGAAAATCCATGTTGTCGAAAATCCTCCAGGCGAAACAAAAATAAGTTTAAATTATATATTTAGTAGAAAATTTATTGTAAAGGCCCTTACCGTCTTATTGAAATAAAATCTTTGATCTTCAGTTTTGTTTTCGATCAAAGAACAGTGTGCCACCGTGAAGCAATACGGGTTTGCTGATCTACTGGTATCAATCGCTCTTCGTTAGAAGGCGCTATATACGCGACTAATCCACAAGAATTTTTAAGTCAGGGGGTAACTGATTTGAACAATTCAATCAATTATGATCAAATCTCGTAATCAAACCGAGGCCAAAAGCTATGCTCTCCTTTCCTTTGTAATCACAACAGTAAATTCCTGTAATAAAGGTGAGCAATCTCGTATTTTCTGTACCCAGGGGAGAATACAAGAGAGCTAAAGCCCTAAGTATAAACCAAAAACGATTTCATATCTCATTTCAACTTAGCAAAATCGAAACTTTGCAATAGAGGTAGAAACTTGCTACATCTTTACTTGCGTTACATTTTCAAGCCATTACTGCTTTAATAGATTCTATGCAACAGAACATTATGAATTTTGCTGCCAACTTCAGCCGACATTTGATAGGCAATAAAGCTGCCAAACCAAGGAGCACCAAATATGTCCTTACAGTTTGAAATTTCCCCTTATGTTATATGCATATATTGAATTATTTTAGACATTGCGAAGATGATATGATATGAAAAACTTTCTAAAGGCTAACCCATGTAATGGAAAGTACTTCCTTATTGAAATTATTATCGTTTCAGTACAAGTCTAATATCATAGCATTATTATCCAAGGTTTTTTCAACGTGTGTGTTTCACACTGTTTAATGGTCAATAGAACCAAAATATCATCAAGAAAACAATCATGGAGAGATTATCAAAGCCACGATGCTATGGCATACTAGGTTTCAATATAAATTAGCCATTGTACTTTTAACCATCAATTGGTCACAATAACAATAAAATGTATAAGAAGCGTAGGCCTTAAGACCACCATATGGTTAACGTGATATGCGAATCCTTGCAGGGCTAGGCAGCTTGCAATGCTTAACAGGAGTTTGGATCTTATCGCACTACCCAAAGTATTGAACCCCCGTGATAATTTGAGGCCAGTCACGCATGGCTGACAAAGCTCAAAAGGGCAACCGTGATTATTCATTTTTAATTGGGTGCCCTGGTGGCAAATGAGCACTTGCTCAACCAACGCGTATTCACTGAGTTTAATAGAAGACAAGCATCTACATATATATTCTTGTGTAGCTGCGCTCGAATTTGATTGGCTCTGTTAATCAAGAGGCGATATTGGCGCACCAAGCTAGGCCCAGACTAGGCAGGCTCACTGGGGTATCGTGGGTAAAGATAACCATGATCAAAGGCAATCATACATAATTGGCTGCAATAGGCAAGGGATATCATAATATCATGCATAAGCATGCTTTCTGCAAGCCGCCATTGTAACCGTACAGGCGCTATCAAAATAGCTAATATTCACTCCTTCAACGCCAAGCCATTCACATCATAGGCAAACTTACCAAAACCCCCAACTTTTTTGCGCATAGGTGCTGTGGCTACCCCTGTATCTCTTCTATCTGCGTTACTGATGGATTTTGCTCGTAGAAACTTAGGCTGCATAATGTGCCTGGGCTTTAATAGGAAATAGCCTAAAAATATCTTCTACTGTCAACCGTCTACTGTCAGCCTTACGTTGATTCACTTCCTTTTCTGACTGCTTATTTTCTACGTGCTTCAAAGTAAAAATTAAATGAAAAGTTAAATCTTACATACAATACAACCATTTGAAAACATAGTTTGTGCCGATTCACAATACTATCCCGATGCCTTTCGTAAAGCACTTCTACATTCTGGGCTCCTTTGTTTGAAGGATACTGTATTGCAAAAAGAATCTATAATTTGAAATATGCTATCAGTACTCTAGATGCTTCTCTTGGCCTTCTAGGCTTTCAAAATAGGTGTTCTAAACTCTCTTAGTTTTGCAGAATCAGAAGACAAAACAAACGCTACTTTTTCCATTGCAAAAAGTCATGTATGGCAAAAAAGGAACCTAAACATGGGTGCCATAATCCAAAGAGCCTCCAAAGAATCTGAAGATAGCAGGAAAGAAACAGGCAGAACATCAGAGTCTCTAAGGAAAAGGGAGCACGGGGGAGGGTACGGGAGATGCACAAGAAAAGGAAGACCGCGACAACGGATCCTGTAAAGAAACAGACACATTTAGGGTAGAAGAAATGACAGAAAGAACAAAGGGAATCAGAGCGGGGAGAAAAAAAAACTTTCAGATGGAGCAGGTATACAGGAGTATAAAATGAACAGCAAAAAAGGGTGACAATGAAGAGATAAAAGAATGTCTTAAATGAGGAAAGAGTACTGATGTAAAGGAGAAAGGAACGGAGGAGGATGAACGAGGTGCTATAAAGCAGAACAAACACAGAGGTAGGGAGAACGGTACACAGGGATGAAAGAGGTCCTATAGAGAGAAAGAAATGGGGATGTTAGTAGGGAGGGCACACGCGAAGGAAAAGAGAATACAGGAAAGTAAGATGAAATGCGAACGGGAGATTTACCCTCCATAAACCTCGGTTATCATACTCTTTAAAGCACTTAGAGATTTTCGTATTCAGAAATAGGACCTTTTCTACGCGCTTTCTGGATAGGATTTCTTTTTCAGTAGTTTTTTAATACTTCATTTGCTTATAAAACTACCGCAAAGAATTATAACAGTTTTGCTGTACGAAAAACTGTGACACTAATAAGATACGAGCCTAGGTCAATTCGTGACACATTCCGACTGCAAAAGTTTCCGCACAAGTGAGCAATGATTGTCTGAACAGATGTAGTTTAACCTTTCGCCTTGGGTGGTAATACAGCTGTATATAAAGCAGATAAGCTTCTGCACGGATTGTTAGGAGGTAGAAAAATTGGTAATTTCGAAGCAAAGAATTTTGACAAATGCCTAGAAACAGGTATATCCAAATATTGAAGGGAATAGTCTCTTATTCTCAGAAATAACCTATTTTCACTTAATAGGCGAAATGATTCCTCCGTAGATAAAATGGATAACACATTATTTAAGCTGGGACTCTTCATTCAACAAAGGTTGCTAGTGGAAACAGTCAAACAAGCAGCCAATCACAACTAGTGCAATCCTCATGTGATTTTCGCTCTAAATATGGTCACATATTTTCATTCACCATACGCCCAGTTCCTGATGTTCTTTGCTTTGTTATGGTTTTATTTTTCATGCATTTATAGAATTTGGCGGTTTATCTAGATTTAAGGAAATTTTTACGCTTATTTAGGGTCATATTAACCTGGCACAAAATATCTATTCAAACTTGATGACTACCACAAGGTTCAAGTCATGGCCCTTTCTCCTCTTATGTGTACCTAAATCATTTACAAAAATTGAGAGGCTACATTGAGATTTTGCCCCTTCCCCCTAAAAAGCAACGATACATATTCAACCGCTGCTATAATAGTAAATTATGATTCCAAAACAATGTTGCATTGTACGGGGGAGGAGCATTAAAATCATTGTCTTGTTAGTGCAATACAATGAGGTTTTATCAAGAATCAGCGGAAAACTGCGGCAGTCGAGACTAGTTACAATACACTATGTGAAGGATTGTAAACAAGGTTTACTATTTGTTATTTACCATAAGGTTTTTAAAGAAGGTTTATTACTATATATGTTGATGCTACTGTTTCTCCGTGCATTCTAAAACCTTGTGTCTTCCAACTAAGACTGCAAGATCTAAGGGTCTTTAAGAAAATTTATCTGATATATATCGGGAATGGAGTATCACTTAATGTCTTAAGAAATCCACTTCGTGATAATGACTAACTATCAAAAACGCATTTTTTCAACTGAGCATTTGGAGTTAAAGATGTGCAATCTTTTCCCATCAGAACCAAAGTAAATTCTCTTGGCATTAAAAGTAACAAGTAGGGTTGTCGCTAGACCCCAATGCAAGGTGTAAGATTGCGGAGTTACAGGCGTGGCATGGACAATGATTTGGTCTAGATAACTGATAATTATGGACAGGTGCATCAAAAAAGCCGCTTCACTTCAAGACAGTTATCCGCTAATGGACCTGGTTTGTACCAAGCAAATATTTTCAAGATTCTAGACGTCTGTCTATCTATTATCATATTATCTTTCCACTGAATCTATGCGCTTCGCAGAGCGTGGCAGTTCGAACAATCCTTAGGTCTTCGCAAAATGTTGCAAAATACAACGCAGCATTTAGCTCGAACAAATTCGCTGACAAATTTTTGGATATTTCTAGCGAATCATTTCGCCTAATGCGAAACCGCCTTATGAGGCCTCATGAAATTGGTGTTATGCTTTATTTCCCATCTTGCATGTCCATATCTGGAAAAGTCTACTTGTTGCCATAAACATCACATGTATAAATCAGGCTGTAAGCAGTTATTGCCTGAGATCCAATGATAGACATGCTATGCAAAAATAGATTTTTCAAAAACACATTGCTTTATCAATTATCGGTGGTTTATAACACCTATTCACTATGAATAAATCATCGGAATATTTTCAGTAATATTGTGTGCCTGGATGCTAGATTTAGGTATCTAATGAAAAAATAAGCCAGTCAACCGTTGCTTCCATGTTCTTGTTGAGAGCAGGCATCACTGACTCAGCTTGGCTATCTTTTTCGTTTTCTTTGATGCTCCTAATTGTTATGGACTACTCTTAAGTGAATTCTGGCACTTTATTGCATAGCTGTCTCCAGTAGGACCAGCCAGAGTAAATGCATGCCTCATTGTTAACTGAATCAGCCCGTTATATAACCAATGTTATCCTAATTCAGGGACTGATTCAACAAGGACCAAGACCTGATCCTTGTGGCACACCATTGTGTGGTTGCAGAAAAACCTGAAGCTCCTTTGAAAACGATTAAAGTTTTTTGATTAAACAGCAGATTAATGTCAATTCAATGCTACCTAACTCTCTAATGTGAAAATTCGAAACGCTGTTTAAGGTCGACTTTTAGCTGTTAGCCCACGAACTGTCTTGATAAGTACGAATGCCTATTTATCTTGAGATCTGAATAAGTTCAGAGTATCTTTAGTTTTTTCACTTATACCACTTTATTAGTTCATCTCATCATTATAGAATTCTCTTAATATATATAATATAACGATTACTATACTTGAACAACTAAATCTAAGATTAACCCCATTTTCTAGCAATTTGTCAATCTTACTCGGTGATGGAAACAGCAATAATGTTAATGATGATGATTGGGATATATATAAAATTAGAAATTATTTCATTATTGACTAATTTAGCTGTATTGAGTTTAATTCAGCTTAACATCATCCATTGACATCTGGTTCCAGATTTAATTGCAATCATATCTCCCAAGCTGTCGATGAATTTACTAGAAATCCAATTAAGTTCCATTGGAAAGTACGAAAATTTTGGCAATTTCAATAAGTTGTTCTGTCATGCATATCAAAAGCTGATGAATATCACTGGTTGCGGCGCTTAATTTATGCATTTTTGGGTTTTTAATGAACAAAATTTAACGGTTGGTCAGAAACCGGTCAGCAATTACCTCAGGTTAAAGATCACTGAGCTGATTATGAGAATCACTGACCCTCACTAAATATTTACACCAGGAACACCAGCACACGCAAGTAAGTATCAGGAAATGATAAATTTTTGAACATAACTCTGTCTAGACAATGAAGTTGTTTCTTAGAACTTTCCTAAGGCAAGGGTTGTGGAGTATTGAATTGCCAAAGATTTTGGCATGCCTTTACAAAGCTTGTCATGTGCTGTAATAAATGGCTAAATCGTGAACATAGCTCTGTATTGACACTGACATTTGTTCCTAGAATTTTTCATAGGTGTAGGGTAGTTGCATCAAAATTCAGATTGATTCGGGCGTGTCCTTAACATGCATAGGCGTTACTCTTTAAAAATTCAATAAATTTTTGTCTTTCAGCCGCCAAATGCGATGATTATCAATGATCCGAAAAATAGTTCGAACAAATAACTCATCGGCACTTTATCAACACAGTGCGACGCTTACAGTCGCACTCCGCTTGCAGTCTGTCTCCGCTTGCAGTCGCACTCCGCTTACAGACTGCTAGATCTGGGACAAGATCCTCTGTCCTCCTGCATTACTGCTGACGATACCCAGTTGCAGGTTGCACGCAATTTTCATAAGATACAAAGCAAAGACTATAATACCGGAATTCCTTCTTTTTTAACCTGATTTCAGTTTCCATTTGCTTCGTAAAGGAACCGTAGATAAGGAAGTTAACTCAAGCATCTTATCATTAGGGTCCTATCGTAAGTATAACGTTGAATAGTTTCTTTACATGACATGTAAAAATGCTTAATTTGATAGCTGAACCAGTTTTTATATTAAAAAATGATGATAAATACACCCGAATCAGAGATGATAATGACAATCAGTTTCTATAATGAGCTTCCTTTAATAAGCATTTAGGCCTTAAGACAGAGAGCTCGAAAAAGCGCTTGTAATCTATGCTAAAATGCAGCAGGCCTATAAGCAATTAGACAATGAAAAGTGTAAATATTTGAATAATAGAGGATTAGAAAAGCATTTGTGATCAACGTTGTTATCAAGTAACAGGTTAGTAAACAACTAAGACAAGGGTCACTGAAAAGTAAGCTTTTTGCTGGATAAAGGAAGTAGCTTATATAGCTGAAGCAGGCAATATCACAATCACTTGATGCTTTTACTCCATGACCAAGCCCGAGGGGAGAAAAAATTTTCTGAGGGAGGGGGGAAGGTCCAAAATAACTACAAAATGTGCCATTGTTCTATCATTTCTCTTTTTTTACCATTCTGTTGGGGGGGCTAACCTTCTAGTCCCCTTCTGGCCTCTAGATTTTCTGTAACTCCAATATCTTGTATCACCTTATACAAAATTTGATTAGAAACTATCAACTTTTTCAAAACATTTGATGGGGTTTCTAAGAGACAAAAATGCTGATTCGCAAAAAGATTTGACGCAACAATAAAAGGTAATGACAAAAGCGAAAATCACGTCTATAGTGAAAAAAGCGTCGATGATTGGCCACTTGTTTTCACCGATCGGTTCCTAGGCCTCCCCTGATTAAAGCTGAAGTTTAAAAAAAACATTTGTGTCTTTAAATAGACAAATTTCCCAGCTCGTTCATGAAAAGATTATTTACTTGCTTGCTAGATGATATTTGTTAATGGAATGAATATTACCTAATAGCAATAACTGCACAGAATGTAGCGCACGTGGTTTTGTAAGTCTTACCTCTTGTATCACGCCATCAACGTCCATTTTCTCTCACGTCATCAGCACAAATCATTCATTTAGTTTCATCCTAGAATTATTGAAAAATAAAATACGTTAATCTAATTATAATAAGAAAAAAGAGACGAAATTTTGTCCTTGAATGTTCTTTTCAAAAGCCATATGTTCATTAAATCAAAACTGAGGAAAGAAGAGAGAAAGGCAAGAGGACAAAGCTAAGAACATTGAACTTTTCAGAGAAGCCTGATCTCTAGATTGCTGCAGATATTTGATGTATTGCATCAAATTCCACCCATTTTCAGAATATCAAATTTGTGGATCTCGTTTTAAACCCGTAACAATTGAATGGCTTAACCTCAAAGGAGTATTCTTCAATGATATAGTCTGAACTGGATTGAAAGTTTAATGTCAAAGAAAAAAGCGAGATTCTAAACCTACACAGCCCTCAAACTTCGAAATGTTTTGAAATAATTGCAATCGAGTGCTATATAATTTTGATCCAATCTATAATTCAATCTATGAAAATAAGGAGGGGTCGATACCAACTGGTGCTAAGTGATCTATGACTAATGTACAAAGAAACGTCACAATAACGATACAAAAAGCACATAGGTGTGATTCCTTAGTTTCTATCAAATTTCCTATCATAGATTTGGCTCATGTAGTTCTACAAGATCCTCTGCAAGGATACATGTGCGCATGATACCTAGAATACACTGCATATGTATGGAGAATTGCGAAAAATGCCATCAGAAGTAGAATTAATTCCCAAGGTCAAGGAATACTTTGGCGATATATGGCTCAAGATTGCTGATATATTGGGTGTGGCCATTGAACAAGCTACGAAGGCACCTCATAAACATGAGTCTAACAAACTGGTCCAAACGGACAAGTTTGCCACTTTTAAATTAAAGTAGTTGCTTGGAGTAGCCTCTATCGTACATAATGACAAGTATCATCAATTCGAATTCTGAAACAGATGTAAGGAGGGAAGCACATTATTTGGACCCTGATAATAAGATGCTTAAGTTAACTTCCTTAACAATGATCCCAAATATTGTCTGAGTTGTTCCTGAACTTTTTATAGATGAAATATTGGTCGGCACACCTGCAAATAGCATTTCGAGAAATACAAGATCAAAAAATCAGAGCGATTTTAAATAATGGTCTAGAAAATATCAGACAAAAATTCAGTTGTTTGCACTTAAAAATATGTTATTTCTAGTCGGATTCAGACAAAAGGCGTTTGGATGGCGCCTTTGGGTGTAATAAAAAACTTCAAAATTTGGCACTATTGAACGGAGACAATCGCTTAAAATGATTAATTTTGATACTACTTGTGCTAGGAGAGAGTAAACACCGCCAGAAACTTTGGTGAAGGAAGATTTTGATATGGAAAGGATCTATTTACAAGAAGCCCAAATACTGATCATGGAATCAATGGATCATGGAAGAGTGAACATGCTAATCGTGGCAAGGTGCATATCAAGACTCTATCAAACTATATTAAAGGTACCCTTATTTAAAGTAAAACAGATTTTCCGTGCGTTCTACCCCTCTGACAAGGACTGTAAAGTCCGATGTGATATAGATTATAATTATAGCAAGGAGTGGACAGTGAGCCTCTTTCGATTATCACATTAAGTCAAACTTCTTGTCTCGTTAAGCGGATATTTATTGGATAATTATTTGATAATTCATAATTATGTACAGTATTAATATCATCTGGTACCTCGCTTATATCATATAATGCTATTTTATTTTACATTTGTGTTTTACTGTTATACAATACTTTGAAGCAGCCCTGTATGCCTAGGCGAAACATTGCTTATATAATAGATCTGGTCATACTTGCATTCCTGCCGCTTTGCGTTGTTCGTTGTATCAATTACCAATTCACTTAATTTTTGTATTTCGCAAACCAGATTGTATAGTGAATAGATAACTTTAAGCATGAAAAAAATAGCAGCAGCTTTAGTTTACTTTTTGTTTCTCTTCGCTTCTTTTGCATTCCTGCAATATTTCTCTATCAGAAGGGGGCCAATCTTTTTCAAGAAGTTGTAAATACATCTGTTTTTTTAGATATAGACCTCTGGCATCTTCAACTCACCCCCTCCAATGGCCTGCCATCCTATTACATTGTCATCCAGAGCCTTAGGGATGCGAGCCTCGATAAAATTGAGCATGTAAAAAGGGAAGTGCGAAAAAAGGGTTGCTTGGAAGAGAGAAAGAGAGAAACAATTCGTTCAAAAACGTGTTACAAAAGCTTTGTGTACATCAGCGAGCAAAGTAAGCCAGCAAGATAGCCAGCAAGTAGGCAAGCAAATCAACTAAGCAGGGAAGTAAGCGAGTATGCAAAGTAAGCCAGCAAGAATGCTAGGAAAGAAAGCATGCATGCAAGCAAGCAAGCAAGCAGAGTAAGCTAGCAAGCAAGCATGCAATGAAGCGGGTAATCAAGCAAGCATTCAAGCAGGCAAGCAAAGTCTTGAGTTCTGGTATCTTCTTATCAGCTGATGTGGGCCTTGGGCACTCTTGCTGGTGCCTTCTGGATTAAACATTCGTATCATTGGTAGAAAACGTGTGACTTTTCACTACTAGGAGACTCTGTATTCTGCAGACGTTAAGTGACATCAGAAAAATATCTCTGAAAATTTGAATTCTATAAAATTGGAGGAAATTTCATTCAGTGGGTAAACTACGATTGTTTGGTGAGGTGGCGAAACCCAGAAACGTTCTTAAATAATTCCCCAAACTTAAGAAACTTTAACAGATTTTCCGACAAACACCTACTTTGAAGCTTTGAGGGGGCAATGCTTCCCCTCAAGCTACGCCGCTGGGGTAAATTTCAATGATCGTGGGGGGATGAATTGGGTAGAAGTTTCCAACATTCAAAAAGTCCTTGTTCTTGTTCACTGCACATCTATCTTCGAATAAAACACAAAAACAATTGACACATTTAAACGTACCTTGTGAAAGACATCTTTAAAGGGATGCGTTTGGAGAGGGTCTCAGCCATTTTAAAACTCAGGCATAATGTTGCAGCAAACGGAGATTTCTGCCAAAGATATTGAATTCACAGAATAAGTATGATGCTTTTCAACCAATACCATCCTTTCTTTAAACGTAGCAGCTGGTTTTCCTCTCAAAAGTCTCGTTTATGATGAGTACGCTAGTTTCCAAACCAAACGGCGTGATTTGAGTCATTCCTGCCGGGGAAGACAGCTGTTGTTCCTTGAAAAGGAAAAGCGCATATAAGTAAAGGCACAAAACTATCCTTTTCTGCATTTTACTTGTGAAAAGGGAAACAATGATACTCTATTAACGCAAAAAACTGTGAAGTCCCGCAAGGATCATTTTGAGGCTCTTGCCAATTTTCTTAAAGCTTGATGTATTTTAAAGGGTCTTAAATTTCTCGCATCATCAATATAAGCAGAAGACAATCAATATGTTTTTCACTACAGTACACAGTAAATTGGTGCTACAGAACCAAGACCTTCGAGAGCTAGGTGGGTATCTAAGGTTGGATTCTGATACCATCAAGATTATGTTACCAAAGTTTAGCCATTGACTGTCCAGCTCCTTAACTTGTTAAGCAGTCTTGCAAATAGGCAATACTGTGATTAATCCCTCAAGAATGCATTTACAATCTTTGTAACTGGCATACCTAATTCCATTGTGATGAAAAATGGCCTTTCTTGTTGAAAACGCTGACTAAGATCTACTACAATCTAAACTTCCCCAAAATCTTCGTGAGAACACATTCTTCTAACGATCAACTTCTAACGCGCAGGCTCTTTTATCTTTAGTATAAAGTCAGTATATAGAATGAAGAATTAATTGTCAATCATTAAGCACAGAATGCGTTACTTATTGCATCATCAGAAAGTGACTCCGTTTTGGGTTCATTCTATGGAGAGGTAGGCAAAGGTTCAAATTGAAGGAGAAGGATCTAATCCCGTCGAACCCAAAGTTTTGAGCAATAAAAGGCTTCAGAAGGCAATGCAGACAAACACCAACGATGTAAAGAATGAGCCCACAAAGGTGGATGCCAGACAAGACCAGAGCCAGATTAGATGAAACTAAACTGCTGTAAGACATGCAGTAATGGGTAATGTTGATCTTGTTGCATCTTATAATTATACTGTTGGTTGCTCAATTGATTATTGATTGTTTCACCGATTGAAAAACTTAAAAACAGTGATTGATCCGTTATGTTTTGTTCATTAGTTGTAGTTCTTGAGCTTAAATAGTCAAGAAACTCTAAAAGGATCTCAAAAATTTATGCGAAAGACTTTAAGGCATTTTTAAAGTTATGGTCTTATTTTATGCAAAATGGAAGTGCACCCGTAGTGGTTTACACTATTGGTTTACACTATGTTGGGAGGGCTGCCTTGCATGAAAATGGATTTACCCTGAAGGGACATCCGAAGCATTTTAAAATTTGGAGAGACTCAATTACCCAAGAGAGGACTTCGGAGAAACTAATGAATTTTGAATAAAGTTCAACGAGAAAAAATCAAAAATCATTTGATCAATCATTATGACCAATCAGTGCGCACTCACCCCTACCTGATTGGAGAGCCCAAGTGAAAAAAATTCTTTTGTATAAACAGATGCGATTTCGGAAATTCGATGTGATTTGATGATTCTTTATTAACACCCTTAAACACTCAGAAGTTTGTCCACGTTTGATCTGAAAATTGTTGTCAATAGATATTTTGTCCAATCTGTATATTCTATGTCTATGGCTAAATCACCTACAATAGGGGCATTGCAACTTTCAACGTTTTAGGCTTCTGTTTTCTTTTGTGGTGGGTTCATTCTTAATGCTGGCATAACGTGATTTATTTATCTGTCATTTAGTCTGCGGTTGTTGCATCCCGAATTCTGGGCTTCACATCTGCATGAAAATTCAAGGACAACTAAACATTTTATCTGGGAAAGGAAGATTGTCCTTTGGACCCCGTGCACACGAGAGCGGGTCAATTCTAATCTGTTCTCCAAATGTAACGGATAAGCCATGCGTTCGAACGAGAAGGCTACAATCCAATATTTGGTTGCCATCCGTACCGAGAAAGTACAGATAAAAAGTTGTGTTCGTTTGGGTCCGATCCATCTGGATTTCGAGTGAAGACATGAATCACACTGAAAAAAGCACGGATGGGAAACTATGTGAATTTCAATGAGCATGAGGCTTTAGTTCATTTCTACTTGCCATATTTTGATAAATGTATCAAATAAAAGCCCAGATTAAGTTTCATGTTAAAGTTAAATCAGTTTGATCTGTTTCCATGTGAATGCAGGCGAAATTCTAGAGCGGATGCAAATAGGAAGGGACATAAATCCATCCACTCTCGTGTGCCAAAGTCTTGAATGTAAGCATGACTACATAAAACCACATGGGAATTAAAAAGCTATTTAGGCTATGACTTTGTTTATTTGTTTTTTAAATTGAATGAAACTCTAAGCAAATCGAACGAGCATAGTGCCCTGTTCAAAAATGTTCCAGATTTGTATTTTTGAGGAAACTTCGACCCACAGAAAACCTCTCATGCAATTTGAAACTCTTTTAGTACCATATAGTTTTGAAATCTTATTCATTCTTTCATACATCACAGGCCTGTCCTTGGATTCCTCTCAGATGTTTACTCTTCTAAAATATATGCCACAGATAACAAAAATGGGAGCTGTTCGAAATAACAATGCTGTCCATGAATGCCTAATACATTTAGACTACAAATGAACAATTTAGGGGCCTAACGGGGATTTTTCTGGCCATTAGCCATACCAGAAAGCCCTGGAGCTACCCCTTAATCAGTTTTGACCATATTCTATAGAAGAGGCAATATCTAAATGTTTTTGAAGGCCTGCTTTAACTTCTTGGTACAAAAGCAGGGCCTATGAGGCTATTTCCAAGGGGCACCCACTAACATGACTAACCCAAAGTTAGCAAAACTCCGTGATAAAGTATTTTGATAAGGATAAAAGATGTTTACCTTATTCTTCTTGATTTCTTTGGGGGTGTGCAGCAGCATATTCGACCACATGTTTTTGGCAGCTAGAGGAAGATATTTTTTCCTCAGATCTTCCCTCTTACACAGTTATATATTATCGCATAGAACTGATCAAATGTGGCATGACATTTCACGTAACACTCCGAATGATGTGTGTGCACTTTGATTAAGTACTAGGTTAGGTTTAACTAGGTTTACCTGCTGGCTAGGTGAGTAAAGTTGCGCTTTAAATTTTCCGCATCACCTACGGCCTTAAATTACAGTGTTCACTGGTCAACCATTAGCGCTAGTACCTGATTGGTTGCTACCATGAGTGCTTGTATCGGATTGGTTGCTAGCCACTCAATGGCCTAACCACGTGTGAATGGCATTCCACGGACCAATAGAGTGAAAGCTACGACTGCTTCAAATCTTCATTAAGCGAATAAGCAGACTGGAAAGAGACAAAGCGTTGGACTTAAGACAATGAAAGGTTGGGTTCATCTCCATTGCAACCCAGAAAAAATTGAACTCCTAGTTTAGTCGTAGCCTACAAGTGACCTCTCTATGAGAAATCTATGCCAGACGACCACAAAGGATTGCTTGAATATTGAAAATTTTCCGTTGCGCTTACATGAAAGTGCTCGAAAATAGACAGTTTTCCCTCCAAACACCCGATAGTGCTCAAAATCAGGCAATTTTGCTTACACGATAGAGCTCGAAAATAGATCTTTCTTCAGGCATCGTTTTCAGCTTGTTTCTTTTGATAACGATGAATTTAGTATCAGTTTAATGCGCTGAACACTCTAATTAGGAATGGAACTAAGGCCCAGTTCATACACCGGATTCCTACAGCAGCGAGTTAAATTACAATTAGATGCGAAAGTCTTTTCCTGACATTTGTCTTTTGTTTCAGACGCCTGATTGAAATGACTTCTATCGAATTTAATGTGGTGGACCCAGGTCCTTCAGCCTGCAAAATCCCGCGCAGTGCCACCGATTTGATTCTCTTTTCAAATGTCTTTATGGCAAAATAGCGCCAACAAATCAGTTCTTCGCTATTCTTAATATGTTGATGAATAGAAACAGCATGCTTGTGAAGAATCGGAGAAGACGAGTTTGTTAGCAAAAACTGATATATATATAGATATATATACACTGTGCAAAGAAGGCAGTCAATATTATTTAATCAGAAGATACTTCTTTGTCATACGCTTCACGTTCTGCTGAAATTCACCGACGTGCTCATCTGGTAGGCTGCTGCAATTTTCCCACTCTTAGTTTTCTCGCAAAAGCGATGGGAATTTTAATCGAAAGGCAGCCTTATAACCAAATGAGATGAGATTTATAAATTTTGGCGGGCACTGCACAACTGTACGCATGCGTATTGTCATTTAACCACTCTGTAATAAAACAAAATCAATATCAATCACAACTTTCTTTTATTCATTGTGGCAGAAAAACGGCGTCTGAAGCCAAGCCTTAATTCTGCTGAAGTTTCAATCGTTATTACTGCTAACGGTCAGCTCGGATTTTGAAGCAAGAACATGAAACCAATCCACATGAAAGCAGATGGAGGAGCACATTGCTTTACTTTAAATGTATCTGAAACATTGCTTTGCTAGGGGTACAAACATTTTTTTTTATTATATTTGTTTAAAAGAATGGTTAGTTGAATGGAAAGTTGCCATTCAGTTTGCAGTTATTCACGATAAATGAATTCTGTTCAGCATTCCATCATTATTCTAAATCTGGCATGTGCTTCCAACGGCAAAACGAATTCCAAAGGTGAAGATTAATCCAAACTTTGTAGGGAAGTAATGAAACATCTGAAACTAGTAGAGAAGCGCAACCAATTCGAGGAAAAGCATGCCAAAAAACACTGAACGGAAATAGTTTTTTCAAATTTTAAAAATAAATTTCAACTAAACTAAATCGTAAAAGTAATCAAGTCCTTGGCCGATTTCCCATATTGAAATACCAGTACCAAGCTCCCTTGCTAATGAAATTCTTTCGTGAATGGACTAAAAAAGACAAATTGTTTACAAAAAATTACCCGCTCCTTTTTTAAAAGAATTTTAGATGTCTAAATGACCCGATGACTGGCAAGGTGTTTTATAATTCTCGCAGTTCAATAAATGTGTTATAATACACACTGTTTCATATAAAGGCAGTATTATAAAAGCAAGTCTCATAATTGATTGGAAAATAAATTAAGAATAAGCTGATGTTGAACCACTGTCCCCAACTTTAAAAAGGCATACTCTTTCCAATAACAGATTGACGCGAACTGCCACTTTCGATAGCCTGAGGAGGACTGAAACCTTGGTCGCTTTTCGCCTTTGATTTTCCTTGAGCAAACTAGTTACTGTGTTATTTATGACAGTTAATAAACTTCTGTCATGAAAAGCGACAACCTAACAAAGCTTCCATTTAATCAATTGCTTCGTTTAGCCAGCATACCCAGTACAAGAATTCTGGAGCTGGGAGCCTATCAGAAAAACAAATCTGCTGTGCCAGTCCGTGTTTTGATAGTTAGACGGTCTGCGACCAAAGCTGCTTATGATGCCTATTTTGAAAATAATGATATTTCTTCAATAATGTCAATTTAGGTGTCTAGATTCAACAACTAAGATACGGAAAAAACAAAAAGGAGTTGATGACATCATCGCTATCATTCTAAATTATTGCATTGTATGCAGTTCAAAAGAGATTGGAGGTTTTATCATACATGAATACAATGTAAATAGACTAATTGTATCATAAACATGAATTATGAAACATCGAGTCTTTCCTCTGTGTATTAATTCAATTATGCACAGTAACAAGATGAATTAAATATTCCCTTCAGTTCAAAAGTAAAGGGTTTCCTACTTTGAATCGATTCACGTTTTTGAAAAAGAGAACGACAAAGAGAAAATATTATTCTGACTCATTGTTTTTTCATCGTGTCTAATATATAACACGATCCAATGTATCGAGAACAAATAGCCGTAGAGGGATTGCAAAATTTTTTTATATGGGAAAAACTGACACAAAAAAAGGCTCAAGGAGAATTCAATATCAGATTGACTTGGAAAATGTTCTCGTTTTGGAAAATTTTATTGTATTGCATGTAAAATGTTGTATCAGTCTTTCTTAGGATTGAATAAATAGAAACAGCGTCAACAAAATCAAGAAATAAATAAAATTTAGCTATAAGACTGATGCCATACCTTGAGCGTTGGATAAAATATGGTATGCGATCTTCCTTGGTTATCTCTAGAAAGAAACTCAATTTCATAGAATCTAACGAAAGTAAAGGCACAACATATAAAATTTTAGCAATATTTAAGTGAGAGATACAACAAATGCAGAACATAAGGAACTGAAAATAAAAATATTGAAGCAAAATATGATAAACAAAAGGAAAGTTAGATATTATCCTACTTCATTAGTTAGGACAACATATTCGTGGTGGGAGTTTCAAATAAAATTGAGTGATATTCTGCACTATTCACCCATTCATTCTTTTTTCTCACATTTCAATACATGCCACATACAGCCATTATTTCATTCATCCTTAGGCTGCGTTCACACTGCACAATCTTTTACTAGCGCGTGCACGCGCATGTAAAAATTCGCAGTAGTTAGCTCTTGGCGCGTTCACACTGCAGAAGAGTTACAAGCTTACAAGCGCGAAATCAAAGGATGAATTTCGTACCCTTAATCAGTGAAGTTGAGAGAAGAAGAGCTATTTGGGATCCTAGACACCCAAAGCACTGCAATAGCGAATTATCTGAACAAAGTTTGGTCAGAAACTGCAACTTGTTTGGAATGACAAGGTTTGCATTCAGTAATAAACCTGAATTATTACTTTTATCGAACGAAAATCAGTATTTTCCAATGATATGGCAATTTATTTATCGCATAATATTTACGAAATGACGTTTCTTTGCCAAGCCATTTCTCCTTCAGGGCTTAAAAAGTAATTCATAAACAAATTTCTCATATGTAAACTTGAATTCGTTCCCCGATTTTTTCACTACGTCATTCAGGGTCTCATTAATTTTCCACTGTCCATTGAGCTCATCAATATTAGTCCTGTATTGGATGTACACAAAGTTCTCGGCTGTTTCCGAAATGAATTCAACGATTTATATTCAACTACAGGTTTTCTGTGTAGCTCAAATTTTCTATGCCCTTCAGCGGTTTCTTCCTGCTGTCAATAAAAGTTTACAAGCGCCCGATGTGAACACTTCAGGTTCTTCCCCCTGCTGTTTCTTACAATCCGTTGCGCGCGCGAGTAAAAGCTTGTGCAGTGTGAACGCAGCCCACTTTTGCACTAATTGTCTCCACGCTTTAAGCCTGGTTTCCATATAACTTTACAGTGCCGGCGGCCCACTGGCGTCATTGTTGCCGCATAAAGATTCAGAAAAGTTGAACTTCGATTGCGGTGCCGGCGACACGACGGCGATACCACGGTGACAAGTCACATTATTCTTATCATATTAAAATGTTTTTCTCACAAGTAGGTTATTATCTATTTGTGATCTGCTTTGATTTCAAATATTTTTCACTTTCTTATTTGACCTGTAAATGATAATTAGTTGGGAAGTCTCCAAAGAAGAGATCAACAGAGAGTTGGTAACTAAGTGATGCTTTACTTCTGGCAAGAATTTTCATCGAACAACAACACAAAGACCAGCAAATAATGATCAATGAGGATATGAAGGTAAGTTTGAAGGAAACTGTGGTCGTCCAAACAAGCAATGAATGGCGTAGATCTGAGATTAAAAGGCATCGAATAATAAAGAGAATTTTCAAGGTATCGACAGGCAACTGGGAAACCTTACTGCCCCGATACCTTGCATGATCTTAGCCTAGAATGAGTGCGTGAAAAGAAGGTTACCAATATACCCTGTTCAAAGGCATCTTGTCTCAATGACTGTTGCTTTTAGACCAAAAAGGAATCTTATGGTCTCCAGATCCAATCAACTTTCTCGTAAGGTCAAAATTCCGGCCAGCTGTCCGTCGCTTTTCAATTTAGTGGTCAATATTGCTGTGTTAATATATTATGCTTCAAGTCTTGTCCATCCTTCCCATTTTAGCAATTTCCAGTTCGGATCATTTGGGATAGCAATGAAACTAGAGATTTATTATTTAGTATAATGTTGGCAGCATCTTTTCTTGCAAAACAGTCTATAAGCCTGTTACCTTTTACCTTCAAAAACCTTGGATAAGCCATTATATGCTATTTTGCCAGCTCTTTGTTTTTGAGCCAATAAACATCAACCTTGATGTCAATGGGGTTGTTTTACCATGAAAATTTTAGCTTTGTGCATGGCACAAATAAGGCAGAAATATCTGATTGCTGCACGGCTATTGCTTTACTTGGAAATCTTGCTATTAGCACAGCCATGATGCTGGAAACAATGATGTGAATAGCTTGCAATGCCATTGATAAAAACACTTACTTGTATTGCAACCTATGTTCCATATCCTTTGCCATCCATTTGAATTTGACATCATAACTTTTAAGGATATCAATAAATCTAGAAAATGAATCAAAAATCTCGCGCGTAAGAATGCTATTGTATTAGAATCAGTATATACAAGACAAGGAATTTCTTCACGGGCCACAGCATGAGCGAAATTAATCGACGCACAGCCTAACCTTTCTTTCCGTTCATTAAAATATACGTAATTAAGACTTACCATCAAAATTACGTGTAATAACTCTACATAAAATGAGTTAGCTTTATTTCGAATGAGCAAGCGACGAAAAATTATAGTTTCTTTGCATAAATCTCTGATCTAAGGCCCATGAAAACAGACCAAAAGCAGGTTTACCAGGATCGTTCCAGTTGTGAATTATATGATTATTCAAACTGCGAAACATTGCTGTGTGTTTCAACAAGAATCTTATGGCTTTAGAGATATTGAAGAAATCAGAATAATATGATACACTAATCGAAGTCTTTTTTATGCTACATCAATCGAACTTAGATTCCTTAGAATCCTGGAAGATAAGTGAAAGGTGTTACTTACGTGTTTCCAACGATGGCTGTGGAAGTAAAAAAACAGTCGATAAACAACTTAAATTAACTGCAAATCAGAAAAATTTGTCCAACAAATCATTGTTAAAAATCATGTTTATGAAAATCATGACAATTTTAAAAAATAAGCAGAATCACTCTTGATACACACGGGCATTTCTGCAAAGCATGAAAATGTAGAGGCTAAGGGGCCCTTTGCATCAGACCAATCTGAATTCGAATCGGTTCGAAATTTTGCAACGACTGCTATTTTGAGTTGCGTTTACATGGAATTTGAAACCGTTGTAAAATTATGCAGGAAAAGAATCGTTTATTTCGCAGATACAGACAGCTACGAACTAGATTTTTTAGGAAAAAAGAGGCGATTTAAAAAGCCCTTGACGAGCTGTAGAATGGCGTAGAAGTCGGATCGATCGCAAAATGCTTCCAGGAGTTACATTAATTGGAAAATAAAGTAAAGTATACACTTGCAACGTGATTATTTATGTTTGGCATGTGTTTTGATTTTTGAGAATTTTGAGAGAATTATTATAATATGCTACGTTTTAATTACGGCTCTTCAATTTTGTTTAGTGCGGATTTCAGATTTCGGTTGCGAACTAATTGTTTGCAGTTCGCATCCGAACGTTCATAAATCGCATCTGAACGTTCGCATCCGTATTTGACACGTTCGGAAGTCTTGTTTATGATTTCGCATTGCGAAACAAAAGTTCACGGATATCGCTAGCCAATCAGAATTATTGAAAAAAAATTGAAGGTTATTAACCATAGTGCATCCACAGGCAAGGCAAGGTAGATTTTGGTGGACATGGAATTTGAATCGAGCTCAAAGATTCGTTAGAGTAATGATCTAGCAAGTTCACAAAATATCATAGCGTAACTGACATTCTTTCAGCAGGGCGAGACATTCGAAAATATTTGAAGGAGCCTTTCATGATAAGCTAGTTGCATTTTCTTTTTTTATCATTATTATTATCAATAAGATTGTGATCTTATACACGTGATTTTCCGAGCAAATTCGTCCTAACGCCTTGGGAGTGTAGATTGAAATCGTATAGCATTCGTCGTTTGAAAAGCAGAGTTCGTATCAGTAATTCGAAATCCGAGCGAAGTGTAAATGGGCCTAGTAGGCAAAACAAATAGCGATTTACACATAGGTATCACAGTGCAATAAATGAATTTTCAAAAATGCCAACACGATCAAGTTTCTTAGAATGAGTAATCCTTGTGTATTTCTGAACATAAAGTAAAAAAGGTATAGTCCATTTAAATTGGAAACATGTTGATGTGCGTCAATTCAAAGAAAGACGATGTGGTCTTGACAATTCAAGCTGAAAAGAGTTACAGGTGTACATGAGTTACAACTATTCACATAATGATTAAACACTGAGCCATGCAAATAGAAGCCAAATGAATTGTGACGTTGATGATGAAGTAGGAGACTATTAGTGGATAAGTGTTTGAATGAATGAAACAATGGCTGGTTGTGGCATGTGTTGAAATGTGAGAAAAAAGAATGAATGGCCAAATATTACACAATGTAATCAGAGTCATCAAAAGACTTTAGCTTTCTTAGAGTTAACTAGGTCAAATCTTTACGGATAGCATTAACACTTCGTTAAGAAGTGACCGTACAGAAAGTAAGGTTTCATATCTCCCGACCTTGATCACCATGGAAGCTTAAATTTCACTGCCTTTTCTACTCTATATAATCTTATTTTCTAAGATTTTCCCATTATTCTTTTCATGCTCACAACATAACATTCTCTTTGCCTACTCCACCCTAATTTTCCTTCAAATTTTCCAATGCTTACTAAATATTCAAATCGCTCATTTCTGCATATATTACCAAATAGAAGATATTTGTTGCATTGTAATCATTGTTATAAAGTGTCTGTGTAATTTTGACCTTTCTAAAACTGCTTTTTTCCTTAGTTTGTCTATCCATGACACTTAAAGCATTCACCTATAAAACCTATACTTCCACATATAACAAAACATTTTCAATGTTTTCACTGATCTTTTTTAGAAACCATAAGAGGATTGATTATACAAAAGATTATCCTTTGTATCATAAAATAGAGCAGATTCATAGTCCAATAATATCATTGCAACACATACTAAATAGACTAAATATGTTTACATACGTGCAGCTCCATTTCCTGTATAATCCATACCGTAGAAGTTAAGACCAAGAAGTATCTTCGATCGATCAGTGGTAGATGATGGTGCTAGAGTTAGCACACAGTCACGTACCCAATCTATTGGTGCTACTGGACCAGAGCTATAGGGAAAAGCGAACTTCCACAATGAAAGCTTGCAAGTTTTGGATCATAGTCTACTTTTGGCAGAGACTACGCTATAACTCGGCTTCAGCAGCATAAAGCAGGGTGCAGCCACATTCGGCGCTCATGACTACCATAATAATAAACCGAGAACTTGCATACTAATTAAACGAGAGAGCGGAAAGGTTATTTGGTGCGCCTTTGTCCGAAACTAATCAGAGTATGAGAGTTACACAATTGCAGCTACACTTGCACAGGAGAGGGGCTTCCCTCTCGTTCATATAACCACTTAGAGAAACTCCTTCGAGCCACTCTTATAAGTACGATTTTTTGTTTCTGTGCTCTTTGTCAGTTGACATAAGATATGTTGAATTCTTTTCAGCGGAATTTTGGATAATTCTCATTTTATTTGAAAATAATGTGGACTACATATTAACTGCTTAGGCATTCGAATAGGCAGAACGCAGCCTTGGTTTGCTATAGTAACCTTTAGCTAGTAACAGACTATAAAACCATATTGGCCATTAGCCACCCAAAGAAAGCGTTTCCCAACACTAAGTCTAGAAAACCGATCCATTCCAAGCTTAATTACCAGAAAAATGAGGGGCTATGGTTGTTGCCTATCCCTTGTGCTCTGTTGAGCTTGTTATAATGCCATCTCGCTAAAGGGTAGTTTGATGTATCATTTGGCTTTCTTAAATAGTAAACAAAAACTTATTCAGAAAAAAGTATTGTTAGGTTCTAGCTCACTTGCTAATCGATAAAGACAAATTCAAATGTCACTGATGTACTTATTTTAAAATGTGCAGTACTATAAACTATAAAACATTGTTATAAAAATTATCAACACACCTGCCATGGTTTGGATAATCATACGTCATCAAGCTCAGTCCATCGACAACTGGTGCCAACAGATCGTAATCCTCTTTGGTGAACATCCCAGGGGAGTCCCTAAAAAACAGTGTGTTAATATAATGATGAGTTTAGAACTGTACGTTGAGATAGGCCGTTCACTGACAACAAAGATGCTTAGTGACAGCCATGAAGGTACACATGAAAAAAAGGCAATGAAGATGCAGAACAGCGAATACAGATTATGATTGTATGCAGTAGTGAAATAGCTATATCATCCAAAAGGAATTTGGTTTCATAAAGGTCATTTTCCACAGCGTTGCGCTGCCTTGTCTTTGGTTCTGAGTAAATACCACATCTTTAAAAAAGCTCATTGTTTATACGTCGCTAATAAAACAGTGGAGACAATTGCTACACAAGCAGGGCGACGGATTCTCTCACTGCACTGCAACACAAAAACATGTCAAAAAAATAAAACAAGAAGAAGTAATGGCTTCTCATACTTAGAGTATAACGGAGGAGGTATAACCAAAATGAACTTCAAAGCTTTTGATATCAACGCTTCTCCAAGCTCTTTAATAAGAGTGGACAATTCTCTACAAATAAAAAATTGGATTGCAAATATTCGAGACAATGATTAATGTCAAATAATGATTTGCATCAACAAAAATATTTTGCAAGCAGCAAAATTCATTTAAATTCAACTAAATTTAAACTTCAATCCAAAAATCTGAACTTTAATCTACTGTTTAAGTCACTGCTAGAAGTCACATCTTGAAGAAAATTTGTATAATCATCGTTAAATCATTGAATATCAATTTGTAGACTTGCTAGATCTCTCTATTTGTTGTCGTCCTCATCATAAAAATCTAAGCATTTGAAACTAGGTAAAAACAATGATCAATGCGCACTAGAGAACAAACATAGCTTTTCCTTGGCCTTTAACATAAAATTTAGAAAATTCTGCTATAAAAAAAGGAAATATCTATTTCAAATCGCATGTTTGCGGCCTATCAAGTCTATAATGTGATTCCATATCGCAAGGGCAGTCCCAATAGTACTCATGGTATCTTCTAGGTCTCTCAAAGATTCAATGGAAGTATTTATAAGTAGTATGCCATGAATGGGGTATGTTATGCCAACAGGCCCCTAGAGTAAAATATGGAGAAAAAAACAAAGAAACCTACGATCGATAATGGCCACCGAACTGGGACCATATCTCGAGGACAATTCCATCAAAATGTTGCTGCTAGAAGGAAGGGTTTGTTATTTAGTATTTTTAGCATCTAAGATGCTGATTCAGCAAATAAATCTGAAAATTAAAACTACAAAAGTATGATAAAAATTTTAAGGTCTTAGGCCCATTGCGCATCAGATGGACTTTTCATTTGAAATATTGAAGCGCATATTGAAAGACTTCTATTTGTAATAAACCAACGTTTTACAAAAAGAGCAGTGGATGTTTGATAAGAGCTTTTGAATTCGATGCGACAAAACTAACGAAACATTTACTTCAGTAGCTTGTTGAATGATAACAGCGCAATGACTATGGAGCTTTTGAATTCAATGTAAGAAAAACTAACGAAGAATTCACTTCTTGTTCTTGTTTCTGTCTTGTTCTCTGTGTGTTTCAGATGTATTTCTAATCTCGTTTAAATATATTGTTAAAATTATTATGTTAGATTAGAGGTGGCTCGATAACGTATATTTTCTGCCTCTAACCAATCATATCATAATTCAATTTGTGTTAAGCTTAAAACTAGTATGTTCTATCGCGATAAAAAAATCTTGGACGAAGAAGATGAAATGTAACTTAGTCACACAAAAACGTCTCCATCCCTTCCATTTTCGACAAGAATTTTACAAAGAAACAAAATTCATACATCCCTGCTTTCTCTGTTCTCAGTTCCTATATTCCTGCTTTCAGAAATCGACTTGGTAAAGAAGGACATCTTAGAAATTCAAGTAAGTAGAAAGCTTTTAAAACTTTGGAACGAAGGGAAAAAACGCAGCAGATCTAGTCGACTTTACCTTTGTGAAGCCAACTATAAAATCAACCAGCTCATCGAGGGCATCTCTGCTGTGGAATATGGTGTGGAAGTCACTCATTGTTAAGCCTTCAAAAAGCATCCTTGGCACTGCAAAAAAACATATCATTGGCTTTAATAAAGGCACTAACATAGATTTACTCACAGTATACAACACTTATTGACATTACAGAGTTCTGTAACGAATTAGGACTACTTTTCGCAGGAAAGTTAGCATCAGTCTTTTGATACAAATTCAAGAAAATTATCAGTCGCTGGTAAAATAAGCACAAATTATGGATAAGTACTTGCTGCAAAAAATCATTTGGCTTATTGAAACCTGTGAAATGGTGTATGAAATTCAGCCACCAAATCAGTCACCAAAACTCAACAAAAAAAGGCTTGTAAAAAGCAACAAATTTTGTAACAGTTTGCAGCTTATTTTAAAAGGCTTGTACATTTACTTGTCAATATTGCTTCTTGTTGCAGGTCTATAACCAATTATCAATGCCATTGAAAATTAACCAGAAAACATGCATGCCATCACATGATGTTCAATTAATTCCACCTCCTTCCTTCAACAGCTTCAATTCACCAAATCCATGATCACATTCTTGCTAAGCTCAAACAACCATACCTTTTGGATAGCTTTTTTAAATTGCTGCAAAACTCATATAGAGTATATATTTGGACTCTAATCACACCCTGAGAAACATCTTTTCAAACAAGAGACTCGTGGCATTACCAATGGTTTAAAAGCATTGCTAAAAAGTAAATTGGACTCCAAAAACATATCCTACCTACATATACATTTGGATTTGCCTTTTTGACATCAAATATCCACCCTAAAAGATTTAAGTCACTGATATAAGTCATTGATTGACATTGTGTTTATGTTGTAAATCAATTCACAAATTTTCTGTTCTACATGTATTAAGAGCAAAAGAAAGTGGCTCAATCATACTTTGGCTTTGGAAAAGTGCTCAAGTTCTTAAAGTGATACTCCTATAAACTGAGATGCTAACATGACAGTGATTGATTATATATCATAAAATAAGCCTTTGATATTACAGAGTAAGTCAATTAAATCCAGAAATGTAGAAGATGAAAGGAAAATGGAAACATAACTCAGCATACTGGAAAGACCTTTCCTCCTTATGACACTCAACAGTGTAAAAGGTTTTCACTTTGCTCTTTGCTGCAACTTTTAGTTATTGCAGGTAGAAACTATGAATTTTGAATTTCCAAAAGAATGATGAGGTATCTGATAATAATCCCCCCCAATATTCTCAAAATCAAAGCATCATATACTTTTGGAAAGGTGAAAAAATATATCCTCAGATGCATATTAAAAGTAACATGAAAAACAAATACTTAGTTTTTGGAATCAAATGGCATTTCACCCCATGTTATTAAGAGCTATAGAGAATTTGCTCAAGAAAGCAACTTAACCAGTCTATATAAACAAAGATCTTTTGCCACATGATACATTGATTTTGAACACCCTCTTGAAAGATATTAACCAGGACATTGCTTCACTAACTAATTATGATATTTTGATGTTTAGATTGTTTCACCAATATGGTGAGAAAACAAAATAAAATTTTCACAGCTTGCAATTTTAAGATTGGGTACCTTTGTCAATATCATGTGTTCCATCAATGCCAAAGCCTCCAGATCTTCTACAAGAAAAGAATAAAAACCTGGCATATTTGGGAAAGTCTTTTCCTCACTTCTAATCCATCTCGCCCTAAACAGCCACTGTTAAAATTGAGTTAAAATTAGCATCTAAAGGCCCCATTCACAACACAATCTCAGGGCAGTAAATATGGGCGGTAGAACCTATAGGATTGTATGTATTCCTGCTATCTGCCTCCCACAAAAGCCTGAAATTTCTTATAATCTTAGCCAATGAGTATATGTATGATAGGTATATGTATAGGAAACAAATCTCAAGTAAAAAGATGTCAGTCTCAATTCATATCCAATGTTATTTTCTTATGCACAAAACATGACAGCAGTTTTGAAAACAAAAGTAAGGTTAGTAAAAACAGGTGCCAGGGGCCAACATATGCAGGATATTAAACATCTCAAAATACCTCTTTTTTATCTGCAACCATACAGGTGAAATATACGAGAACTTTTTGCCAAATGTTTTAGCAACATCATAACCATGGCTGTTCCACTGTGGATGATGAAATATATTTTCCTAATTTTGAGCTTCAGTTGAATTCAGTTGAGTTTAGTTGACTTGAGTTCTGTAGGGTTCAGTTGTGTTCCATAAGGTTCAGTTGTGTTGAGTTGAGTTGAGTTGAGTTGAGTTGAGTTCATTTCAGTTCAGTTGAGTTCAGTTGAATTCAGTTGAGTTCAGTTGAGTTCAGTTCGGTTCAGTTCAGTTCAGTTTGGTTTATTTGAGTTGGGATTTGTTTCTTCTAATGTCAAAAATTCCACTGCTCATAGGTTTGTGACTTAAAATTTATTATTCTAAGTTCAACAACAAAAACTAAACAAAATTAATGAAATATATTTCTATAAACCAAAGTACAAGACAAACAAAGGAGAGCTTTTGCATGAATTGGATTTTTTTATAGAGGAGCTCTCACAATAGCTAAACCAATCAATGAGAATGAAACTGTTGGTAAGAAAAGCTAATGCTAAGTTTTTGAATGGACAAAGCTTGAATACACAGTTCATATCTAGTCAGGGAAGATTAAGAAATTTACACACACTCACTCACTGCTCACTACTTCTCTTTCACTACAATATTTCATGGCTGACTGAGTTTTCAGAACAAGAAATTTTGACACCTTTGCCTAGACTATGTATTCTGATAATTTGCACAGTCTTTGATGCAAGCAATATGCAGACAAGGAGAACGCAACTGTTGGTAAGAAAAGCTATTTATTTTGCAATGCAGGTAGATTCCTTTTGAATGGTCCCTTTCATTTCCTTAAGAAGTATATACTAGGGGAAGTTCATAATATAAAGTTTCAAAAAGAAAATCATACTCACAGGTGTCACATATCCAAGAACATCTCCTGAGGAAACTTTATTGGTATTTTTGCAAAATGTTTTATGATATCTAATAATATTTTCACTCTTTGGTTTCTCTGTAACAAGGTTCCTTTGAATAACAGTGTCTTTACTTCTGAATGTCTGAATGAAATTGGTTTGATTTGATTTGATCTTATTACTTGATTTACATTCGGATACAAAAATACAACAGTAAAACCAACTAAATTAAACACACCAAATAACAAGTGTAACAACATCAAAGTAATTTCCAATAGTAGCTAGGAAGCAGAATTCTTGAGGAGTCTCCTTAGTAGGTTAACTAATGAGAAAGAAGCCCCCTTTCATCCTTGACGAACAACATATTTGCTCATGGACTATGCCAAAATAAAATTGGCCTAGATGATCCTTCCTGACTTTAGAACTATTAATATACTTACATCAATATTTTAGTACCAAACTCATTCTACTTTAGCTTCAAATTGGTTTTACGCACTGATTTTTGCGGGAATGTCTAAGGCAGTGCACCTTAGTGGAATTGGAGTATGCCCGCATCCACATATACAGGGCCTCCGACGACAAGGGGGGGGGGGGTAAACTCAGGGCAGCACATCATCTTTTGCCATGAAAGCTTGCCTTAGAAGGCGCACCTGGACGCCCCTCAGATTTTGAATTTGTTTTGTCTGTGCAGTGGTACCCATAGTGTAATGGCGCACCTAACGATTTTGTACGGTTTGTACGCATTGTCTGGCGGCGGAGGACCGGTGCGTGCACCTCTTTCGGGCCATCTTGTGACTGCAAAGCCTCTGTACGTTTAGAATGTCAAAGCGTTCCAAAGGGTATGACAAGGGGCCTACCAAAGTATAGAACATTACTTGCATACCCCAACATGGGTATAAAATATTGAATCAAAAATTGCTCATGGAACCTATTGAATCGATAACAATATGCATTTCCCATTGAATCATAAAAATATAGATAAAAATACCTCTTCTGTGATGGTCTTTGTTGATTTAGCCTTTGTCTTCGCCTTTTTGTCCTTTTTCGACAATGTTGAAAATGAAATTGATAAAATTGCCGCAAGTAACATAAAATGCAACAAACTTCGCGCCATGTTGGCACAACAACTGAAGGATTATTGTTGTTGTGGTTGTTGTTGTTAAAAAACACGTGGACTTTCATCGACTTGTTCACGGTACACTAACACCAGCTGTTAATCTTTTCATCCCTGGAGGGGCAATATGGTCCAATCTATTTCCGCAAAAGATGATAATCGATCGGGGTGGAGGGATAATTCTCTCAATAGATGTATTACCCAACATATAGCAATTTCAAGGCTTCTTTGCTCCAATATCATCTGACAAAACGAATCAATTGCTATGAAAAACTCATAACTACTATTAATGGAAGGGTTGAATACTGGTCTGCAAACACACAATCCATGGTTATTAAGGGCGTCATTTTACGGTTGGCGGTTAGAGGGCATCGGCACTTTTGTTCAGCAGAAAGCCCCTTTCTGCGACGCATAATTTGAAAAAGTACTTATTTGGTAATAACTGCCCTAGAATTTCTTTGCACTGTTAACATCATTCTTGTGTTTTCAGGGTTTATCGTAACATTTCTTTAAAGAAGTGTGATACTAGAAAAAAGCTGCGATACTCTGCTTCCACGTCTTCGAAGCCTATGAGAGGCAAAAATGGATTAGAGGGGGTTTGACAGAAGAGATAATGTCAGAACGATACTCCTTTCGAAGTGTTGGTACCTCTTCTTTCAATTCAAGACGCTAAAAGTTCACATCTTGATAATATATGTAGGGGGATCTAACCTGTCATCTAATATCAATCGAAAATGGACTGATTTGCCATCGGGATATCATACGCAATAACTTTGATTCTTCTGATGTGCATCAAGAAATAATCAAAAAAAACCATGAAGCAATACCTCAAAAATTTTGACAAACCTCCTGAAAAGCGATCGAAATAGAGCCGATATGACGCGATCTAGACTGTGTCTGAATCAATCAAGCTTTTATCAATAGCAGCCAAAACACTGGATTAGTGACTGGAATTGGTATGCGATAGGGAGACTCACACTGGTTTCTAAACCAGAATTGTGCGTGCAGTGTGTGTCGTGCTAACGTCGTGTAACGTCATACAGTAATTTTAATATTCTCTACAGCGCTAAACAATTTTACTGCACGATATTAGCATTTAATTCCATTCATTTGTTGCTGGGAGGGGTTTCAATTAAGGGGGACATGGGGGAGGCTAACCAAACCCAATTATAAAATCATCGTTTTCCTGCAGAGCAAAAAATGCCATCACCTTCCCAATACTTAGTATAAACTTTTGCCCCTGCATGTTGGCATACTATTAAATGTTTAATTGCTGCAATTTCCAAGGAATGCTGCTCAGTGTATGCATGTCCTGTTTTGAGGATTGCCTCACATGATTTTTATGATTTTTCCTTGATTTTTATGATTAGTGATTTTCTCCGATTCATTCAGACGTTCGTGATTTTATAGGATTTTTCTTTCAATTATGGTATTTTAGAATTTTTTCTACAAGTGATTCGCTCCTTGACGCATTCAAAGCGAGGGCTGCAAGATTGCATTAAAGCAAATGCTTGCTTCTTATAAAGAGGGCTAACTCTGCAACTGTTGTAATCTGCGCTTATGTGCACAAGAAACTGCTACTTTGAACTCCAGTATCCTGCCTCACCACAAAAAATCCGACATTTGATATTCACTCTCAACATTTAAAAGCATTGATAATGAAAATAAATCTTTTCATTTATATTTGATTTGCACTTGTGATGTAAAATCTTTTTCTTTTCGATTTCTTCTTTAGTAACTGTCTTATATTAGGTATTTAGTATTGTTTATTTTTATTAATTGTATCAAATTATTTTCATTTTGTTTTTTGCATATTAAAGTTCAAATTTATATAAATTAATTAGACGATTTTTTGAATATCTACTTCAGCACTTAATAATGCCGAAAACATACGGAGACATCATCTTACGCAAAATCAAATAGCAAGATACTTTATAACCTCGTTTACAAGAATTCAGTGAACATGGTAAACGAGGCCGTGTGTAAAGACGCCAGATGGCTGGCCTTGATACAGTCTTGCCTCCAACTGTTTTCAACAATGAAAATATTTTACCCAAAGCAAAATCCGTTATTGTCTTGATAACAAGAATCTCTATAGGACGGAATAAAGCTAGGTTGAATGGGACCATTTGGTTAATCTTCTCCGATAGCTTTCCCAAGCAGCTAGAAGTAGCTGTGACACGGAGCTAGGGAGAACCGCTGGTTGGTTAGGCCTAAGCTTTATGTGTCAAAACGTTTAGGTCGATAGATCACAAGCAATCTCGAATAAGAATCGAAACAATCTCAGAAATAAAGCTTTCTTGGCAGTATTATCCCAACTGAAGACTGTAAAAAGTTTTCGATCTATTCCAGAAGGGATTGAATAGTTGGTCAGTTGGTCATTGCGCATAGCTTGAACGGATGAACTGTTATTAAATATGAGCTCACCAAAATTGGACAGAGACCAATCAATTGACGATTTTGGAGGATGCACTGTCTCTGGTAAAGGGTGAGTAATAGTATTGCCGTTTCAATCATACCTAAAAGTGCGTTGAATCCTATAACTACAATTATATCAGCGTGTGCTCGTTTTAGTGTAAAAATTAACTAATTTGTTTGATGCCGACTTATAGATGAAGCTTAACAGATTCAGCAAGATAAATTAAAATCAATTTCTTGCTTGAATTGTTATTTATTTATTTAGTTATTTATTTTTCGCAACGAGTTTAAAGAAAAACTTTAAAATATTGGCATTCAGAATGTTCAGCTTCAGAAGCGGGGAGCCAAGTATTTACCGAAATGGAAAGGCAGGCCATCAAGCATGCGTGAATTCAAGGGAATTTTTACGTGATTACCACAAGATAACTGGGTAGCAAAACGTTAACTGCTTGTGTTAATGCCATAAACCGTTTTTATGCTTCAACCTAACCACAAAGGCCTAATTTGGAAAACTTCTTCGAAGCAATGAAATGCCTCCTTGAGACTAAGAGCCAGTGGCGTAACGGAGCAGTGTGGGGCCCTTAGTCAAATTAATTAAGTGTTTGGGGCCCCGCAATTTTTAAACAATATTAACCAACATCAACATAACAATAAATAAGAAACGCTTGTATCCAATAAAAATATTTCACAAAATTTCTTGGGGCCCCCCTAGTGGTCTTATTGTGTGGGGGCCTTTAGCTTTGCGCTTAAAGGTGCACACCGTGCGTTACGCCACTGCTAAGAGCATTGCATTTAACATACTGATCACTGCTTTCGCTGCGATTAAAGGAAACGTTTGCGTTACTGTTGTAAGCAAAAGGTGCTACGCAAATGTTAACTGTATAAATTTTACTAACTGAACATGCCGATCACATTAAAATCTTAAAAACAAGTAATAGAACATTCATTAAACGGCATCTCAGAATAAACGTATATTATTCGCTTTATAGACTTACTGTTGTTAAGTGGCAAGTATTTTAAAAGAAGCAGGCCTCATAAAATCAGTTAGCCCGAGATGGCCTAGTAACACAGACCAATGATGGAAAGCTACAAATTAACATCTGCTATTTATCGTTACAGGTTAATTCGTGGTGTCGTTGGGCAGCCAACATCATTCTTTGTACACACAGCCACACTAGACCTGCTCTATTTAAATTTCAACATAAAAGGCCCAATCAATAGCAACATAGAATCGAGATCACTCAAGTCGGATATTTATTGTATCGAGCCCAACCTCCATGGAGTTGTTTACAGCGCTCCATATCGAGGCCAATACCTTGTGACTATAAAATGGAATGGCAGAGACGTGCATGGTTCACCTTTCACTGTAAACATTCATGCTAGGAACGAGGAAAGCTCATCCGATGATAACAATGATAATGATAAAATAAACACAGATTTAAATCGACTGAAAACATTAATTAATAAATCTTGAAACAAACGTTGATTTGGAAGTATCATGCAATTAGTTGGTAGTTGTTCATGTTGTTAGTTTCAAGTGTTGCTATTGACATTGTTCATTTCATTTCATTCAATTTGTTTCTATTAATAGCATTGTTGGATAAAGGTTTCGATTCACCAAGTCTTGAAATTATTCCCTTGACAGAATCACGACTGAGACCAGGCTGTAGCTGCGGAGGAGCGTAATGGCTAGAAATACACTTACAAAATTATTCTTCAACACATGGTGATTTGTCTATCTAGGGGCATTGGATTGGCAGTTTATTTTCCAATCTGTCAGCATCTTAGGCATGGTATGCCTATTTAATTGGTAATATTCTCAAGGAAATCTATCTCTCTGGAAACTCCAGCTAGAGAAGGCCCTGCTAATAGAAGCAAAGAGAATCCCCAATGTTTCATTTTTGTCAACTACGATCGATCATTCACAGAAGCGATTTTCCCAAAGGCTGCAGTGTAGTTTTTTTCATATTGCATGCAACACGGGAGTTGCCTCATTGGGCTCTAGGTTAGTTGCAATGTTCTTCGTGTTTATTACTGTTTCTGGAATTCCATTCTAACGAGAAAACCCTATCAACGAAAATTTAAACAAGGTGGGTTAGTTAGTGCATGAATACAAAAAAGGTTTATTGAATAATGCAAATATCTCATAACATAGAATTCCTGATTTTCTTGGGATCATGATCCTGCAAGGCTGCATATTGTGTAGCAGTATCTCTTCTTGTATCCTTTTGAAGGTGATAATCGTAGAGTCCAATAAAAGAATAAAAGAAATTTTGCCAGTTAAACACATTGACAAGAACAGGATCATACGCCAAGGGGGATTCTTACAAATTGCACTTCAGCTAAACGTTTTTATGAGAATATCCAGGATGACCCCAGTACTTAAACTCCCTTAACAACCAATGGACGGCATTAAAAGTACGTATCAACTATAATCTTTTCCTCTTTTCAATATAAAAGTTATAAAAATAGATTACCATAATTATACCAAATGAAAACTGCTTTACTATTTAATAGCGACGATCAGGAGGAGCAATATATCTTGACAGTCTTAGGACTAAGATGCAGAAACGAATAAATTCATTGTCTTGATCTGGTCTAATTGTCCTTTTTATCTTGTATTCTTTTCAATTACACTGGGAATTATTGTCAACACATGGCGCAAAAATTGACTACTTGGTCTTACAGCAGGTTGAATGTATGACGTCATGGGAAATCGAGAGATTTGATGTTTAGCAACCTGCCACATAACAGTATTTTGGTAATTCCGTATTTCTCCCCAGGGTGCTCATTAAATTTCGATTTTTTCTGGGACGCAAATTGGAGATGGGCGCTCTTTGAAGAGGGAGGTCATTAGAGGGAAGCATACATTAAATATCTCATACTTCCTTCAGGTAGCCAGTCCAAATGTTGTCATAATTGTCAAACGCTTCATAGTATTTACATTACAAAATAGTTAAATGAGAGAAGTGTTTTAGTCCTCGTCATATGAATGGTATATAAATTTTTAGAGGGTTTGCTACAACATCGTCGCAAACAGCAACAAAACAACAAAGTCACAGAGTAGAAGACGATCTAATGCAGCTCAGCGTCAAAATTTCCATTCAGCTCATTAATGAGTGCGTAAAAACCAGCTCGCAGTTCCTTTAGTCGCCTTTGTTAACTTTTAAACCCCAAAAAATTCTCATGTACATGATCATTGCTAAATAGATTTTTAAGGTTAAAAGCTTTGCTAAGTAGAAGGTTCGAGAGGGTCCCAAACTATCTTAAGAATCAAAAGATTACAGCCCGGAAAGTGAAAGTTAAATAATCAAATAGAACCATGAATGGCAAAACATATGATAATCGTTGCATCCTCTTGTACAGCAGAGGCGTATTTAACTAGACATTTCTTACATCTCCGAACATCTCAGTCCAACATCGCGTGTTTACAATTTGTGTATTAATGTTAGCATACTGAAACTATAGTAACATCATAACCTTGACATTGCTATTATTGGCATCAATGGCGTCTATTCGGTTTTCAAGAGGCGGGAAAGAATCGAAGAAATAGCCAGATACCCCGACAGGAGCCTTCAATTTCAAACTTTTCTTATGAATTCTACAGATTATTAGAGATAACGTAGGAGGGGGAGGCAATCTCCTGATGGGTCATTTAATTTCTGCCTCTGACTGAAGCAAGTCAGGGCTCGATCTGTTATTGGGGAGAACGAAATTTGTTAAGTTGAAGGGATAATTTTCTGCATCTGCCTAGCGGTCAAGATCAACTTGTCGAATTTATGATTAAAGCTAAAATAGTTGGCAATTCAATAAACTTGCATCAGTAACTTTGTATGTGCCAAATGCCTATGCAATTTTCTTATGCAAAAAATGCATATACTACAAGGTATATTTAGGGCTAGTTAACTTTTAGGTCTTCGACCTTGAAATTGCATACTGTTTCTCATCATACCACCAGTGATGCGGTCCCACCGTAATTTTATAACCAGCCATTATTTTTGTTTCGTCAAAACAACACGGATTGATTGGCAAACTGAACAGTGTAAATGGTGCATTGATATGTTAAACAAAAAAATCTAAATTTCACCCGCCAAAATCTGCAATGAGCTCCCCCTCCCCAGTGAAACAGTCCATTGAAGGTTACGAGCGGAAATTCAAGTTTGTCTGCGCAAATAAATTTTACAGAGTTTAAGTTTAAATCCAACCTTATTGCCAGTGATCATTCTGACTATTTTTGATGTTCGAATGTCCATGAACATGCAAACCATAGAAGTCTATCACACAACAATGATTTTAAAAAACTCTAACTTTGCTGGTAAAATGCAGTAATGGATGCATGAAAAATTAATTCTGACTGTGTTTTGAACTTTTTTAGTTCCATTTAAAATTGTTGGAAGTCGTTATGTAGCTTGGGCGCCTATTTGAAAATTTCTCAAAGGGGGTACATACCCCCTTGGCTCTCCAGCCAGCAAGCCACTGGATAGAAAGAGACAAATAATTGATCCTATAAATCTTGCCTGCCTTGACTATGGTATGTATTGAAATGCGAGAAAAAAGGAAGTAATGGGTAAGTACAGAAAGTAAATAGGCATAAGAGATTAATTACAGAAGAATGAAGTTTTGGACATAATTGGGCTTTTTATGCCTTGGTTCACCAGCATAACAAGAAAATATAACGATCTAGCCGTTTTTCAAGAAATAGAAAGTAAAAAAACTCATCAATAAACTTTCTTAGCGCTCTGTGGCGCCAGGCTTTACCCTTTAATAAATCTCATTGTGTATCAAGAAAAAAACTGAAAAAAAGAAGATAAGAAAGAAAATAGAGGAATTAAGAAAAGATAAAATTATCCAATGATCTAGAAAGAAAAAAACGTTGGAAGTCGGAGAGAACAAAACCATTGGAGAAGGGGGCTCATTGCTTGAAGCGTTAAGAGCAAAAATTATTGTTATTGAAAACAGAACATTTTCAATGTGTAAGCATTGACCCTCCTAAGAGCAATAGTGAACACGTATATATGTTTTGCAAAAACACATGTTGTGGGCAAATTTTGCATGTGCCCTTTGCACATTATCTTTCGATTTGAAACACGTGGAAATTGGTTGCGTGTCCAAAGCGCCAACAATTTCATTTTCAATCTCAGCATGTATCACGCATAAGGCTATGATTTATAACTTCGAACGCGTAACATTAAGTTAAGGCCACTGTATAGATTAAAATATAAAATAAATGGTTTTTCAGTTTTTTTTCACTCCTCAAAGGTACGTAAGGGGCTTTCCATTTAGCTTCCTTAAAGACAAGAGTACATCTATTTGGGCATCAAAAGATATCAGGCATAATTCGGGAAGTTACACCATCTCGCATAACATAAAAAAACATAGATTCCTACTGACAAAATAGCAAAAGTAAACACAGATTCTTACTGACAAAAGTATGAAGAGCTTCTTAACCTTAATCTAATGCTTTGTAAAAACAAATACCGTATTTTCTTGAATTCAGCCGCGGCTTCCATTATTTTCATTAGGGGAAAAGATGCGGCTTATTATCAAAGGCGGCTTGTATTCAAGAGCGGTTGTTATTGTTTTGGTTGTAGCGTTTTCGAATAAAAACTTTTAAAAACGCGCGGATTTTAAAAAGTGTGCTAATTGCGTGAAGTTCTGAGATCTATCGGGAGCACGTTATAGTTGCAATGTTAAAATCTTGCAAGTTCAGTGGGCTGTTGAAGCATGGAAACAAATCAACAGGGAGATCATTAAGAAATTTTTCTTTACGTGCGGGATAACGACGAACTATACTATACTGTACTGTACTGTACTGTACTGTACTGTACTGTACTGTACTGTACTGTACTGTACTGTACTGTACTGTACTGTACTGTACTGTACTGTACTGTACTGTACTGTACTGTACTGTACTGTACTGTACTGTACTGTACTGCACTGCACTGCACTGTACTGTACTGTACTGACCTGCATTGAAGCGAACCAAACTGAACTATACTGAACAAAAAACTGAACAGAATTCAACTGAACTGAACCTTTCAGAATTGAGCTGGGCTCAAATGAAATAAAAGTGTGCTGGCCTAAGCTCTGGAAAGTATGTAACCGTGACGCCCAGCTCTTATGGCGAAGCATTCGGAATATGTGAGGTTGTTTGTATAGGTTTATTGTATCAAGTACCCGATATGTCATGTTTTTAAAGGCGACTTCAAATATGACTTCAACTTTAACAACAATTCCACGTTAACAGGATATAATCGCCAAAAGTTCACGCTTTTGGTGAGTTTTTTTTACAGAAATGAAGCATACAGGTGTTTTTGCATTTACCGTTATTGGTTTGTGCTTGGTTACTATTTTGCTATTGGGAAGTAAGACTGGAGGAAAGGGCACATTTATGCAATTTAAAGATTTCGCTGAGCTGCAAAAAATTGTAAATTTACTACAAAATGTGGCAGCACCCCTACCGTCTTGCAAGTGGGATGAAAATATACTAGGTAAGCATTTTATGATCATTGCTACATTCAGAGATGGAGTCAAAAAGGTTAATAAAATAACGTTTAGTCTTTATAAACAGTCTACATATAAAGCATTTTTAACGGTAACTAAGTCAAATTTGTTAACTTAAATTCGAAATTTTGCCGTAATTTTCTTCTTTTTAGATTCATCGCAATATAGTGTAGTACTTTTTGTCCACGAGTGTCTGCAATCGTACTTTTTTTGCCCGTAATCCCTTTAAATCATCATACATATCCTTAGTCTGTTTGGCCTGACGGCGATTTTGGAACTGACTTCAAGTTAAAACGGGTTGTTACGTACTTCGATGCTCTCTGTAGTGCCTCTTTACTTTGTATTGGTATCTACAGTTGTCATTACTTATGTGAATCTAAAGAAAATACAAATCTATCAAATATGTATTGTTCTTAAAGTTTTAATATGGGAGTTGTTTCCCACAATATTCATTTCATTTCTTAGATGAATTATGGAAGAAGTAAGTGCACTTAACCTATAATTACACATATCTATGCATCCATAGATTTTTTCACGCCCCAAATACAACAAAATAATTGTGTATTTCTTGTTTAGTTGGTCCATTGTATGTCGATGAAAAGGAACATAATATAGAAGAAATAAAAAATGCAGACAATTGGACCAGAGCTGTCAAGCATGGTGGACTTTGGAATCCAACCGATTGCAAAGCAAAAGCTAAGGTATCCCATTGAAAATTGTATTCATTGCCTAAGTGGTGTATGTACCCCTATTAAGATAATACCAGTGCGGCCTATGAAAATGAAGAAATTCCCCGAGTTCTTTATGCTTCTTACCTCACCTGTAAAGAAATCAAAATCATTAATCTATCAAAAATATTCTTATCGTTGTGATGTCTCCTTGACTCGTCAAAATAGCCAATATGCTTTGAAGTCATGTCGTTACATGGAAGCAAAATTTGGAATGATCTCCCAGAATTATTGAAAAGCTTCCCCTTTTAAATATTCATTCAAAAAGCATCTTAAAAAACAAAGTCTAAGTTCTTCATAATCCTGCAAACCATTTGCTAGGAAGAGAACTGCTATTGGGTAAATCATAACTAATAAGTGAGGGAGTCTCTCCTCTAGTTCTCCTTAATTCTTATTTTAAAAGAGCTAGAAAAGTCCGGCAGAGATGACGGTCGGTTGGCATAGTAACCGCTAGTGCACATTAATCAAACATGTGTGGATGAGCTAATACCTATTGTCAATATTCCTCAACAATTATTTACATTTCATTCTCTATATTGGTATAGCATCTTCATTCTTATGAGGCTTACCAGCCTTCATTTATAACAATTACAACTGCAGAGGGAATTCAATGCAATGCAACAAATTCATTTCTTCTGCTACTTTCACTCAATGTCAAGTCGTAAATTTGGCGATTGAACTGAAGTGTTTTCATTTCTTTACCATACAAGTGTAGTCAATAGCCAATAATATAATATCATACTATACTATATTATATTATATTATATCATACTATAATATATTATATTATATTGTATTATATTATATTATGTTATATCATATTATATTATATCATATTATGTTATATTATATCATATTATATCATATTATGTTATATTTTATCATATTATATATCACAATATATTATATTATATTATAGTATATTTTGTTATATTATGTTATGTTATATTATATTATGTATTTAGGGGCACCTCATGCACCTCACGCTAAGTAAAGGAGGCAATTGCCCCTGATGATTTTTTTATATTGAAATTGCTTTCCCTGACATTTTTGCATTTGCCCTGAAACATCACCCATCCTTTTGATCATTTATGCTACAAGTATCGATATGTTCAATGAATTTTAGTTTGAATAAAAACATTTCCCTTCACAACATTTTTGCATTGATGATTTGGATAAAAAGATGCGTACCTTTTAATTACTCACCAGTTACAATTTTAATTGATATCATCATATTAAATCTTTTAGGTAGCAATAATCGTTCCTTTCCGAAACCGCGAGAAACAATTAATTACCTTATTACTTCACCTTCATCCAGTGCTGCAGAGGCAAAAACTAGACTACCGAATATTTATCATCAACCAGGTAAGCTCATTAATATAACATGCATTACAAAGATAATGTGTGTCGGGAATGGTCTAATGGCATATTGGGTCTATCGTGTAGTTAGGGGCGGTGCCAGCCACCATACAGTTGGGTGGACGCGAGAGCGCGAGTGAAATATGCCCGAACCTTTTTCATCGAATTTAGAAAAATTAGAAATCCATCCTCAAAAAGAGTGGGGTGGATCCCAGTCTAGGTTAAAGGGCAATAGGGGGGCTGGGGAGGCGGAGCGCCCCCTCAAGGACCAAAAAATTGCATTTTCATCGGAAATTTGACATGATTAAAACAAAAGATTAAACAATAGACTATTGTCCTATAAACAATGAATCTATTGTTTTACAGTCAATTGTCGGAAATTTTGTCAGAAATTTTCGAAAATTTCGTCTTTCTTGCCCCCAGTTCGGAGAGGGCTGGATTCGGTCCTGCCCCAGTCCATCCCCGCGACACCACCTTAACGTTTATCATCAAATTGAAAAGGAATGCAAAAAATTGCAAACAGTCCAGCTAACAGTTTCAACGCAGATGAAAAATTAATTTAATTTCTAATTGATTCCTTAATCAATTTATGTTCAACAGCTGGTTAATAGTTTGGCCCATCAGTGTTGTCAAAAAATTGGATTGGTCTTGCAAGCTATGTCATTACCTTGCATAATTAAATACTTTAGTCAGCAGCATTGGATTAATTATCATCAAATTCAACATTCTTTGGTTTGTAAATTTGAAAGACTTTTTATTAGAAAGTATTTTTAGGCCATGTCTAGGCTACATTCTCCCCTACTCAAAGTGCGCCCCTGCGTACACCTTGACGCATTTTGTCTGTGTTGTAGTTTCAACGTTCACATTGATAGGCTCCAGGATTGGCGCATGTTATAGTTAAGTCGTTTTTTGTCATCGTAGATTGACCGTTACCCGTTTAATAGAGCAAAGCTGTTTAACATTGGTTTTAAAGAGTCATTGAAATATGATTCATTCGACTGCTTTGTGTTTCACGATGTTGATCTAATACCAGAGGATGATAGAAATGATTATGGATGTCCATCAGGGCCAAGACACATGTGTCCAGCAGTCAATAAATTCGCTTATCAGTAAGTACTTACTTGCATACAAAACATAAATATAACATATATATCACACTTAAGAACCAAAGAAAGCATGCTTCATTATTATGAGGTTCGAATAGGTGAGGAAGGGGGGAGAAGTAAAGGTTGGGTCATGAAAAAAGTTCCAATTGTTTGGTGGTATGAATATAAGCATCGTCTCAATCAGAATGAGTTGGAAACTGAAACGTTTTTAATCAAGAAAACGAAGCTGCTCCATGCCAATAGCATGACACAAAACTCGATCCTGTACAGCATCATTATTTCGTCTATATTTGTTAATATATATACCTTTTTGGCCGTTTTTTATTTCTTACTTCAGTTGATTTAGCCATTTAGTTTCGAGTGTCATCTAGGATCGCGACAAAACTATCTTGTGTCTTTCCACAACATGTGATACATATAAACAAAAAATTAGTTGCTAAATGCAGGATTTGCTTATAAATTATTAATATGCCGAATTGAAACTGAAACTTCATAAAAATATATTTTTTAAATCTGAACTGTCAATGAGAGAACTTACTTTGAAAAATTTACAATAATTTTTATCATTTTGCATTAGGCTTTTTTCGCCATATTTATTTGGAGGAGTCACAGCCTTTAAAAAAGATGACTTTATGAAAGTTAATGGCTACGCAAATAAATACTATGGATGGGGTGCAGAAGATGATGACATGTATACGAGGTATGAAGGACAATCACTTGATCAATCAATGAATCAACGAATAAATAGATAAATAAATAGTTAAATAAACAAATAAATAAATAAATAAATAGATAAATAAGTAAATAAATAAATAAACAAATAAATAAACAAATAAATCAGTGGAACAATCAGTAAAACAAGCAAAGAATCATGTAATCAGCCAATCAACCAATCACCCAATTAATTGACTCATCAAGTCTTCGATTATACAGGAGATATAGGCCTAATAGGTAGGCATCAGTAAATGTCTTTAAAAAACCCTATTTTTAAAGCAAGGGGTACCCTCTCCTCGATTAGTTCAACTATTGAGAGAATCCCTCCTAAGCAAATTACCTACATGCAAATTTGTTATTGTATTGTATTCATGTGCTTTAACTTGAGTTATACTTAAATTTCCCTTTATGCAACCTTTTTTTTTATTTCTAGTTTTAATTTGTTTGCATGTTGTGTAATTTTAAAATGAGAATGAATTGAACTGAACTCTTAGCACTGTTTGCCTTGGCCCTGAATGGTTCCCTTATCCTCCATTAGACGCTAAAACATCTCTCGTCTCTTTTCAGATCTCATTTCTGACATCAATTAAGGTTTCATTCAGCGATTTGCAACACCAAGCCTTACTCTACTAATATCTCATCAAACACCTGACCAATTGTGCCAACTTTGTATCAAAATCTATTGCAACTTTGTTTAAATGAGAAAGCTCATTAAATGACACGCAGTGAAATTTAAATTTTCGCATAATTTTTTTCCAAATTTGACAGAATCGAAGTAAGAAGAATGAAAGTGAGGCGGCCACCATTAGAAGTTGGCAGATATACGATGATTAAGCACAAAGATGAGGAAAGAAACAGCAAGGCGTGAGTAATTCTTAAAGCTACAGCTAATACATCTTATTGAACTAGCTGCCCGTACAGAGATGCTTAAAAAGTGCTTTCCCATTTTTCAGTAAGTTTCACAAGGGAAGCAGAGCCTTCAATCTATAATTGTTACCACTGCTAGAATCAATATGTCATAAATTGTCACGATCCTCTCTACAAGATCGAGTGTTTTCCTGTGCCACATTTAACCCTTCCAACCCTGGACGGGCCATATGGCCCAGTGTCAAACACCGTAAAAATCAAATTTCCAGGGGGTAAAGTACAAAAGTAATATGGCTTAAAAGCCTCAATGCTGTACCGCATGATATGATTGTTTTTACTTGATTATAGAAATCCAAAAAATTTGCTAGCTATAGGGGCATTGAACAACTGGATAGCACTCTTATGCTTAGTTTAAACTCTATAGCCAGTGCCGAATCGATATAACAAATACCGACAAATATATCAAAGGCCTTTTCTATTACCTACAGGAAACGTCTACTAGAAAACGCCGCCAAATACATGGATAAAGACGGCCTAAATACACTTAGATATAAAGTAAAGGCGAGAAAGAGCCTCGATTTGTATACGCAGATCAGTGTAGATGTGGAGATGAATGAAGAGGAAAAGAAAAGAACATCATTAAAAATATTTGACGAACAGAAAACGAAATCGTCCTCAAGGTAATGGACGGAATTTAGGTTGATTCATAAAACAATTCATAAAATTATAGAACAGAAGTAAAGCCATCCTTAGGCCCAATTCAAACGATACCGGATTTAATTCAATCGGATTCCTGATTTAATCCGATGTGAAGATTTCTCCTTTTCACACGAAAACGAAACACGAAAGAGTCATTCGTCGAACTTCCCATGGCGATACTGTTTGTCTGCCTCAAAAAAAGAATCCGGAGCAATAACGTATCCGATTCATGATTTTATACGAGCTTCAAAGTGATAAAAAAATGTCACATTCACAGCGAGGCTGTTTCACTCCCCAAAAACGATAAGAAACATATCGGATTCAATCGGTGCTGCGATACCTGAAAGCCTGACTTGTATCGAAAGTAATCTAATATCCTGTAATCCGGTATTGTGTGAACTAGATCTCACGCAGGAGTGTTCTTTTTCTTGCAAATATCCTTTGTTCTTGTGCCATAATAGGACGCCTGTTGCAAGAAAATTTGTCCTGCAGAGGGGAGCTGTGCTTTACATGATTGCACTTTTAAATTTACGAGTCCAACCACCCTGACTCTCGTTTAAGTGATAGTTTTGCCTGTGGACCAATGAGCAATGAAGGCAATGTTGCATCTTCGTAATCTAACGTCGGAAAGTTCTAATGATTGTACATATTTTCATTTCCGTGGCAATATAAGTATTGAGCGATCAAATTGAAATCAAATCAGATTCCGTCGTCATTTGTGAGACAAGGAGAGGCGAGGCGAAAATACTTAATGAGAGTTTTTATGGCTTTGTCTTTTTTCACAATATAAGTAGGTCATATCCTTAGATAATGATACTTGCACATCTTTGTATCAACTGCCTGAATCTCTACGTTTCATCTCATATAAATTTTTAATTTGCTTTTAATGAGGCGTTTATGAGCAATATATCTCGATGAAATCTGACCACTGAATCATTTTCCTAATTTAACCGTAGTGCATCAGACAGGTTCAGTGAACCACTATAGGCAATTAAAGGAGCAGCAATATACAGCTTTTTTGTATAAGGAGTAGCTGGACTAGCCTGCATTACAGACCGGAAAGCTATCAATATACAGCCTGACACAACTGGGTAGATTTGTATACCCGAGGTTCTCCCAGAACTAGAATCATAATGCTGACTGATTAGTCAACTTTATATTATGTATTTACTAGCATTATAACGTTATTAGTGTATTGAAAGCATTTTGAATGTAAAGTACAAGAAAAATAAAACAAATAAAATAAAATGGGCCTTATCTTTGGTTCAAACTCTTAGATATTGTCTTAATTATTGAACTGTTTAGTGTGCTCCGCAACAAAAAGCTAGTGACGTCATTAGCATCAGTTGCATCACCAGGTATACAATGATTCCTTTCCAGAAATCATATCCTTTTTAACAGTTAAAGCTGAACATCTATGCTGCTGAAAAGGCATTTCTATGGCATCTAGAGATGGAATAGGCGAGAGTTGTACTTTAAATAGGCGCGTGCCTTGTTAGCTAAGCTAGTTGTGAATTTGATTGCATAAGGGTAGAACTTGTTTGGGCAAGAACAGATAATTTATCAGTGCATTTGATCATGGCCCTAGAAATTCTTTATGATATTATTTGTCATGGATTTCAATGAGAACTTCGTAAGCAGACAACCATTACTTATCTTTGAATGAAGGCTGAACAGCTAAGCAGTCGGAGGCATAAAAAAAGCTGTAAATTCACTTTGAGTTCAATGTCTAAGACCATATAAATTGTTTTTCAATCGAATACAGAGTAAATAGTGTCTTTAATGAAAGTGCTAATCTGATCGTTGTTCCTGGTCTTTGGTGACATGGCAATTACTTTGTAATTACCAAATATCGCATCTTAATTTGCCTTACATCAAATACGACACATTCATGATGCACCGTCCACCAAGACGAGTATTCCTTCATTGCTTCATTTCTAATCAAGGGTCCCTTTGGCAGCTTGGCACCATAGGGAGTAAAATAATCCATTTTTGGATCAGGGATGTCGGAAGGTGTAACCACAATTGAATGGAAGACAGCATTACCTTCAGCTGGGTCTTCTCGATTCTCTGAGCTGTCACCCATAGCAACCTAAAGAGAGAACGACACGACAGAGGCTCAAAGCCAGACAATATTTAATATCTAATAAAAATTATATTGGCAAAGTCACGTAAAATTCTTACTTCAAATTAACCAATGTCTTTTGATTACAAGATGTCAAAGTGAAACTTTACGTCATCAACATCTTTGCAAGCTTAAGAAAGCTATACTCTAAATAGTGAACAAAACAACGCTAGATGCATTGTGTGGGCATGATGAGTCTACCAGGGGCAATTCCCAGCGTTTACGATGGTTTATGAACTTTCAAAATACTTCGTGCAGCGATAATTTCAACATGGCATCAGTTCTGGGTCACATCAACGAGTCGCTCCAGCATTCATCTCAGCAATGCCGTGTCGTCGATGAATAGCACTTCTCGCCATGGGACGCTGTTTTGCACCACTTAATGGCGTTATTATAGGCCTGCCTAGTTTTTTTTGCAGCACAAACTGCAATGATTTAAAATTTTACTGAGAAGCGGAAGCGTGACAAAATATACTAAAAAGTAAGTATATGTTGTCGGACACACCTCATGATGTGTCGGAATCAAGTTGGGACGACAGAAGGAGTTCGCTTTCTCGCATGGATTCTTTAACAGAAAACGGGTGGGTGTCGATTGTTCAAAACGAGTGGCCAACATGTGCGCTATGGCTTTTTTCAGGCAAATTATAATCAGTAACGTAGAGTCGGAAGGAAAAGCGAAAAAAAACCTTAGAGACTTGGAGATTAAAAAGAGTGTCACAGAGCATTTACGCCGTAGCTTATGCCATTATCAGAATGCCGGTGTTGAAATAAATAATGTGTTTTGAACTAACAGTGTGTAGAATACGAGGATCCTCACGGGTCATGTTCATGGTTGAAAAATGCCGATCTCTAAATACTAGCCAATGAACAACTTCATTTCGAAGAGTAGTCGCTCAACGTCAACAATAAATTCTCACCAAAGTACGATAAAACTTTTCATATACAAACCTCACACAAGAATACAAATCCATTGTTATCACAATAGTCCTTTGATTTTTCGAATGACTCCGAAAAGTAGATGCCCTAAAAAGAATTTATTCATATTCTTAATTATCTAAAGAAATTTTGATATGCGAAGAACATGCTTGCTTGAGAATTTAAGTGCTAATGGACAAACTCGCTTTGAGAAGGAGTACAAGAATTAAAAAACTAAGGTAAAGTTTTTTCCATACTTAGAATTAAACGCCAATGCAAATTTACATTGGAGTACACAGTGCAAACTTAACCATAATTGCAGAGAAAGCACCACTTTAGAATAACATAATGATTCCTGAAGTGGTTGATAGTGACATTAACAACATTGGTAGCCACTTTAATCTAGAGGTTCGCAGATAAACGCAGAGGTGACATCTTAGAATATGCTGTTAGATAGCTGCTTCGCATCCTAGCCTACGTTAAATATTTTGAAAGTCATACATGTGATGGGAATTATGGATCTATTGAAAAGATGACTTCGATTACGCTGATGATAGTGATTGAGCACCTTGATTGGATTTCTCATGTTCTTTTAGTTTACCGCAAAAAATTTGTTCTAGGTATATTAGATGAAGCAGTATCCTAAAAATATTTGAGTTCTGAATGTTCAGCATGCAACTGTCCTTGAGCTAAAATATATCATATTTTGCCTCTTACCATTTTGTATGTAACAATATGAAATGATTTTTGTGCTCAGGAAGCAGCATAGAAAAGGTTTAACACGCAAGCGTTATCAGGAAAGGACACAATTCTTTCGTATGAAAAGTGTTTAAGGTTTTCAGAGAAATTACGGTTGAAATGGTCAGATTTTGGGTGTGGGAAATAATTGTTTCATCAAATCTAATTTTGCCGGCATTAATGAAAACAGTCTCTTATTTTGACCTGTCCCATATAATTGTTTCTAATGAGGTTTAATTATTATTTGCAAGTGAATTTCAAACAAGCTTGCTAGTTTAGGTGTAAGGGAAAGGAATTCTCAGAAAAACGTAACATTGTTGATCCTGATGAAAATGGCTTCTGATATCAATCTGTCCCACTTATTTGTTTCTCATGAGGTACATTTATGATTTTGGAAGCGATTTCATTTGCCCAAGTCATATTTGAAGTATCACAGTAAAATGTAGAAAAATGTCAACATTTGCATTTTCAAAATATGTTTCCGAAAACGGTTTGTCCAGCGTAACTGTTATTGGGATGTAAAAATGAATATTAACAGTTCATTTTTATGTGGATTGGATCAATATCAAGCTTGGGAGAGAATATATTCAACATGCAACTCATCGTTTTGCTCCCAACGGAAGTTATCCCATGTGGTGCGCATAAAATCATTTTTCTGAGAAGGAGAACCGATTCGTATATTTTAAGAAACATTTGACCAGTTGGTCTGAAATGTTGAATTTTGACCCTTCAGAGCCAGGCATATATTGAAAATCGTTTGCAGAAACTTATCACAGGGGGTTTGCTGGTACAATAAAAATTATTACAATCTATAAACATTTTTTTTTGAGAAAGCCAGCAATCTCATGTTAAAGAGGTAAAGAGCGTAATAGGCGACTTTGATGTATTACAAAGATATACGATTACAAATGAGGCCTCAGCGCCCCAGGCCCACATCAACTTGATAAGCTGCTAGAAAAGTTAGCCTGGGTTAAAAAACAAACAAACAAACAACCAAACAAACAAACAAACAAACAAAAAACAAACAAACAAACACACACACAAACAAAGAAGAAACTCGGCCTGTTGCTACTGCACAGACGGGACCTGGTAATCTTAGGGTCTTGGCACAATAGCTTCCTGCCCATCTTTGCTATCCGCCTAGAACTCTTTACAGTAAAGAGGCATCATCATCATTGATTGCATTCTTCTCCGTTTTAAGACCTTGTATTCTTGCGTTGCTGTTTTGCATAAGTATTCTACCTATTACAGGTATCTAGTAGAATCGATTCCTAGCTTCCTGTCCATCTATGCTTTCCACCTAGATATCCTTACAGAAATAAGGCATCATCATCATTGATTGGATTTTTATTGGTAGTCTACCTGTTGCAGGTACCTAGCACCTAGTAGCTAAAGCATAAACCTCTATACTCACATCCCCTAAGCTTCTTCCAATCCTTCGTGAATTTCTTGCATTTACTTGAAACCCATGCTTCAAGATGCTAATCATATGCGCTGAATGAGTTCCATGCCATAACAATTGCCGATTGTGCTTAATACCACAATCGTCAAAGTTGGAATTCTCACTATCCCGATTTACACGAAATATGCCGGCAATCATTGGTGGCTCGCCTGAAGAAACAAATAAGAACCAATTATGTTAAATCGAATGAGACGTCGCGACTATGTAATGTATTGACCATTTGAAAATGGCTGCGTACTTTTGCAGTAACGTTTAGAACGAGACATGAATTGGGAGCATTAGTCTGTATACAATAAAGCATCATATGGTCAGCTTGGAAGGATCTCTTGATTGAAAATAGGGCTCGCATATGGTGGCACCTTTAGAATACTATTGTAAATTGAAGCAAGGCTAAAGCAGTATTTTTCACATGAATAATTGCAATTGTTGAACAGCGGTAACGTCTATCGAAAGAAATATGGCATGCATAGACCATCTTTTGGGGGCTGACCAAATGAAAACTGTCAATCATTCAATTAGTAGACGCGATTGAGCACACAAGAGTATATGCGAGTATGCAGATTTATCAGCTGAAGGCTGAGCATAATGCTGAGCAACTATGACACACTAGCGTTTCATGAAATAATGAGATAAGAGCCCTTTACAAACAGAATTCTAAATGCTAGCGTCATAGCATTGAAAGTATCGGAACGCACGGAGGATGTCAATGAAGAATTCAGGTAATGATCAAAGATGTCCTCCATATAATGGAGCTATACTATGAAAGAGCCTTTAATGAGCATTTTGTTTCCTAACTTTCCGAAAGAAATCGATGGCAGAAAATACTGCTTCTTTCGAGAGATGTGATATTTCTCCAGTTTTCTCAAAATTACCTGCCTATTATCAAGTTCAGTCAAATGAATTTTGCAAGACACCTACCATGCTTGAATGCGTTTTCAAGGTACTCCATAATGTATTGGCATTCAGTAGAAGTATGATCCATTATTTCAAAGCGTATGTTCAGAGCTCTGAAGCAGTAATCCAGAGGATTAATGTCTAGAATAGAAATGTATATCAGATTGATATAAAAGCAGCTTTTGGAGCATCAAATTTGATGTGACACATGAGAAGTATGACACTGAACCCGGGCTAAAATGAGACTGGTATTTGTGGTTAATGCCAATTAATCCTTTCTCAATTGACGATCTACTTACAGAGCAAAAGTTAAATCAGAAAAAAGGATTTCCCTCTGTTCCAGTTTTCACCATTCCTATATGTGACTGGCAAGGAATTTGATCAATACTACACTTAAGCCAGATTAAAAAGCTTTTAGTAAATCGGAACACTGAAAAGCTCCAGTTCATAACTTTCTTCATCATCAATGCACTTGCCCATTATTGCAATTCTACCATTATATGCCCACATACCCAAATATTCAAAACATCGCATTGAATTTTATGCAATTCCCTCTCCAATCATTTCAACCTTTACTATTATTCCTCTATTTATTCTCATGTCCTATCACATCACGAAGCCCTTTCCGCTCTTTTCTTTAGTTTCTTATATACCACACATAATGACTAACTTCAGTTTTCATAATCTTGGCTCTAAGTCAGCACGTTTCTCTTCTAACACTCTTCTGACAACATGATCTCTGCACGCAAGATCAACGTGACAAATACAATTTTCAGGGTACGCGCGCATCAAAACATCTTTGTGAAGGTTTACAAACATTTGAAAACTTCTTTCTCAGGAAAACAGATTCCAAATTCCCCTTTGTTGTAATGCTTTCTGACAATGCATCTGCCCTTAGGAAGATCGGGATTATACCACGTCTCAAGGGATAGCGATTTATCAAAGATGATAATTTTCTAGCAGTGTCAGACTCAGAATTTCAACTAAGATTACCTTGCTTATTGCGTTGTGCTGCAAGCAACACTTGACTGGCAACAGACAGCTGCGTCAGCTCTTCCAAACCTTCTAAAATCTGGCTAATTTCATTCTCAGAATTCAATGGACGAATTTTCTCAAATGCGTAATTGGCAGGAGGGACTAACATGAACACATTGTTACTCAATTCTGCAATCTAAAAATGACAGAAAAAAAGAACATATGTACGAACTAATTGCCACGATCTACGGTCAATTATCTTCAATTAGATTAACCGACATAAATCTATTTGCAGAATTTCCATCGAAGCAAAAGCTTCTTGACAAATGCAAATTGGCTGCTGTCAAAATGGCCGAAGCTTGGATCATATCTTCTAATAACATCCGCTTTGAAATACACATAATTTCTTAAGCGTCAAATTCTTCGCTTGATGGACACTGTGACACCTCATAACAGAAACATTTCACAGTCATATAAGAAACATTCTGTTTTGCAATATAATTAAAAATAAAACGAATTAACTAACGTTTACAGGCAGATGTTTTGGATGACAAGGGAAGATGCTCACTTTTACTTGGATGGTAGACCATTCCACAATGCAACTCACCCGTAAACAAAACTTATTTCCCCATTTGAGTACATTTTGTTCGGTAACAATAGGTCAGGAGAAGTACCCTTTAGATAAAACAAGAAATTGCGGCTAGGAGTGGTTACGGTAAACCAATCAGAGAGAGGATATGAGTAATGCCGTTACAGATTCAATAAATATAGCTTTGTCTCACTATCAAATATTCCGCTTGATTACATTGAATGATGCTCACTAAGATCATATCATATCACTAAGATATCTGTAATCTGTACGAATTATCATCAATAAAGTTTTAGGCTGCTGTGAATATAACTATGTGGTAATCAAAGTCGATTATGAGGTGATAGCAACTATGAAATTTTACAAATTACTGTTTTATATTGACTTTGACACACCTGTTCGTAAACTTTCTCATCCACAGTTTCGCTTCCTGGAGCTTGCAAAATGTCTCTAAAATAAAAATTTACGATGCCTTTTACCGTAGAATACAATAAATAGCAATGTAGCGTTTAAGAGTCAGACGATTTAAGAGGTGCTCAAATGAAAGATTACGAAAAAAAATCAAATGTATATAAAAAAACTCTAAAACGATTACCAAAACCTGTAGGGTATGGGAATTTCACGGGAAATATTTCAATCATTTTAGCAGAGCTAGAGGCTTCGAAGACAAATTCGTGTTCAAATCAACAAATAAATCTAATATTATGTTGCAATAAGTTGTTACTTTTCCTTGGATGCTTGCTCTTGTGTTTTCCCTATGATATGCTTTACTTGGTTGAGTTTTGAATCCTTGTTTTCGTATCGCTGTTTGGGGTCATAGGATTACCCCTAAAGCTTCCTACAATCCAGAACGCTACCGACATGATTCATGCAACTATTTCTCATACGGCTACAGTAAGAAAAGATTGAAAACTTACTTGATCTTGCCGACGAGCACCTTTGCTTCTTCGATCTTTTCACGCGAAATCAGACCAAATGGCGTGTAGCTCGAATCAAATCTACAGGAGCTGATGATACAATCTTCAAACACATCAAGTGAAGTCTAAAATGAATAATGAAACGGCATTTAATTCAATTCAGTTTAGTTTAATGGTATTGTGTGGCATTCTACTGTTTTCAATTGCATTGTGCTGTATTATATCAAATTCTACTATACTGCATTGCATCGAACTATATTGCAAAGTGTTTTTGTACTATCGCATTGAATTGCATTGTATTGCATTGTATTCCATTTTATTGATTACTTTATATTATAATTTATTGTATTGTATTTTATTGTATTGTATTGTGTTGTATTGTATTGCATTGTATTGTGTTGTATTGTATTGAATGTTATTGTATTGCATTGTATTGTGTTTTATTGTATTGTATTGTGTTTTATTGTATTGCATTGTATTGTATAGCATTGTATTGTATGGTTTTTTATTGCAGCGTATTGCATATCTGTTACGTTCTGTATTGCGTTATTTTGGCTTGTTTTGCTATAAATTGCACGGTATTGTATTTTCTTGTATGGTATTGTACTGAAACGTTTTGTATTGCATTGTATTTCATAGCATCTTTATTGTTAGTTTTTACACAATTGAAGACACTGAGAAAACCTACTTCAAGAAGTACCGGAGACTGCATATGAAATTTAAATAATGCAAAATGAGCAGGTTTTTTGCGTGTTTACACCGATTCGTTTCAAATCCTTATTGTAAATTTCCATTTTGGAGAGTGTTGTTGAAAAACCTCCGTTTTTGTGCAAAGCAGTGTCAACGCTTTCACACAACAAGTATTTCTCGCTTTTGAACAACGTGTGAGCATATGAAAAAAATATGAAGTGAAATGCCGCGGTATAACAATAGTATAACAAAACAATTAAACTAGAGCCCAATTTAGGATAATGGAACTAATATCATAAATGTAGAATGATAGAAAAATATATAAGCAGCTTGCCTACACAACTAGCGTAACTTAGTTTAATTTAGCCATGCAAACAGGAATGTTATACAGATTACGCATTAAAAGATGACCCTGTGCCTTTCTAAAATGTGTGTTGATTTGCTTGTGTGTAAAAATGAATTCTCATTTATCTAGGTCTTTGGTTTTGATATCATCCAAAAGTAGCTACGTGTAAAGTATTGCAATGTTGTGTTGTGCAGTGCAGTGTAGTGTAGTGTAGTGTAGTGTAGTGTAGTGTAGTGTAGTGTAGTGTAGTGTAGTGTAGTGTATTGTAGTGTAGTGTAGTATAATGTAGTGTAGTGTAGTGTAGTGTAGTGTAGTGTAGTGTAGTGTAGTGTAGTGTAGTGTAGTGTAGTGTTGTCGAGTGTAGTGTACTGTAGTGTAGTGTAGTGTATCTATAGTAGTGTAGTGTAGCTATGTGTGTGTGTGTGAATAAAACTATGCTAATCAATTTCGTTTATTGACTGTGAACATGAAAATACATACAATTTTTGTCATAAAATTCTTCAACTCTTCAGGTAATTTGGACTTTGGACATTCTTCAAGGTTGAATTGTTTCAGAATCTCATGCTCCCGATGCAACATTCTTTCAGGGTTCGTCTCATTCTTCACAATTGAATATTTTTTCGGCATCTTCTTGAATCTAAAATGAATAATAACATAAATCTCAATATCAGCATCTGCTGATTCGATCCTTTTATCTTATGCAACTATTGTGTTTATATCAACTGAAAGACAATAAGACCTTTTTAGCGCAAACCCAGATGTTTTCATGCCTGTTACTAGAAATGCGGGAGTCAGGTGTAACCGTAGCTGAAGCTTCAAGGGGAAGGTCTAAAAAGAAATTGCATATCTTCCAAACACCTTATACTGGCTGCTGTCCGAGGAGCGCATCTGGTTGATGTGTCTTAGACCCAAAGTATTGATGCCATTTTAAAACCTAGTATTGATGCCAAATAGTTCATGGGTTTGGATAGAAAGACACTTAAAAACAACCATGCAATGAAATAAGTGTATAGCTAACGTCATACCAAGGAATGACATATATAAATGACATTGGAATCTTTTCAGACATATAAATAGTTTAGACACGAGTACCATGCAGTCGCTATTATAAAATACAACGGTGTTCATGGCAGCTTGACTAATTTTAATAAGAAACTGCTTCCAATGCTAGCATGATTGAAAGGAGTATCGTACTGCAAAAGTTTAAAATTGCGCGAAAAAGTGAAGAGATAGTTTGGTTTAGTGATGTCTGCTAGCCTTTGTGCGGTTATTCGACATGTAATGAAACTCCGAGGAAAAAACTGCGCTTATCAATATGCTAATCGACGTTTCGGCAGTTTTGTGAATTCTATAGTTTCGGCAGCCCTCAACAAGTAATCCCATAACATAGTTTGCCTCCTTTCTCTTGTAAAAAACCGACAAGTGCTTTCTGAAGTCAAATTGTCCGACATTAGCCTTAACTGTCCCAAAAGAAATACCATTTGAAGACTCATTAAAAGATTTTATCTTAGAGTAAGCTTGGAGTAAAAAAAATGCAAAGCCCAAAATCAATGTGAAATCTTTGATCAATTATTTACAATAAAACAACAAGCAAATTACATAGATTTGTTTGCATACTTGTCAGCAGCGATCTGTGTTTAGGATTTGTAAACCCTCTCTCAATCCAAAAATTACTTTGAAACTTACGATTCAACTTCCTCCCATTTGTTACCAGTTTTGCTTTTGAAGATTTTCTTAAATTCATTGCAGGCCTCATAAGCAGTATTAAAAGGCGTTTGTTGATGTTGGCCACTGTCTCCGACGCGACCCCAACGATTGAACAAAATCCATAGTTGCTTGCCTTTATGGTAGACCACCTATCAAAGGGTATAAAGAACAATGAAAGTTTAAAGAACAATGAAAGTTTGTGGGGGGGGGGGGGTTCCAATAAACTCGATACGCAAATAAGTTAATTCTATGCTCTTGGAATTTGCAGTTGAATCTTATATAGGCTTCTTCTCGCACCGAATATCAGTTATGTAAAGCAAACCCCTGAAAAGAAAGATGCCCAAGACCCTAATCACATGGCAACAATTCGACAATAAATCAATGCTTCCATATTAATTAAAATTATCAAGCGCAATAACACAACATGCATCACATAAAACCTTGATTAAGGGGTACGTTCATGCAATTAAATTATTTGTGAGATATTTAAACTAAAAGAATAACTCAATGAAAATGAAGAACAAACTGCTGGTTTAGTATCAGCTTTAGATCTACCGAACAAATTAAGACATAGAACATCGACAGTTCGCTAGAATGACGGAATGAGCATGCAACGTAATGAGGTAAGAAGCGTGATTAAAATTTTACTTTTTAAGCCGTAAAGATTTCCATCTTTATGCAGCAAGCAATGTGCATACAGGAGAAGTCCATTGACCATCCAGTTCATGATTCTGTTGGGAACTCAATTTTAAATACCTGGTCAATTTTTACTGGCCTGCTCTATGTTAAACTGGCATGGACGGAGGATCATGATGAATTCTGAGGTACTACTTCAGCCTAAAATTACAGAGCAAAAAAGAATTTACATTTGAAATCTTTACCTGAAGTTTGTAAAAGACGTTCAAGCCAAAGAGTCCCCATCGAACATCTACTTTGCTTAGTACAACATCATAGTATAATCCTGTATCTTCATCTGCGTGAACAACTCTAAAAAAGAGCGATCAAAATTGATGTAAAATATATTCATACTTTTGATTACTTCCAATTGAAGTCAAAAAGGTATAAAAAACAGTTTACCGTTAAATTATTTGTCTACCTATCATTAAAGACACATTCCAAAGCTTCTTTCAATAGTCCCTCTCAAAACTTCTCATGTTTTACGATTGCAAAGCTTTGGCACGAATGGAACTGTCCTCTCAAAGGCTAAGTTAAAGTTAAAATAAAACTAAAACTTGGAAACCAAAGGTGAAATGTTCGAAACTGCCTAAAAATGGTGTTTGGATCTCGACTGGCGTTCCAGGGCAACTCGAAAAGACTACTGGCTACCCTGCACATACATCATAGACAGTGAAACATGAAAAGTCATTCTTCGTGGCACTTGAAAGCTTTCGTTTTCTCGACTGTCCAATATCGAAGACAAAATCGTTGGTTGTTCTTTGCACGATTATAATGCGTGATCTTTCCCCCTTCCGCCAGTTTCCTCCTTCTACATATTAAAAGGCAAAGAGCACTTCAAGAAACTATCAAGCCTTATATTCAATGGATCATTAATGAGATCAGAATAGCAAATATCTCCAATGCCAATAGGTCCCTCCATTCTCTTGCTTTGTATTTGACGCAGGCTATAAAAGATTTCAGTTTCTAATCAACATTGTAGACTGTAACATGGAAAACGAATAGCATAAGCAACATACCCATTGTCTTTCATGTTCAACGCGTTATCAACAGGAGGGGTGTTATCTCTCATTGGGATATCTTTCAAACCCTTCATCTCCTCCTTCGCATCCTTCTCAACATCAAGCTCTCCGGCATTCCAGTATTGGTCCATATTGGTTTCAAACGGAAACACATGTTCAGGATCTTCAATTTCAGGCATCATGTCCTATAAGATAGATTAAGCTTGATCTTATAAATCGACCTTAACAAAAGGCAGTAAATACATAATAAGAGATTAACAATACATCTCAAAGTAGAATCGATACTAAGATCAACGAGTTAGCATAAATGTGCAAAGATCGTATCTACTGGACAGTTTTTTGTATGAAGGGTAGTGGCTAACAAGGCACGTGACTCTACAATCGTAGAAAATCTAGAAAATCGTAGGAAAAACACGTAGTCCTCCCCAAGGCGAGGCAGGCGGATTATGAATCTTGAAAACGAGGCGAATTACGGCACCACCATATAATCAGTATCAAACCAAGAAACTTGCATGAAGATTCTAAAAATATGAACTAGATTGTTGTATTTCAATTTATCTTGTGACATCATAATTGTAAAACATCATAAGCTAAGAGATGCTCACAGGCATATCTAAAGCTTGCATTAAAAATGATTAATTTATGAAAGAACTGTTTGTGGGACATCCAGAAGTCAGCGCGTTGATTGACATAGTCTGCATCATATCGCATCCTGTATACACAGCAGACAAAACATGATCTAATCATCACAGTATTACAGTGTGTGCATTTGTTAGTTCTAGCGGCATACGGCACCCAAAAAGCTTAAGCTGCGAGGAAATACACAAGTGCATTTTATATACTTTTTGAAAAATGTAAAAATTATTGAAAATAGTTAGATTTGGTAAGGATTATATATCGAATATCTGCCAAAGAAGACAAACTGGTCATTTATACATGTGATGATTAACACGTGGCTCTTTTATTCCAATCATGCAACCTGGCGAGCGTTTCAGATTATGAAAACGATCGAAAAATCTATTAACGTCTTGAAATTTTTTTCTTTGATAGGAGAGTAAGCTTGTTTAAATGAAAATGGACACCATTTTTCAGTTGCTGTATGCACTCAAGAGTTAATTTAGTCCCTACAGCCATTCCAGTAACTCACCTTCTTCATACGATTTGGGAAGAGACTAGCGATACCACCAGAAGATTGTTTCATGGCATAGTAGAGAGGAGGATGACCTTTACTGTCCAGCTCTTCCAAACTAACTCTTTTCTTTCGCAAAATTTCAAATATCTCTTTCTTCTCTTGGTAAAACTGTAACGAAAACAGCAAATGTGTAATTTACAGAAAAACTCGCATAGAGGAGCCTATTTTTATCATCAACAGTCTCCCAGTTGTCACTGTAGTTTAAAAATCAGGATAGACGATTCAAATTAGAAGAGACTACGTATCCTGTTCGTCGTTTTCCTTGATGAGCAATTGTGGCCTTTTATGCATGTATCTAATTGAAGCACGCATCAAAACAGGTGTCTAGATATGGAACTGATGAAAAATCGGTTGCAGAGCCACATAATTTCCGGAGATTGGATGAAGACTGTTATAGCCTACTAAGGCTTTTCAAGCTTATTTTATGATCAAAGTGTTACTCTGAAACCTAGTAAGAAACAGGGTGCTACTAATGCTGCTATTGATCCGAGCATTTAGCAACTTGTGATAATATTGATCTTGGCAGTCAAATCTTAGTCTTTTTGCTGATTTTTTGACCCTCCATATATATAAGTAAGTGGAAATAGCATTCAGTAATGGCTATTCTTCTTCTAGCTTCTACTTCCTCTTAATCTTCATCTTCTCACAACTCCCAAATACCCATCTTTATCGTCGCCGTTGGTGGTAAGGTGCATTCTGTTTAACAGTTCTTAAATTTTATTTGAAAACAGGACGCTAGTTAAATTTATTTACAACAATGATTTACATAAGTGATGATTAACAGGCAATAAAATGTAAGTCCTAAGCTTTTCTTCATTGCTGATAAACAGATTAGCCAAACTTGAGAGCAAAGAAGCAACTATTTTGAAATACGATTCTGCGCGGTATATTGAATCAGATTAGCATTCAAAGAAGTGTCTAGAGAAAACATATTAGCGCAAGCATCACTATTGGGTACGAATCTATATACACATATTCATAGGAAATAAGGAGTAAATGTCTAAAAATAACTATGTATTTGATGGAACTGTTTGTTTTTTAAAGTATACATTTTGAAAAATGTCTGCTAAAGAGGAAACTGTGTAGGTTAAGTGTTGATACAAGACTAGAATCTACTATATATGGTCTAAATATTGCGTGCGGTAAAAAATGTCGCTATCCAGAGTATAAAAATGTCGTGTAAAAATAACAGGAAAACATATTGAATAACCTGCTGCGCATTAAAAACAATGAATATACATATATATATATTTTGGCCAATGCCGAATTGATTTTATGTATAAAGCTTGTCACTGACGAAGGCATCAAGCCGAAACAAGAAAAAACAATTCTCCCTTGGTGAGAACTGCGTAAAACTCCACTGGAGGTTCGCGACTATGTCATTTGGCTTGTGTGGCGCACTGGATTGGATCGTTTGACTCCGAATGTGATGAGGGTAGGTACGAATCACGGTCTAGGCTGAAAAGTTTACAAATGGGTAGCACCCTTAAGATTAGTATTTATACACCACTACGGCCAATGCCGTATTGATTTTATTTAAACATATTCACATGTTGGTAAGAAATAAAAATAACTGTTACTCCTTCTTTTTTACATTGCTTAATGTCATATAGAAAGAGCAGTCTAGATATCACTGTGATGTTGTCTGATAATCGCATTTACCATGAAACTCAGATTATCAACTCTTAAGTCTTGTTTCACTGGTAATATCTATATGTTTATAAATATCTTTAAGCCTCTGTAATTGGAGCCTAGAATTGTTAAAATGTACTTTTTAGTATTGTAAATCTGGCTCCTGATTTTCTTTCAGTTTATGTCTTGGAGCACTCTCTCAAGCATTCGCTAAAAAATAATAAATAACATCAGAGCAAACCTCTTCCTTTGATCCAACACATCTATGCATCAAAGAGTCCCCGTCCTTACATTTTACATCCAGCTTGATGTTTTTGTACTTCAAAAGCAGCTTCACCATTTCAGGACTGTTAGAATCAACAGCAACCATCAGGGGAGTAATTCCTTCATGCTAAAAATTCAATCAATATGAGGTAAATGATTCTTATATCAAATAAAGAATTAATAATAACCATAAGGGTTTGCCTTATAATGAGATTTGAATTTCGCAACTTTATTTGATGCAAAGAATGTTTTTACCTTGTGACACTGTGTCAACTCAAATCAATACAGTGCCAGCTTTTCTATCGAAAGATTGCTTATGTATGAATATATACTCATCTAAATTACAAACTCTCCGGATCTTAATATATCTCTAAATGAGGGAGAAAATTAAACTTAAGAAACGATGTTTTTTCTTTCCTTGGATGATATGCGACTGCAAAATAGCAACAGTATTTTGCTTAGACCAGAAGATTTCTCTATGCAGGCATTGAGTAGATAGACAAGAATAATTTGGACTTCCTATCATATCTTCCCCGCACTTCATTGATTATGGTTCGAATGTATCCATAGATTAATTGTCAACACATTAATCAGAGATGGAACAGATTCAAAGATATTTTGTTCAAGAAACGCTTGCCAATTTTTCAAGGAATTAAGATAGGACGGGACACTTTGCACGCCAATAAGTATGCATAATAACGGGATTACCCACATTGGTGAAATTGATATCAGCACCATTATTAAGGAGATATTCAATGCAGCCAATTTTGTCTTTGCTAGGTTCGTCAGAAAAATTTCCATCGTTTTCCAATAATACCATGTCGTTAAGAATGGTTGTTGACTCTGGTCTCCCGTCAGAGAGCTTGGTGCCAGTGTAATAACAGACGTTTAGAGTACTGACGCCTTGGTTCATGAAATGCCTAGAAGGGAATTAAGAATACTTCATTTCGTACATAGATTTGAACAAAATGCTCCATTGTTAGTTGGGGCGATGTTAATCCATTAACACCATGGAAGATCATGTCACCCAATAAGAGTTAAAGTGAATGGACTATTTTATTGGGGACATGAGAGATTAATGCTTTGAATATCCGGATATATTAACAATTAAACAACATTAAAACTGCAAAGTCTTGTTACACAAATGCAGTCTGACAAAAAGTATTAGTTGTTTGTAAACACTGACACGCTAACAAGAGATGACTGTATGAAAAGGGATTGGAGAAAGAGATCCAAATTTACAGATACTACAGTTGTTTTTAATACAACCATATATATCTTGATAATCTAGAACCAAGGATCTGATTTATTCTAAGTACTATCCAGGATTTGGGAAGGATGGTTAAATCACATGCCATATATATTTAGCTTTTCGGTTTTGCAAAACCTGGGCAACGTTCTACATGACTCAAATCGATCTACGTTGCGTTCATATCACATTACTTAAAACTATTTATTGAAATAATCATGCGCTTCATGCTTTTAAATTAGTCTTCACTACTACAGCAACAAAACAAGCGTACTAAAAGTTGGTTAGGATGATTCTAACACCTTCATGGTATGAGTTATCTCTGAAATGAAAAATTTAATGCCCAACCGACTTTAATTGATAAAATTCGTTATGCGAACGACGTCAATGAAAGAACTGAGACTCATGCTATATTTTCTAAAACTATCAAGAATATAATGCTTTGCAGTAACTTACTGCTTCCAATTAGGAGGCTAGGTCGTCCTACATTGAGTTAAACATCTCAAAGATCTTCTGAGATGACCATAATGAGCTTTTAATTTGCAAACCAATCATATTCTTCAACAACCATAGAGTACAACAAAAACTTTACTTACTTGATAACTTGGATATGGCGATCTTCGAATTGGCAACTTTCGTTGGTGACTGCTGCATATACAGCCGCAAGTGGGGTTATATCATCATTATTTGCAATATCAATGCTTTCAGGGTAGGACTCTTGAGGAAAGAAAATTAGCATATTTAAAAAAGGCACTCTAAATTCGCACCGAGCATTGAAGGATATCAAAGATATAGATATGAATAAATACCTATGTTAGAGTTATCTGAAGATCGCATTAAGTGTGAAACTTAAAGTAACAACTCAAACCGTTGTGGTCTGTCATTAAGTTAGGTATTTTAAGTATTCAGTAAGGTGTATTTGGCTGAATTGCTTTGAAACAAAATTTTCACACCCTTGAGGAATGATAAAATAATAATATTTCTTATAATTCAATAGCTGCATATCAATGAACATAATATGAAATAACAAAAGATCTCTGCAACAGTTGTATGCCATGGCAATATACTAGCAATAATATTTATGACACTTGTTCGAGAACTGTAACTACTAATCCTTTTCTAAATTTACAAGATATCATACCTTTATTTTGTTTCTTGTACATTTAGAGCTGGACAGCATGTGAAAAAATATGAAGGTTGTATGCAAGGGTCAATATATGTTATTAGTATTCCGATAGAAAAATGGCACGTGCAACTAATGCGAAAGTTCAAGACGCTTAAAATATGCAAAAACTGTAAACGCACCTAATAGAAATTTGCATAGAGCAAAGTGAGCGTGATTTGCAGCTAAATGAATCGGCAGAATTCCATCAACATCCGCAGCAGAGGCAGCAACTTTCTTACTAGTCAAGAATTCAGCAATCTTCGGTATAAGAAACAATTATATTTGAAAGCAGGGAATTCAATTGCAAAATTTATTTGTGAAGAAATGAAAAAGCTTGACATTTCAGAAAAACTATATTTTTTTCTAAGGGTAGTATAGAGATGAGATGGGCAAAGAGGGCTGTGCCCTTGCAATACGCTTAATGAGACAGTCTTGGCATGTCATAGCAAAACACATCATAAGACATCACATCATTCATGATATCTGTGTGACGTGAAAAGAAAAGAAGCAGCATAGTAACGTCAATATGAAAACTTATTATCCCCAATAAAATACTTGCATAAATGCAAAATATACCTGCATAATTTTACCATGTGCGTCAAGATCTTTGTTTGCATGAGCAGCGACCAAGTGAAGCATGTTACATTTATTATCATCAATAGAATTGAAATCACCAAATGCACTCCTTTGACGAAGTAAGTTCAGGGCAAGACTGAGTTTGCTTGCTTTCAATGCAGCCTGCATGAATCACATTTAGTTAAAAATTTAAATACATCACACTTATGGATATTGATAACATCTATAAATCATGATATTATTAATATTGAAATGAATGCTACGTTGAAATACCCAAATCCTATCAGATTGCAGCGATTGGAGCAATGAAAACAATGACAAGGCATTCGAGGAGGGATGGGTATTGATCATTATCATTATCATTATTATTATCATTCGATCATTATCATTCGATCATTATCATGATCGTGATGATGATCATTATCATTATCATTATTATTATCATTTTCATAATCATTTTCATTATCATCATCATTATCATTAACATTATCATTATTGAATATAAATACCCCGACCCATGAATAGAGGTATTGAGATCCTGTATATGTAATAATTATATATTGCTAATTCTCAATGTTGGTTGAATGGAGGTGCAACCCGCCCAAATGTACTGTATTTATGCTATTAACCTTGAAGGCTTCGATCAGAGGTATTTCTCCATCTTCTAAAATCGAATATGCAACTCCAGGCCAATCTTTTTCAATCGCAAGTTGAAATGCTGTTTTTGTTATTGTCTGCGGCGGTTTCCCAATTTCATGGTTTCGATTTGATTTCCACTTATTCTCATCCTCCCTGTTAAAGACATATGAATATAGATGATTCTTTTAAAACCAATTTTATAAATGATCATGCACGAAAAAATAAATTAAAGAAAGGAAGAAAGAAAGAATGAATCCATTAATGAATGAATGAATAAATGAATGAATGAATGAATGAATAAATGAATGAATGCCTTAATGAATGACTGAAAGAATTAACCTAAGATAGAAAGAATGATAGAAAGAAAGAATGAATGAATTGATAAATTAATGAATGAATAAAAGCACGAAAAAATAGATGAATAAACGGACGAATTAAAAAGGTAAAAAATCTGAGTCTTATTACTCCAAAGAATGAATAGAAAGATATATGTATCAAAGTAGCCAAGTAAAAAAATCACACTTACTTCTTTTTATATTCCAGAAGCTGGTCTTCTGTTACTGGTGTGACCACCTCCCAAGAAGGCAGTTTACTGTTATGCTGCAACATTAGCAATGCACATCTGAATAAGAAAAAAGCGCATTAAACAAACACGATACCAATGTTCAAGTTATATTCACTGTTCCTACATGATATGCGTAGTTTAAGGTAGAGAATGTTTGGTCGTTTTACTCGATTCCGATATAGGTCATTCACTGCTAATTTGTTAAATTAATGGACTATACAATGATCATATATTTGTGGCAAGATGTCCACTAGAGTGATCCGTAAAATTCTGCAATAAATTGCTAGGTTATCAATATGGCAATGTAATCAATATCATTGATTAGGATTTCACCTTATAGATAGTTACTACCATAGTTTTTAGTTTTTGTAATGCAAAGATAAGATTGAGGTAACTGTCACGAGAATGTTCCCAGTCAAATACTGTGAACATTGTGCAGTCCATACTGTTTATGTCTCTTTTACCATTGAGACCCGAAAAAAGGTAAAACACTGTAACAAAAATCAATGGATTATAATTTCTAACGAATACCGTATCAATGGCACCAGTAGTCAAATGCATAAGGGAAATCGTCAAATGCATTGGTCAGAGATTCGGCAGCAAATTAAAGGTCTATCCACGAAGACGTGCATTTTTAATGCCACACAAAAACCACGTTGAAACGTTATTATTAGTACTATAGTAAGGCTGCTTGATAGCTGCTAGAACTAATCAAGTTTATTCTCCGTTCTCACCAGTCCGCTTAGCTTTAATACTTTAAATAGGGTGCGGTGCTTTTGATAGTAATAAGAGTTAGTACTTCGGCGAGAAGCTTAACATTTCATCCTTATCTCGACTTGATGTTGGAATGCTTTAGGTTATTGGACGAGAATAAATACTTACCCATGGTGACCTGACCGAAGAGCCAGTGACACCGGTGAATTCCCTTCTTTATCTATTTCAGTTACAGATGCACCGCGCTGAAACAAATCATTTTAAGATAAAGCAAAACTAGATGCGCGAAATTTATCAAGAAATCAATCAAATGATTACTTCTAGGCAAAATATCGAGCTGGAGAGTTCGATTTGAAGTCAATGGAAGAATAATTACTCTGAAGGGACCTAATATTCGAGACATTATACTAGCTCTCGCCATATTGCATTGCGTTATTCCACTTTGCACAATAAAATGCAAAGAATGAGAAGGAAAGGGGGTGGGAAAAGGACAATATCCTTCTAAAATATCTTATAGCTTGTTACATAAAGATGAAAGGCGACTATCTAGCGATTTCTAAACCTCTTATTACATGTGCCACTTTATCACCTTATACTATCAACTTTTGGCTATTTACTCGCAGCAGCTAACAATTACTAGCTCAACTTCAGTGTTTGAGTACAAACCTTTAGCAAGAACGATGAACAAATCAAAGAACCCCGCAAAGCCGCGTAGTGTAGCATCGTTCTTTCCATCTTATCTTTGTGGGCCATCATGGTCTGCAGTTTACCAGATTTCTCAGTGTGGTTGCATAGCAAGCGAACAGCGGAAATTGGATCAAGCAGACTTGTGTCGAATCTGCTGACAAATATAAAATATCTTAAATGACAACTGAATCCCACTAAAAGCTGTTTTTTTCGCCTGAAATAGACTGAGTGTAATGATAATAGGGTAAGTGAAAATACAAATCCTTATGATATTTGGGATAAAGGAATAGATTCAGGTTAAAATTCTAATGAAGCCCTGCATTCAAGGGCGAATAAATAGCAGAGTAAGAAAGTCAATCAGTATTGCTCGCTTCATTTGATTGTTTTACTCTCTGTTTTCATCTTGTATTTTCATTTCTCACCTCATGATATTTAAACAGATTAACTGAGATTTGTACAAAATATCTTTTTCAATCTAATGTCTTCAGATGACAAATATTAAAGGTCAAAAAAATAAAAATAAAAATAAGAAAGCTACAGATACCTATTGTAAAATATTATACAATATTAGAAAGAAAAAAAACGCTAAGAATTAATAAAGGCAGTCTTCGTTTATAGCCGGTCATTTGATGCTTACAGGGAGGGTGTAAATCGAATATGTCTCTCAAGACTGTTTCACAGTTTTGCAGCGAGATAAGTAGGAGCATTTTGGGAATGAATAAAAACTGGGGGTGGTAACTTAAGATCAGCTTCTCATGAGCGTAAAAACAGTTCTCTATTTTCGAAAAGTTTGGCTAGCGCAAGTGAATTAAAAATTACATGTTGGAGTGGCTATCTCTATTCTTTAAAAATTACTGATAATTGATCAGCGAAAGAAGAATTGGATGCGCTGTTTGATACTTTGTACTGAAAAAGACTTTCTTCGCAAAATTTTATAATTGTTAATTTACTGCATCAGCCCAAGACAGGGAAACATTAATTCAAATGTATTTATTTCTATTTTTAAATATTGATTAGAAGTTGCCAATCCAAGACCTAATCAAGGATATTTCCGCATAAAAACTTCTCGCATCTTCAATTCTCGAATAAAATGGGTTTTTCTCTGGATTTTATTGACATCGTAACAACAAAAGCATAAATTTACATTTTACTGTCTAGTTCTCTAAAATTTTTAGAACTCACTGTTTTAATTTGTAGAATGAATAGAAAAGTGGCATTCTTCCATCACAGTCAACGGCACAGGGATCAGCTCCATTTAACAAAAGAAACTCTTCAACCTCGGTTAAAACCTCGTAGCCTCCACTTGAGGCATCTATCAAATAATGCAATGGTGTTCTGTTGTTTTGGTCAACTAGGTTGACTCCAGCACCAGCCGCAATCAATTCTTTAACAAGGTCAAGAACACTGTAGCCAAGTGACACTGCATCTGCAGATAAATCCATGAAATTGATGTGATGTGAAAATTGCAAAGCTAATACACTAAATGAATCAATGAATAAATTATTGAACTGACGAGCAAATAAAGTAATAAAGACAGACAAAGAAATGAATGACTACATGCGTGAATGAAAGAATGCTTGATAAAATGAAATAATGCAGGGGCGAATGAATGAATGTATTGATACAAGTAATCAATGTATCAATGCAAAAACTGAGGATAGCAACAAACCATTCAAGAAGTAGATGAATGAGTAGGTTATTGCAAGAAAGATAAAAAAGTGCAAAACAAAATGGGCGAATGAGTAATGAAATAAATGAATGAGCGAAAATTATTACTGTAAATGAAAAATCAAAAAATAAATAAATGAATAGTAATTGAGACAATAAATATAGAAATTAAAAGGATGAAAGACAGGATAAAAAGATTGAAATCAATGATATCAAAATGAACATGAACACGTCAATGGCTGTTATGATTTAATGAACAAAGAAAACTGTAAAAAATGAATAAAAGAATGAGTGGGATGAAGATAAAGGCTTACAGAGTGTAGTTAAATAAATGAATGAAATAATGAGAAAGTCAACAAAAAATATATAAAGTACGCGATGGATAGATAAATAAATTATTAAGAGATAACCTGAGAAAAATACACCAATATCACAAGAATGAAATGAATCTATAACCTGGTATATTCATGCAACCAAACGACAATGCAGCTTTTCCATCTTTATGATTCTTGAAATTAGGATTCGCATTTGCCTTAATGAGATCTCGCACAATGTCGAATTGGAATGTAGACCTTGAAAAAACAATCAGAGTTCTCATACGCAAGAAATTCTATTTACAGAATCATCAGGATGATCGGTAACACAACATTATCAAATAAAGACGCTTGAGCAATAACAAAGCTTATTATACAGCGTGTTATGTTTATCATTCTATAACTCTCGGTATTTTCGTATACGTCCATAGAAAGCTGCATAAAGATAGAACAAGTGTGTCATAGATACAGAAAGTGCTGCAAAACACTGCAGCTCTGAGAGAATGTGGAAGTCTCTGTCAGAGTTCAAAAAATTTACACCTAATATAAGATGAAACAAACCAATGACTCTAAAAATTCCTCTATATACAGTTACCATAGTTTGTTTCATCGGTAAATATAATGGTTGTAAGTTTGCTCGTTGGTTTTTTGTTGAAGAATCTTGACATATGTATCTGGTAATTGTCATTAGTAACATCGCTTGTATCGGAATACAAAAATTCGATGAGCACGTTCTCAGAAGTAAACGGAAAAAATCATTTGCTGTATCGAGTAAACTATGGCTATTGCACAGCAGCAAAATTTTCAGTGACAACAGCATTTCTGGGATATATTTTAATACATAACATGGAACAGTAACATGGAACAGTCTAGAATAACAACGTATCAATGATAGAAACGATTATTTACGTTCTGAAGATAGGTTGACAACCGTGGCATGCTCGTTTTACCTTTTCATCAAAAATAAGATTAGATCCAAAAAGGAAATTTTAGTGCTTTAAATTCCGTTGCTAATAGAGCCAACCCTAGAAATGCGCATTAGTAAATAAATGGAGAAAATCTAATCAAATTAGCTAATCATATCTAAGCCTAGAAGGGTGCCTGAGTTAAGCAAATACCAAAATATCATTTACAAAAAGGTTACCTGGAAGCTAATGACAACGGATCCAGTAAATCGTCATATTCGCTGTTGAATGAAGGCAAATTGACGTCAATACCAGCTTTGATCTAGAAATGAAGAAACAGGATGAAAAGGCTAGAAGCATTGTGGGATGGATCTGGCAGTCTTAAGGGAGAGTTTGAGGTCTTTTTCTACGCACATGTGTCGTTCCGGGACGTATTAACTCAAAATATATTCTTACCAACGCTAAAGCAGCATAATGGTTCTTCGATATACTCGCTTGATGTAAAGCTGTTCTTCCATGTCTGCATCTAGCATTTATTAGATCTGCATTAGCGTGGTTAGCTAAGATATCTATGAGCCCATCTGAGCCATCCGGTTGGGTATCCAACATTGCAAGGAAATGGAAACACGTGAATTTGCCTGTAAGAAAAAAATAAAGAGGATGCATTGATACAGTGAAATATCTCATGAAAATAGGGCATTCTGTATAAAATGAGAATATTTGGACATAATCCAGAGACCGTTGCAGTTCCGCAACCGGTAGCCTTAAAAGGGGGGAACCAAAAACATCGGAAAATTACAGATGACTAAACTGTAGCTTAGGGACCAATGTAAACAATATGTACTCGAATAGTCGTTAGAAAAATTTAACGTTTAATGGAAGACCCTGCAGTGTTTGATTTAAAGTCAAAAAGAATTTTACACACGGAGACCAATTAGGTAAGAACAAACCTGTTAACCCAAAGGGATCATCTTTGACTTGCTTTTCTTTCTCAACCACCAATCCAAAATCAGGTACAGAGCGGTGCTTTAAGGAATGTAGATAAATAGATCGATAATACTTCAAAACGTAAACTATTCGAAAAAAAAGGTGGAAGCATTAAAAGAAGCATTTTCGCACGGGGATATACCGAAATAGAAAAAAGCTGTGAAGTTATTTCAATGTTGGTGGAAGTCATAAAGTATTTGTGAACATAAATTACTTGCAAGACGGGATAGCTTGCCTGCTTGGTTATTTATTTTGGCTTGTTAGTGTTCTCACATTAAAAACTCTGTTTAGGCGTCGAAGATAAATCAAAATGGACGTATATCAGAAAAGTATTCAGTATATCACTGTACTTAGCAAACAAATAAGGTAGTTTCAGGTAGAATTGCGAATAAATATTGTATAAGAGAATCTTGATACAAATTTTAACAGTCTTGTTGATGGAAAAGGAGGAATTTCTCATGCAGAAGCATTTATAAATTTGTGATAAACTGTCTCGATATCGATCAGCGGAAGCGCTCCATCAGAGAGAAGAAATCAGTGAATTTACCTTTTTGCCTTCTTCATCTTTGCCAAATCTCTTCTTTTCAGCAACATGCAAATTCACATCAGCATTGCATTCTTTAATCAAAACCTAGAAGAAAGCAATCTCAATGGACACTATGAGCATATCACGTTTTATAGTCGGGATTAACTACCTCAAAAAAGGCCCAAAAGTTCCAATTTTAACCAAGTGATTTTGAATTTTCTTCCGAATTACTGATTCCAACAGAGTTGCGACTTTTAAATACAGATCTTACCATGTAAATGTTGTTAACAATGTCAACTAAGTCAAAACTCAGCCACTGTCATATTTAGCTCTCAGTTGAAATTCACTTTACTAGAAGCCATTATCTCTTTTTGTCTTAAGCAATCGGGGTCCGGAGACTCACCTTGAAAAATCTTTCACAACGCTCAATTGCTACCTAATGAACAGAATTAGATATGTTAGACACTATTCAGAAAGACCTGGCCTGGATATGCAGTAAGCAATACAAATATTATCATCTTTCATTCTAAATTACTTTGGCCCCTGGGTCATAGCAATAAGCAGCATCACGAACACGGAGGTCGGCTAGTCACGTTTTACTCTCAATTGTCGAATTTGTGAGGATGATTATTGCCATTATTCAAGAAGAAATAAGAAAATAATGATATAACGAAAGAAGCAACTGGCCATGATAGCTAAATGTCGAGAAAACAGAAATAAGGTGATCATTGAAAGCCTCATTATTTTGCAAGCTATTTGGGAAAATTGAAGTAGATTGGTCACATAATAAGGCACTCAGTTGCATGCGAAGTCCAAGCTAGATCTAATCGCATTAGCTCATCTTATGGCAATTATCCAAAATTTAAAAAAAAACAGGATGTTTTTCACGGTATTTTCAAGCTGAATGAAGAAATAATTTCTTGATGCTCAGATTAGGACTGTTGAAATTCTATGCAATTTCAAAGTTAAGAGGAATTGAAGAGTAAAAAGCAAGACACACCTTGTCACTTTTACATTGTGCCACAGTCTCACACGCAAGGAGAAGAGGAGTAAACCCATCATTGTCAACTTGATTCACAAGGCTGCTAAGATCAAACTACAAAGAAACAATATGATAATATTAACATATAATCATTAATATATATATATATACACACATTGGATAAGAAACCTGGTTATCTTGCACCAAACCTGCTATTAGAGAAGGTCACGTTCGCATGAAAAGCCTTGAAAGAATCAAGAGATTTAAAATTCCAAGCTCTTGTTAAAAGATAAGCTCAAAATCATAATCAAGTTAATTGAATTGTTACTTTCACTTTATTACAGTCTGCTCTTTTTTCAACGTCACAAGGAGCTGGCTATATAATTTTTTTCGGGACAGGAATGTTTTGCAGCCAGCTACCGTGAAGCCAATTAGAACCAACAAGTCAACACCTAGAAGCTTTCTTTTGATATTCATAGAAAAAGTGAATAAAAAGTCACTCAAGCTTCTTTAAATACCACATTAATTTGTTCAGCATCAGGGCGTTTCGATTTCATGCTTCACGTTGTAAGCGGAAATCTGCGTGACCTAATAAACTCGACCTCAACTGTCCCATATTCGTGGCTGTTAATCTTGTGAGCAGAGGACTCAAACTGAAGTAGGCTCATATTCAGCTACAGTTCTATCACAAATTTGAAAAAGCGATTACCTCTTTATTGATAACAATGGCATAAAGACAAACACATGAAACTAAGAATCGATAAAAACGGCAAAAGGTAGATAAACAAGAATATAGCTGCAGCAATTATGGCATAATTCAATGCAGCATATCAGGCCTACAGTTAACAATGTACCATTAACTGCAGCAATTCACATTCCACTTACCTTACCAGCTATTGAGGATAAGATTTTTGAAAGGTCAACCTTCGTACAGGCTAATGCCATATGATGCAAAATATTGTGGTTGAATTCATCGTTTCCAAGCAGTGGACTGGAACCAAACGACAGGAGCTGTTCTGTCATTTCTGCCGATCCCTAAAAGGGGATACTGGATACATAATAAAGCTTTTAATGAGTGTATCAACTGGGCAGTGTCTGGAATGTGCAATGTCTAATAAAGCAACATATTCAGCACAAAACTGATATATTCAATCGCAATATTTTAAAATTGATTTTTAGCAGCTCAGCTGAAGGTCGGTAACAATACATTTATAGTAAAAGACAGGCAAATATGATAGTTGAAAGAATAGACAAGTCAGGAAAGAAATAGAAGAACAAGTAAAACGTAAATAATGAAAAAAGTAATAATAAATAAATAAGAAAGAAAATTAAGATGTAAAAAAAAATTAAATAAAAATATAGATAATCAAATTAATTAACAAATAAATAATTAGATAAATGGATAAATTAATAAATGAATAGGCTAAACGAACAAAAAGATCAGTAAATAATAAGTAAATAATTATGTAAATAAATAAGTAAATAAATAAGTAAATAAATAGATAGATAAATAAATAATTAAAAAAATGAATAAATAAATAAATAAATGAATAAATAAATAAATAAATAAATAAATAAATAAATAAATAAAAAATGAACAAATAAATAAATAAATAAATAAATAAATAAATAGGAGAGTAAATAGATAAAAAAGTAAACAGATAATTCAGCCGATAGTGAAAAATAGGACACAGCGGGGTTTTGCACATATCTGAATAGAATGCATACATTACTAATTGTTATCATAAGGGCTGTTTGACCGTTTGCATTGATAGCATTGACATCTGCACCATATTTGATAAAAAGTTGAAACAACTTTTTTTCTATCTCATCCTTGTGTTGCCTATAAAGCATCTTCAAATCATTGCTGGTCATATCATCATACTTTTCGTAATCTGTTGACTAAAATGATCATATGAATCAATGTAAATGGAGATTAACAGGATTTGGGTCAAGTGAAAGTTAGCGCTTGTCTAAAAGATTTCAGTGAATATAATCATATAACGTATCAAAACTGCAATCATTTTCGCAATGTTCCAGCCACTAGCAAATAATAAGAATGGGCATATACGCCCCATCCTATTCCTCTCAATACCGTTCAAAGATCTAGATAGTTGGTATTGGAGAGAGATATTTTCTGGAACGATAGCAGGTAGTCCAAAGTTGACTTCTGTTAAAAATCGATGCGAACGCTATCATCATATAAAGCAGTGGCGGCGCCAGCCGCCACAAAGTGGGGGGGGGACATGTAAAGCGAGGGGGGATTTTTGAACCACGCCCATTTTACTCAGAAAGCACCCTTTCTCTGACAGATGATGGTCCTCATTTACTGTCAAGAGTGACGCTTACTATTGTCAAACATTTGAGATTGGAACATGAAACAAACAGTTCCAAGTGATGTTGAATACAAAAAAGTCAATTTAAGAAAATATACAGAACAAGGTTTCAAAAACGAGTAATTCTAAAGTGCTACGTGTTCTAACTGAAATCTCATAAAAGGAGGCCTAAGCAGAGTCACTGCATTTTAATTTAATATAAGGAATTGTAAGCGAAAATGATCTTACATTTCCACCCCCCCCCACGACCATTTTCTGTTCGGATTTTGACGAATTGGAAAATCAATCTTGGCGACAACTGGGGGGGGGGGGGGGAACTCGTCAACTTTGTCCCCCCATCCCCCCTTGGCGCCGCTACTAATATAAAGGCTAGAATCAAATCACAATCTTGAGATGTAATCTCCTTTAACAAAGTGCGTTGAACAGGCCGTTGATAGAACACATCTATTTTTTCTTCGTTATAAAGTTGCAAAGTGACTTCTGAGAGGAAACATGAATCAAAAATGTATGATTGCAGGTACATCTATATCGTGCAACATGCTAGAAGGGTGATGGTTTCTTTTTCTGATAAATTACCAGTCGCAGTGCCAATATTTGAAAAAGAAACCACCGTAAGGAGCAAATGTTCTGCATTATTTCAAAGTCGGGGACTGGGCTCTAGTTACTCGGTCAAATAGGAGCCTTACGGGGAAGTTATATAGAGGCTCCATGTCCTAGATTATTTGACGTTTCTAACTGCTAATAACCAAGAGGTTGCATGCTATATCACAAAACGAACAAAAAACATCAATATTGGTCGGAATATGCTGTACTTTATAGTCTGCTTTGTAGTAGCCCGCAAGACAAACTTTCACAGACCTGAGGATGCAGAAGACCCCTAACCTCCCAAAGCGACATTTCTGATTTTGGAAAGTTTTGGCTAATATAAATTTAATGCAAAGGTTTACCTTTTCAAACAGCTCAATCAAATCTAGCGGCTCTGATTTTGATAAAAACACATGAAATGCAGGTTTCAGCTCCCTATTCTCAACCTTGATATTCAGATCTGTACCATTTTCGAGTAGTAGTTCAACCAGTGGAAAATTGTTCTAAAACAAAAATGAATTAACTTAAATATTGATATTAATTAACTTTGCTAATAGCTCAAGGGTGGAAAGCTCAAGGGAATCAAGGCCTGCATAAGGGGAATTTTGTTTCATTCATCCATCAATAATTACAAAATCAAAACAAGGCCAAGTCATATGCTATATTCCTCACATTATTTTACAGCTGATCTGCATCAATAAAAAGCACTATATTATTCCCAACTTGTCTCGTTCTCTGACAAGTTTCGGGCAAAATATGCCTCATGTATACCAAGGTATTGTATCATAAGATTGGAACAGTATCAAAATAGTGGAATCATTTTCTTTGGTTTCCTTGAAAGGAGTTTCAGTAGAAATTACTCATTCATAAACGCTTTCATTCAGTCAGTAAGCTACAACGGACATAAGAATAGAAACATTTTCAATGCATGCAGCAACTAAACTCAATAAAAAAGGATGTTACAAGTAACTCCTTTTCATCTTCGGGTGCCAAATTATATCATAAGATCCTTTGTTCAACTAGGGTGCCAGAATCCAGTGATAGATCCTAAATTTTGAAATTTCTTTGACGGTCCGGGGTAAGTTTTAACTAGTTAATACCCACTTGCAATAAAGCCACGAGGAGTGGTGTGTGCCCATCCTGCAAAGCATTCACATCCGCACCAGCGTCAATCAACATTGAGGCCATTTTGAGGCAAATATCTGAGCTCGATCTGCTGAAATGCACTTTATTTCTGTTCGTTTTCTGTCAATAAAATATATTACAACATCATTGTACTTTTCTATTCATTATAAAAAAACTACAATAGCCCTATACATTTCAAAAGGTACCCCACAGCTAGGACGGCCAGAGGAAGCAATACACACTGGAAAGTCCCTGGTGCTAGACACAAATCTTAACTACAAATTATCAATATTATAGAGTGATTTGAGGAATAATGTATTAAGATATTTCGTGACGAAATTTTTGAATAAAATCCTTCATCTCCATACAGTGTGTCGCGTTGATAGTTGTCTAATATTGGCGCAATCATCAGCTAAAAAGAATTTAATTATTGAAAGCAGCCATATAAACCCTTAATTCGCAATAAAACAAAGATTAATAGATTAAAACAAGACGTTATAATGAGGCGAAATAAAGCGTGAAGATAACATGAATAGTGGATTGGGTTGCATGTGATGCAAGCCAAATTATAATTGATTCATTCAATCAAGTACGCACCAGCATTAATTCCCGTATAGAAACAAACAGGTGCACTTACTTTCAAAGATAGCTGTGTTTGATATACAGAGTTCGAAGCCAAATAATGAAGCTGTGGAGAAAAAAAAACATATCAAGACGCAGCATATAATCAAATGAAAAGCGTCGATAAATGTCCTGACAAGAATCCCTAACTGGGAGATCATATTAACAACACATCAAATCAAATCAAATCAAATAAAAGCAAATCACATCCCATCAAATCATATGAAATGACATGACAAGATATGACATGGTATAGCATGACATGACATGACATTACATCACATCCATCACACTACAACACATCACGTCACATCAGATCATATAACATCACATCATATAATATCAAAGAATCACTTCAGCTTATAACTAAAATTTTTGCTGCATTGAAAGAAAAAGGTCGGTTCAAAAATATTTGCAGTTAGATTCTTCATGATGTCGATTAGCCTTTTGTCACAGACACGATGAATGATTACAAAGCACTGTTCAGTCAATGACTTATCAGAGTGATCATGGAGTATCATTCACAAAAATAAAAAATAATAAAAGAAACAAATAAGCAAACGGGGCTTACAGCAGTGCTGCCATTCATATCCTTTACGTTTACATTAGCACCTTTCTTCTCGACAAGAAATCGAACGTTTTCCAAATTACTCTCATCATAATCAGAAAGCAGCTGATTCATCAAAACAGTAGATCCTTTATCGTCTGGAAAGTCGATGTCAACATCCGCTTTGTGGAGAAGTTCGGCGCAGTCAAGGTTGTCTTTAAGGAGTGCAATTGAAAGTGGTGTAGTCTGTAGAAAACCAACAATATCTTTAGTGAGATGGTTGCCGTACACAATGCTCAAACATTCTTTACTTCAAAGCATTTAACGATTGGTAATAAAAGCACAAAATGACAGTGACTATGATCATTTATAGGTTGATGCTTAATGTCATATAGCTTTAAGTGTAAAACAATTTTGCGGACAAGAAAGATCTTTGATTAGACAAATAAAATGCTCAAACTAAGCAATCTCTTTGCGGTTGTAACTTGTTATGTCATGTACTCTCAACTTAGTGGCCAGGGTAAAACTTGGAGAAAAATGATGAATTCTCAAGGAAAATGATAAAAATAAACCTAGAAGTAATGAAAAAAATGAGTATGAATGAGATAATACAAATATAGATTAACTACAAATATATTCAACTTTAAATCGCTCTATTGCCTCATTCGGCATTTTTAGTCCTTTCTCTAATTTTTTTGTAATGAGAAATGTGGAACAAACGGTGTTTCAAAAAGAAAATCCTCACTTGTTGCTCACTACACTTTCATTCATATCTATACGAACAAGTTATTTTGAAAATTTGCCACAGAAATTACAAATGTACTGATTCCGACCTTCATCTATATCAATTTGCTTCAATTTTGTTTTACTAAATATTTTTCTTATTCGCTGCAGCTAGGCATGGTAGTGCGAATAACCCATGTAACGAGGTATGTGTTGAAGTAGATAAGAATGAATGAAATGTTTCCATAAATATAAATATGAATAAAAATTTTACTAAAATGAAAATATAAATATAGATATAATAATAGATCAGTAGAGAAAATGTATAAATGTATAGATAAGTAAAATTATAACTAAACATATGAATATGAGTATGAAAATGAATACAAATACAAATAGAAAAATAAATGAAATACAAATAAAAATACCAGAATAAATTACAATATCAATATATTAAGATTGAAACTACTTGTATAAAAATGAGAATTTCATGCTTAACACTGCATTACCTTCCAGTTATTTGCGGTATTTGGATCGGCACCTGCTTCGAGCAGTAATTTCATGCAATGGTACCAACCATAAGCAGCAGCATAATGAATTGGCGTGTTCAAGGAAGAATCTTGAGCATTTGGATTCACGCCGATTCTTAAAAGATATGACATCACTGGGTAGTTGCCGTTCTGTGCAGCTATCATTAACGGTGTCTTATGATGCCTTGCTATAAAAGATGAAATAAACCACAATTAATTCATCATTAGAAAACTAAGGTTAAAAAACCAAAAAAGAAAGAAAGTAGGGCTAGGGAGACAGAACAGAGTAAAGAGTGTTGGACCTTAAAACAATGACAGCAAAATTGCTTTACATATTTGAATGACCTATTTAAATATACTGCAATCTTTCTTACGGTTACCCCTTTCATCCCTGGAAGGACCATATGGACATTCGATCTTCAGTAAGAGTTGAGTACATCTGAAGAGGACGGGCAAATGTAACAATAGTTTGACTCATTTTTAGTTCACTGTTAGGTAGTCCTGCTTCATTCCTCACATACCCACTTCCTTGTCTCTACAAGCCCCCTTAAGAATTCCTCTTTAGTTATTCAACGCGTTTTCCTCTCCTCTATTTCTATAGTTCTTCCATGCCTATATTAGGCCTATTTATTTCCATATATGTCTCCCGCGTGCATCTAAGCACTTTTCTATAGTTCTTCCATGTCCTTATTAGTCATATACCTTCTAAATAAGTCCTTTTATGTATCCACGTGTTTTCCAAAAGTCAGTATAAAAGTTCATAGAAATATCTATTATTGTCGTCGTCCTTATTGTCAATTTGATTGCTACGCTACGTTTCCCGAAATTTAGTTTACTATTCGTATTGATCTTTGGTTCAGCTTCAGTAAATAAATGATCCCCTTTGGGTCGGTCCAAACGTATCGGCTAAAGTATACCTGTGTTATCACCGAGGTGAAAAGCTAAAAATCGACTAGGGCAGACTGTAGGCATTTAAAAAGAGGGTTATTATGGAACTAGAATTAAAAAATAAAACAAGATAAATCCCTAAACCAGGAAAGTATATAACTTATATGCAGCTTCTTTTTGACTGGTACCTTAGGACAACCTGTCAACAATTACCTATTTCTTTTACCTTACTCGTTCGCTATACAATTACAGTGTCGCCAAAAATGAAATAAATACCTGGCTCTTGGCACAATACTCACCTTTTATATCTGGAGAAGCACCAAGCTCGACGAGCTTTTTCACGACATTCAAATGTCCCTGTTCAGCAGCAAATAACAAAGCGGTGAAGTTATTCTTGCCAGCTCCTGCTTGCAAGTCAATTTTGGCTCCATGCTGTACAAGTAAAGCAACAGTGCTCTGGAACATAATTGATTAATATAAGCAATAATGCGAAGTGTTAGGAATACCAACCAAATACTATAAGGTCATGAAAATTATTAGACCCCTGGCGTATGGAGCTTTTTCAAACGTGAATTGTAGACATAAATTAATGAAACACCCCTCATGGAAAATTTCGGACTAGAAATTCCAACACTGGTTCTGAGACCAGTTTTAATAGTCAAATATGGATATTTATGCTAAATCACATGATCACAAGTAAAATTATACGAGAAACGAAATTTGGAAAAAATGCTAACTGTTACCTAGGTAGATGATGAAATATAGGTTCTCATCTTCCAAGGTCTATAACACCATATTTTCATGTCACATATTCTTACATTTATAATATAACATAGCCATTCAATTGATTATTTTGGTTTATAAAAAAAAGATGGACATAATAACCCAAAGTATATGCAGAAATTTATCTATTGACTAGTTCCGAGTAGATGGAAGGCATTGAGAAAGTACAATAATCATGTAATTAAACTAAATGCAAATCACTATGTAACAAGATAAGCGAAGTTATTCATATCGATAATGGTTAGCATTAAATGTATTTGCATGATAGCTACTACAATGCTCCTACTAACGTGAGAGGTTTGGGGTCAGAGTTAATATCTTTGACGTCATGCATATTGTTATGTTTGCCTATCTAGGCCTAAATGAAAGAGACAAAAAAACAAAAGGTCCCCTTTTGAAAACGTTCAACTTAGAAGACCAAAAAAAATAAAATATTCGTAGGAAACTTAATGAAAATGCAAGCTACGTGTTTTCTTTGGGCTAATCTTAAGCGATTAGTCAAAGCATAATTACATCTCACATACGATGAAGAATGACCATACCTCGTGACCGTTTTTTGCAGCATAATGCAATGGGGCTTTCGAGGTTTTTCTGTGCTTCGCGTTTACATTAACGCGTTTGATTGCTTCTGGCTTTGCTGGCCGCTCCTCATCTTCCATTTCATCATCAGCATCTTCAGCATCTATGTCATCTACAGCGACTGTTACTGTTGCCAGTTCAACGATGTTCTCATCTCTGCCTAGTTTGGCAGCAATCATTAACGGAGTCGTACCTTTATTGTCAACGTCATTCGGATCTGCGCCTCTGCATAGAAACAGGATAAAAAGTTTGAAAGTGTAAAGTAAAAAGTGACAAAAAGGAAAAGAATTCAACATATACCGTAGAACATATGTCAAAGACAAGAAATGAAGACTGACTGGATATCAATAGTTAAAAATAGTTTTACACCGAAAAGACTCGCAGTTTCTCACTAAAAGTCAAAGATCAAGTTTGAGATAATGATTTTTATGATCTAACTCACCAGCCTTTCGATGCATCTCTATTCAAAAAAGTGCCAGAACAAAAATAGTTTCTAAAATATTTCATTCTAAATATATTGCTTCGATGTATTTCATAATTATGATATTTGATGATTGCAGTTTCAGATTTTATGTCTAATAATTTACACGTTTGGCGTTCTATAAATTTACAAAGATACCAATAGTGCGAATATTTGCGAAATTAACTAGCAAGTAAACAATTGTGATATATGTCATGAATTATTTCTACATGCAAATAACCCTTCATCAATAAACAATTAATAATATCTGTATACGTTCTAAACATCAGAAAACAAAAATTAAAGCGAAGGTAATGTGAAAGATAATTTATCAATATTGCTGATCTTCTAGCGGTTCTTTTTTTTAATTCACTGTTTTTGATCACCCAATAGATGTGCTTTTAATGTCTTTTCATAGCAATTGAGAGTCGAGGCCTCTCGCCTAGCAAAAGCAAATTATAACATTATTATATAGCTAAAAATTTAAAGCCATCTTGTGGTTCTTCAGCGTTAAATCTTCGGATTGAAAATTGAAACAAATGGCACTCATATGTTGTTGTGTAGGCAGTAAAAAAGAAGTATTTAAAATAGACTTGGGGAAGTCTTTTAGAGCGAAGACTTGTTTAGCATGAACAGAAAGTCTGCCAACATCGCATCCGTAAAGAAAGTAGATTCTCGTCATTATACGTTGACCATTTAAGACGATCTGAAATCAGTGTGTTCAATATGGCTACAACTGTCCATTTCTTGTATTTGTGTGGTGCTAAGAGCGAGCACCTGATAGGCAGCGAAAGAGAAGCTGGTCTATAATATCGCATGCATAAACATTATGGAGTGTGTTGTTTGAGAAATAGGTATAAATCAATTGTATTTGCGTAGCGCATATTGACAAAGTACTGCAAAAGAATCATATTAACCTGCAGTTGCCATTGAAAGACATGTATATAAGGACAGGTATCAGGATTCACCGGATGTGTTTGTTTGCATACCGAAATACAGTGTTGATAGCCTTTTAAATGGAACAGGTCTTAGCAACAGCAGTCAAACGAATGATTGCTTTGATGATAAAGAGAATTTCTCAAGAGAAGTTAAAAGAGGAAATTCTTCAGGGTAATAATTGTTATCGTACAATAAACAAGGCAAATTGTCGTTAATGATCGCATTCGTGCCTCACACTGATATGTCCAAGAAAATATGCAAAAACAAATAACCGTATTGCAATGAAGTAGAAAAATCGAACCTTCGCCAGTTGTCGCCTTCCTCCAATTCACAGGGAGTATAATCGAGAATTCAGTTTGCTCTAAATCCATGCAGTAATTTCATGATCATTGACAATGCTATATTGCTAGTTAGTATGGGAAGATAAAGCTTAACGCCAATATGAATTTAACAGAAATTTGTAACTTCACTGAAGGCCTAGCACATTCTAAGGAGTTGAATATCGTCAGATTATGTACACACCAAACATATGGGGCTGAAAGTACAAGTATGCATTGGTATATTTCTACCATCACCTCCTGCCTTTTGGCGACGATTGCCAATATTATTGTCTTCGTCATACTTTGGAAGAAAGGTAAACATCGCACTATTTTTGATCTGACTGTCTGGAGTTTGGTTATTACGAATATTATAGTCGCTTTTGTTTATCTTATGAGCATTGCCATTGCAATGCTGACAGAGGAGAAAGCAAGCAACTTGATTCAATGGCTATATTTTGTGACAACCTTTCTTGTATATTATTGCTTTCTTTCTTCCTTACTTCACACTCTGCTATTGACAATTCAACGGCTATTTGCAGTATTCTTTGCGTTTCAATTTCGACAAAAAGCAACAAAAACTAAGGCAAAAATCTTCATAGCAATCGCTTGGGTAATCAGCTTCGCACTGAGTGAAATTAGCACAATTATGGAAGACATCTTCAAATATAGCGTTCCAGTATTTTCTTCATTAATGTTAGTGTTCGGCGTAGTATCGATTGCTTGCTACAGTGCCATTGCTATAAGAATAGCATTATCGATGAAAAAGAAACGATTTAAATGGAACAAAGAGCACCGTGTTTTGCTAAATGCCTTCATTGTGACAGTTTCAAACATTGGTCTAATAATTCCCATTGCGATCCACTTCAAGAATGTACCAATCGCAATCGGGGAAATTATGGTCCTAGTAAAGCTATTCGTTGATCCTCTGTGCTACTTCTATTTGAGCTATTGGCTTGCAAAAAGAGACGAAAGCAAAAGACGCATCGCTAATATGAGGGTCAGTGCGATTGACAATGCAGAAGTGTAAAACAAGAAAATATACTCGGAAACATGTTTGGATTAATTCTAATGACGTGATTTTCATACTGACGTTGCAAGGATTCATTGGGTTGTTCAATTTAAGCGCTTATGATAGGCATTGCATTCTTCCTTTTCTATTATTTCGCCATTTCGTCGTTTTTACATGCACTTTTATCAAGAGTCCAGCGACTCCTCGATTTTTTTCCCGTTGCAATATCGGTTTAAAATGACAAATGCACGAGTGAAAATCTGTCTTGCTTTCATGTGGGTAGCAAGCCATGGGCCACAGATAATACTTCTATTGACAGGAGCATGGTCTCTAGGAATCTTTATCTTTTCGCCAGGCGGACTGCTCATACTTATGTACACAGCAATTGCAGCAAAGACTATTGCAATGGTCAGAAAGAAACAATTTGAATGGAACAACGTTTTATTGAGCGCCGTAGCTTGCACATGTTCATACATTTGCTGTCATTGATGTGTTCAAAGCTGTTGGAAAAACGGCTGGAACTGGCATGCTCATCATCATATCTCTTGGCTTATTGAAAATACCCATTGATCTATGTAATTCTTTTTGAGCTATAGGGTTCGAGAGCGCGATGAAAGGAACACACATATAAGGAATTTGGATCATATACAAATTAATGCATGTCCTGGAATATATACTTTGATTTTCTAATGGTATTAGTAACAAAACACTTTATATCTATCAGAATTAGAATAAACGTTCCAATCATTTTGCACTTCTACGTTGCAGTAGGTATTGCTCGAAAGAAATGCTCCTTAATAACCGAGTGGATAGACGTTACCTGGAACGTTAACCTATTCGACTGGTTTCCTGTTATGAGGTAACAATAGGTGAAAAAAGTGGAACTTTCCTGTGAAAATGTGCAGATTAGAAAGAAAATACGTATAGCATTGCATCCATGACGATTTTGAAACTGATAATAAATTTTTGAAGCTTCATATCGTCATTAGTCATCGAAATAGAAGTGTAAACCTCGCTTAAGTTAGGTAGTTTGCATCTGACTATTTATCGTCATAATAGGTTTGAAAAAGAAATAAAAATCGTTCAAAAGTTAAATAGTTCAGGCTTTTTCAATTTCTTGTTTCTGTAGCAAAGTATGTAGCATGTGCATCTGATCGCGATATTTGTGATTTTTCTTAAAATGCAGTTTCGATGTGTTTTGTCTATGCTTAAATTTTGGTGTTTTTACATTCCTGTTGTAATAATAATAATAAAAATAATAATTGATGAATGTTTTACCAGGACAACATATCAGTACATTCTTTACTGTTATCATTGAGGGTTAATGAAATCAAAACAATGATTCTGATCTTTGGTTCCAGTATCACACAGGCGGTATTCTGACACAATCGTGATCTTTTACAAACGCATGCATTTATAAATACGTGAAAATCAAAAAAATAATCAAAAGAAAAATAAAAAAATATCTAAAAAAAATATATATTCATACATTGGCATCTATGAAATTATCTAAAATAATTTGCCATTATATAACGGAAATGTAAATGATTTCAAAAGAGATTCAAAGTAAAAATCTAGAACTATATCTATTCGCCTTGATGACCGACAAAAGAAGAAATACGAGGCACATTGAAAGATAAAAAAGATTATTTTTGTGATCATAAACCATAATTGCGTGCGCATGCACAATTTAGCAACTTTGCATGAAGAAACAATTGCTCAAAATTTAGAGTCTTTTCTTTAATAAATACACACACTTACACTGAAAGAGATTAAGTTTGATTGATCACAGATGTTGATATAATGATATGCATATAATAACCCAGTGTTATGCGAGTAATCAGCAACTCTCTTTGCTCATCAAGCATGAATAGTGCATTTAATAAAGAAATCGAAGAAAATTCAAACTTGCCACCAGCTAACGTCAGTCGAAATAAATTGTGTATAAATATGTTTTAATCTTTTCAACAAACATCAGAGCGAACTATCAAATGTTCAGCAAAATTGCATAATTTCAGTGGCAGCTATTTCTTTAGTAAATGAATGAATAGCAGTGTAAGGAAGTTGCAGGTTGAGCAGTGGTTGAAATTCGCGAAGTTCTTGGCATGTGATAGAGTAGATATATCAGAGACAATGTTAATGGATGTTCGGTCATTCAAAAAGTTTTGAGAGGCAACATTTATCTTGCTTACATATACCTTGGTTCTATGAAAAAAAAGGATATATATTCATCTTCAAATTTGTGCATGCAGATGAGAAAGCATTGAAATACTTGTAAATACTGTTACAGTAGCCAACATATTGGATGTCCATCTCATTATTCGATAAAACTGTGATCTTGGAAGAGTTGTTAATCAAGTAAAGAAAATGTTGAGGACCATATTTGGTTTAGTGTTTTGTTAAAGGTAGGCTTTTAAGACCAACAGATCCAAGCAGGTGCTGCATAGGAGTACAAATTGAGAAGTTTTATCAAGAGTTTTTGAAACGTAATTAGGTGCAAAGCAATCGGATTTTGAAAAAAATCAAAAAGTCATTAACAAAAGAGGTAATGTGACAAGCTCTAGAACAGCATATCTCAAACTTAAGAGCAAAATGAATCACAGTATCTATAACATTCAAAATAACACGATTGGAAACCAATCTGCTCCAGTAAACATTACAAAGAGCTATGAAGAGCAACTGGCAATCTTTTTTGCAGATATCAGTATAAGCTCTATATGTAGTTTATTAGGGACAATTGCTAATATATTTGTTCTTGTTATTTTACGAAAGAAAGGCAATCGGCGAACAGTGTTTGATCTGATGATTGTAAGCCTTTCTGTTGCGGATTTGCTCACTAGTCTATCTGCATACGCATACGCAGTGTACCAATTAGTACTCTATTTGTTCCCACAGAACACTCGTGGTGATACTGCAGCAAGTATTATAAAGTCATCGCTCAATACAATCACATCGTTCCTTTATCTTCTTTCTTTGGTTCATGTATTACTCATCACATTCCAACGATTTTGTGCGATTTTCTGGCCAATAAGATACCGTCAAGTAATGACACAGACCCTTATCAAGAAAATCATTGCTACGATGTGGGTATTTCTACTAGCGTCGTATTCTGTAGCTAAACCTTTCTCCGATCATAAGAAAGAGAACCCTATAAATGGCGTTATAATTTTTGCATTAGGAGGCACATTGTTGAGTTTCTACATGATGATAACTGTCAAAATTTGCCTTTTACTGAAGAAGAAGCAGTTTAATTGGAAAACAGAGCATCGTGTTTTACTAAATTCATTTGGAGTAACCATCTCTTACTTTGCTTGCTTCTCGCCATACGCATATCTTACGCTGATGAGAGAGAAATTTTCTGCTAGAGAATACGGTCTCATAACTGCGATTACGTTGGTTAATTTTGTGCTCGACCCATTGTTTTATTTTTACTTTAGCCATTGGCTAAATCGAAGAGACGAGAACAGAAGAAATAATCCGTCATGAAACGCCAAACCAGAACCAAACTGTGATGAAACATACAAAGAATAGTTGAAAAGTGGTAGGCAGACAATGCAGACTGATGCAGATTTCAATATATGCCACTTTTATATACACTGTGCCTTATATGGATGATGGATTTCAATATATGTGAAACGATGATAATCTTAGTGACTGCCGATAAATTGTCACATGCTTGGATATAATCCGAGAGAATTAACATTTTATCATAGTAAAATGAAGCGATAGAATTTGATTGTTAATGTGAAAATCAAGGAATTACAGCAGATTATGCAATAGTAATTGTTTGTAAGTAACTGCATTTCTAGCAATCTAGGTGCCACAGGCTGTTCTTGATATTAAGTCTTACACTATGAAAAATTTATACTGGCATCAATTAACAAGTATAGATCAACGGATGGTGTTCACATTTTTCATTTATTATCATCAATTATTATCAAACATGATTCTCATTTATTACTGTGAATGAAGAGGCAGAAAGTGTTGTTTCTTTAATTATCGCGCATATTATCGACCTCGATAAGGACATGGGTCGCTACTGAATTGTAGGCAATCAATGGCGCAATGTGTGATGCGAATGTAACTGAGGCCACGCAAACAACTATGGTAACTATTAGCGATGATCCATATCAAAAGAGGGAAATCGCAACAATTGAATAGTTCTTTGGGATTTCTACTAAGGATTTCAATTGATGCACTTACTGAGCCTGAATCGAGTTTTTCAGAAGTAGATAATCTCATACAGCTAAACTGCTATCGATATTAACCACATTTCTAACGAATATCGACGATTTATCCCTTCCTCCAGTAATTTTTTTTTGTTACAGATTAAACTTTAAGCAAATTTTTCAAGGGACTTCATTGTTGCAAATCGACTCAAGACTTTGATCTTTGAAAGCATTGATAACATATTTTCAAAATACATTCGAAAATGACTTGATCTTTCTGTCAGTGTTTTCTTAACTACTACAGTCCTTTCTAAAGAAAATGTGGTTTGATTTTAAATTAGCTTCCATCCAATTCAATTAAAGCCAAACTGTTATTGTCATTATTTCATTCTTGTGAGAATCTTCTCTTAAAAATTGAATGGTATGTGGCCTGTAGCAGAGAGTAACCTACAATATCTTCAACTAAACTCTTGCACTTTAATTATGATTATTATTATCATTGGCTGAAACCAAAACCAAGCTACATCGAAAAAAACTTGTAAGTCAAGCATTAAATATAAGCTAAATGTTGTCCCTGAATCACTTTATCTAACAATGGTTGCTTTTTTAATATTTTGACCGTAGTCTTTGAGGGCCCTATAGCACACAATATGAAAGATTGATTCTCAAGACAGGAAATGTTAACAGGTTAACGTAAGAACATTTGTCGAACTTCTACTACAAAAGGCTTCCACCTCAATCAATTTTCATCTTAGCTGCTGAGTAAACATAAAAAATTTGAAAAGTATGATTATCAATTTGCAAATATATTTAAACAGCTGATAAATCCAATTAAAACTATGCAATGCTATAACAAAGGCAAAATGCTTGTCGAAACAGCATCCGAAACAAATATCAGACAGTGTGAGTGCTGCCTTTACTTATACTCCAAAAACCATTCACCCCTTAAGGAAATCTTCTATACATTGTAAAAGACGGAGAGCTGCAGTCGTCATTTCTTATGATTACTTCATGAAGAGAGGCAAATATCTATGCATTGCTTATTGGAAGAGTTTTTACTGATTTAGAAAGAGATGGACTTCATCTGGGTTCCATAACTAGATGCTTATTGAATGTGTTGAAGAAGATTTTTGATTCTGCATTTGAAATAGGTTTTACTGCTACATAAATCAGAACTCTAAATCACCATGGTGGTTAGATAAAAGCTCTCAAGTGTCTCATACTCAGTTTAAAGAGGAGGATGAATTAAAGCATATTCATGATTGAATTCCAGAATTATACACTGGGAAACGAATCGGTGCTTTACAATGACAGTAGAGGCATCGAAGGTCAATTTGCATTATATGTTACAAGCGTTTCCATTACATTACCATCCACTTTACTTGGGATGATTGCTAATATTGTTGTTCTTGTTATTTTGCACAAAAAAGGCAATCATCGAACAGTGTTTGATCTACGATTGCAAGCCTTTCTGCTACAGATCTGCTTGCCTGTACTTTTGCCTTTACATAAGGAATGCACAGCTTAGTAGTCTACTTAATTCAATATAAAAGTGATGGACACGTTATTAGGCGTATAGCTGGATTCTTTCTCACTCTTTCTTTGTTCAATATATTGCTGATAACTTTCTTGCGGTTCTTTGCCATATTCTGGCCAATCAAATACCACCAAGACATGACAAAGGCCAAAATTAAGAAACTTATTGCAACGATCTGGATACTTTCTCTTGCTGTGTTACCGGCAGTCTTATATACTTTCAAAAAGCGAAAATTAGGCCCTCCTCTTGCGATAATAATATTCTCGTTAGGTGCTGTGGTGACCAGCACTTATACAATGATAGCAATAAAGATCTTTCAATTACTAAAGCGGAAGCAATTTGATTGGAAAAACGAGCATCGCGTATTGCTGAATTCAGCTGGTGTGACCATGTCTTACTTTGCTTGTTTTTCGCCTTTTGCTGCATTTACAATGATTCTATGGGACAATACCAAAACTAAATAAGATTTTCTTCTCTCAATTACAATGGTGAACTTTTTACTCGATCCATTGTTCCATTTCTACTTTAGTTACTGGAATAATCGGAGAGGTGAGAACAGAAGAAATAAAAGGAACAATGGTACATAGGCTGTCTCACTTGGGAATCACTCTTGTCGCAAAGAAGAGCAGAAGAAATTCTATATACAAGAACTATAGCAATGAATAATATTGCAAAGATGCTACGAATAAAGGCAAGCATTATGAATTGCCGTTCCATGCAAATCAATCACAGTTGATTCAAATCTTCAATTAATATCTTCAAACATAAACACTAATGAACGGGTAGTAAATACCGATATTATCCAGTCAATAGAAATACGATCAAAGACTTTCGAGGGAAGTCGTTAAAGGCAAGGTGATGATTACCAAATTTGCAATATCACAGAACAGACAAATTATTCCGTCAGCAGTAAACGAAGCAGAAGGAACTCAACGACAATTTAAAATTGTAGTTATTGAAGACTACTCAAAGCTAAGTATGTAACGTTAATAAAAGGTTTACAAACTGATAATTTAAGGTGCAAGGACTTAATCCTGATATACCCGGATTGGCCAAAATTCTGAAAGAGCGGAGAGCTGAGAACAGAAGAAATAGCATGAATCATAGTAGTTAAGCCTTCTCATTTTGAAATCATTTATTGGTTGAAAGAAGAACAGTAGCAGTGTCAAATATCTAAACAATAGCAATGACTAATATTGCTAATAACCTTGGTGTAAAGCAGGGATGGATCCAGGGTGGATCGAATAGGTCCGCATACGTGATTTACATTTACGTGATTCTGTAAAATGGAATGAACAGATATCGTCCATAGTTTATATATAATGAATGAAATGAAGCTGTTGCAGGGATGGATTTCCCTTTATTGCCCATTTATCAATTTTGGAAGGATGGACAGCTGGATTGGCTTATTTACTTCATTTTCGTCCTTCAAGGGCACCTGGATTGGAAATTACATAAAAAATTCTCGAAACCTGCCATATCCCAACAAAGATGTTTGTGTAAAGCTTATGCAGTAGTTTCTGCAGATCTTGATCCGCGAGAATTTAAATAAATTTAAACTAACAAACGGAATAGGAATAGATGGTGGCTGAGCAAACCTCTCGAACGTGATCAAAGCAGTGTGTCAACATAACCATTTTACTCAGCAAAATGTAATGAAATATTTAATTAAAACATATTGATTGGCAATTTTTAATTGAAAAACTTGATGAGAACGCCAAAAGCCTTATAGCGGTAATTGTAAACGAATGTAGGACTATACGAGGTTAAGCAAGAATAATAGCAGCAAATACAAATATCAGATATATGAAGAATCTAAAATGCTCCTTCAATTATTCTGCTCATGGCTATTTGAATATCTGCTCTGCTTGAATCATTCTTAATCCTTTTTAGGGCTTAAAAAGGAGTACCGCATAGCCCATTTATAGCTTTTGTATTGAATAAGTTTGCAAAGTGTTCAAAGTTTACATTAATTATACGTATGTTTGACTGTTCATACACAATTTTTGAGTTTTGCATATAGAAACAGTTGCTCTGAATTTTTTTCAGCTAAGGATGCTTTATTGAAAGTTTAAGACATGATCCTCTATTTGAGATGCTGGCTTGTCAAACGCATTGAAAGGCACAGATATAAAAAGACCATCTACTTAATAGCGATGAATGCAATAAACTCAACCGAACAATGTCCTAGAGAGGATAACATTTCCGTTGAAACATAAGTAACAAATTATTATAATATTAAATATTCAGCATCCGTTGGATAACTCTGTTTTTGTGTCTGTAGGCAAGATGCGATTTTCAAGTTTAATCTATCGATAATAAAAGTCCTGATATGTACCTACTGTGAGTTTCAATAATAGTAGCGAGTAGCTTCAATAATAAATACACTCTATACTTGTCAGAATCACAAGGGCGTAAAGAAGCTGTGTTATAAATAAGAACTTAGCAGCGACTAACACTACCAAGATCCTATGCATACAGCCATGCATAATGGAGTGCCGTTCGACTTAAATCATATACAGTTGTTTGAAACCTCCCGAGATCGTATAAAAAAATTGGACTCATAAAAACTAGTAAAATACCGAGATACAGTCATTGAATCAAAAGGTAAAAACTAGATTATCTTTTCCAGTCAATAGAAATCGGATCAAAGACTATCGAGAGAAGTCGTAGAAGGCCATTGGCGATTATCAAAGCAGCGATATATCATAACGACCACATTTGTTACGGCAGTAGTAAACGAAGCAGAAGCAACTCAAAGACGACTTCAACTTATATTTTAGAATAGTATTAATACTAAAATTATAGAAGCGACTCAAAGACGTCTCAAAATTATATTGACGAGTGAAGACTATTCAAAGCAAAAGATGTAACGTTGATAAAAGGTTTACAAAATGATGAACTTAAGGTAGAAGGACTTAATCCTCGTGTTCCCGGATTGGCCAAAATTTTGAATAAGCGGAGAGCTTAGACCAGAAGACATAGAATCAATCATCATAGTAGATAAGCCTTCTCATTTTGAAATCATTTGTTGGTTGATATAAGAACAGTAGCAGTGCCACATATTTGTACAATAGCAATGACTAATATTGCAATTATCCTAGGCATAAAGCAGGGATGGATCCAGGGTGGGTCGAATGGGGCTTTGTACTCACTCGAGGGTCCTGCAGAAACCTGATCAAAACAAAGATTCTAAAATTACATGATATCCATTTGTAATTACCGACAGAAAAAGTCTAGCTTGCTCTCAAATCCATTAGGCAATGGCTGACATGGAGTATAAATTCTAACCATAAGGGTGCTCCCCAATTGTAAGTCTCGACCGTGGGATTCGAACCCCGTTCGCCGTCACCGTAGTCAAGCGACCAATCCACTATGCCATACATGCAGATAGAGATATAGATATATATATATACACACACATATATCTATAAACATATTCAATAAATCGCTCTCATCAGGGAGAAATTTGAATGACATGTATAAAGGCTAAAGGACAAGTTACATCTATTTCAATCAACTAATTTATATATTTATGTCTATCCATCACGATAACCAATGAAGACACAATCCGTAATTGATAAAAAGGCAGAATAGTGTGCTTTTCAGTTTCTAAAGCTATTTTTCAGCTTACATGCACAATTTTACAGCTCTCATTAACGAAAAAGTTCCTCGAAATTTAATTATTTTTTGTGACTACACACATTTACACTAAAGGAGAATAATCTTAATTGATCAAAGGTGTTGAGATTATTTTACGCATATAATAGCCCAATATTGTGCGAGCAATCAGCAATTCTCTTTGCTCGGTGATCATGAACATTGAAATATATGCCAATAGCAAGGAAAATTCAAATTGGCCACCAGTTCACTTCAATCTTAACAATTTATATATAAATAAATTTCAATCTTGTCAAAAAACAACAATTCGTTAATAAACTGCTCCACAAAATTGCATAATTTTCATGACAGCTGTTTCTTTGGTAAATAAATGGCAGAGTTTGTGAGATGAAAGTTGTATAGAGGCTGTAATCCGAAATTATTAGGATAGAAAAGATATACCAGAGACAATTCAAATAGATGTTCGCTCACTAACAAATATTAAAAAGGAAACATCTATCTTGGATACATTAATCTTGGTTCTAACAAAAAAATTAAGATGTGTATTCTCCAACTTGTGCATGCAGACGACAATGCATTGCCATACTTGTAACAGCTGTTAGAAATATTGGATGGTCAACCTATCATTCTAAATAACTCTGCATTTTGAAGAAATGAAGAAATATAAAGAGAAAAATTGGGTTAAGAGCTTTGGTAAAGATAAGTTAAAAACTTAAATCAACAGATCCCAGCAGGTGCTTTAAAGAAGTGCAGATTAAGAGATTTAATAAAGAGTTTCTTAGAGTTCGTTAGGGCCATAAAGTCCGGATTTTCAGATAATCAAATTGTCATTGCGAACAGAGGTGAATTGTCAAGCACTAGTACAACGTATATCGCACTTTGGAGTAAAATGAATCAAAGCATCTATACCTATCACATTCAAAATAATTCAACTGAAAACCAGTCAGTTGCATCCAACATTACTAAGAGCAACAAAGAGCAATTGGAAACCCTGCTTGCAGATATCAGTATAAGCATCATATGTTGTTCATTAGGGACAATTGCTAATATATTTGTTCTTGCTATTTTACGAAAGAAAGGCAATCAGCGAACAGTGTTTGATCTGATGATTGTAAGCCTTTCTGTTACGGATTTAGTCGCCTGCTTATCTGCATTCGCGCACGCAGTGTACCAATTAATAATCCATTTGTTTCCACACAACACTAATAATGATACTAAAGCAAGAAGCATAAAGTCATTGATTTATAAAATCACATCGTTCTTCTATCTTCTTTCGTTGATTCATGTGTTACTCATCACATTCCAGCGATTTTGTGCGATTTTCTGGCCAATGAGATACCGACAAGTAATGACCAAGACCCTTATCAAGAAAGTAATTGCTATAATGTGGATAATTCTACTAGCGTCATATTCTGCAGCTAATACTCTTTCCGAGCATCAGAAGGTTAAACCTATTAATGGTGTTATAATATTTGCATTAGGAGGCATTTTGCTGAGTTGCTACATCATGATAACTGTCAAGATTTGCCTTTTACTCAAGAAGAAACAATTTGATTGGAAATCAGAGCACCGTGTATTACTGAATTCATTTGGAGTAACCATCTCTTACTTTGCTTGCTTTTCGCCATACGCATATCTTACGCTGAAGAGAAAAAAGGTTTCTTCCAGAGACTACGGTCTCATTATGTCGATTTCGTTAGTTAATTTCGTGCTCGATCCATTGTTTTATTTTTACTTTAGCTACTGGCTAAATCGAAGAGACGAGAACAGAAGAAATAATCCGTTATGAAATGCCAAACCAGAACCAACTCAGTTGGGATGTACAAAGAAGGGTTGAAAATAGGCAGGCAGACACTGTAGACTGGTGGATGTTACAATATATGCCACTTGCTACACACACAGTTTGTATTATGGATACAATCTATTTCAACATACTTGAAACGATGAAAAATTTTAGTCACTGACTACGAGAAGCCAAATGCGTCGATATGATTAAAAAGGAATTCACACATCATTTCAAAAAACATGAACCGATAGAAATAATGATAATGGCTAAACGAAAGAAAATTGCAGTGGATAATGAAATGTTAAGTGTTTTGAAATGACTGCATTACTAAAATTATAGAAACTACGGGATGCTCTTGAACCATGACATGAATTCTTAAACCTTGACACATAAAAACGTAGTTTCGCAGAGTGTTTAAGGTAAGCACGCTCATAACTGAAACTGAGCTAAGAAGAAAAGAAATAAATTGGTAGATTCCCACATTAGTTGGTTTTTTATTACCTTAGCGGTAGTCTTTGAAGGCATTAAAGCACAATATAATAAAAAAATCCATCTTAGAACTGGAAAAATTAACAGCTGAACGTGGGAGGAAATGCGAATTTTATCAACAGCACATTTGCCGTCTCAAATAATCTTCTGCTGTGCTGCTAAAGATGCAAAAAGATATAAAAAGTATGATTATCAATTTACATATATATTCCAGCAGCTGATAAATCCAATTCAAAGTTCAAAGAGCCATAAAAGTGGTAAAATTACCGTCGGTTCAGACTTCAAAGAGACAAAATTAGCAGCAGAAATGAAAATCTGACATAAAAAGAATGTCAAATACTTCATTTGCTTATTCTACAAAAGCAATATACCCGAAAAGGAAGATATCGATTCATAGTGAAACAAGTAGAGCTGCAGCAACACACATTGCTTACATTAACATGATTCTTGAATATAAATGCAAAACATAAACCTATTTTGTGAGCTTATATCTGGACCGAAACTTCACCAAATGTAAGTATTAATTTGTCTAACTATGCAATTAGCGATCATAGGGATAGTCAACAAAGTGTAAGAGAAGAATGAATCAAAGAAAAAACATGGATCAAGTTCATAATCACTCTATTGGATACCAAACGTTTCTTAATGATTGCAATGAAAAGTAGTTCTCAATTTTCCTTGTAGCCACTTAGAATTAGCAGATTCTCCAGCTTGCTTGGAACAATGTCAAATATTATCGTACTTGCTTTATTACTAGAATAGAAATCAACGAACCGTTGTTTTATCTGATAATTGTTGGCCTTAATGTCACGGATTTGCTAGCGTGTATTTCTGTCAATACATTCATATTATATGACTTAGTACTCAATCAAAATGGACATCACCGTTGATTCAAGGAATACTCGACAAGGAATGATCCGCAAGAGAGTGTCTTTCTTTTTTCTTTCTGATGATCTGCAATTACCAAATACTTTCAAAACTAGAAACAAATGTTAGAATTGATAGTCGGAAATAGGAATGCACCAAATTTCAGTGTGATCTTTCGAAATTGATTGCGGTACAATGTAGTTGGACAGAAATTTCAATTTCAATGGCAATAACCTTTAGGAGGCAACAAATTTGCATATGTTGCCTACTACCAGCCAATGGCTGCTCGTCACTCTCAAAACATTAGTAATTTCACAGTCTGTCAAGCAAACAGACACCGTCGATGATCATAAATACAAATAAATGCCCTCCTTCAAAAGTAAACTCAGAGACAGACTTCATTGACCATTTAGGGTAGCATTGTCTGGGACAGCCTGCCTGCCGCTATAAAAAGCACATCCACTGCTGAAGGATTGAAAAGATTGATCAGGGAGTGGCTTACTGAAAAAATCTGCATGCAAAAACATGATTTAAAAACATTTTCTTCAAGAAGTAGAGAGTGAATATAAATTACGTAAAAGGTTGTAGACGTTGACTGTGATATAATTGTAAATATTGCTTTCGTTGATACATTGGTTTGACTTAGCAGTCGTATCTACACTATTGCAAAGACGTAAAGGGAAGAAATTCATTATATAATATAACTATACATATTAATATTTTGATTCATAATTTCAATTAAGTATTATCATTGATTTGATGGTTGTTTTGATTCTGTTAGAACTGATTTAGTTGCAAAAAATAATCTGTTTAACGCATAATATACATTCCACGGATTGGAGTTTATGGTAAAGTACCTCAATACCAAGTACATTGTGAAAAATTTAGGAAAATGCTGAGCGGATACGGCAAATTCCATTCAAAACAAATCACATTGAACAAATGCAATCTGGCAATTCTAGAACAATCTTAAGAGCACCTGACTTAGGTGTCAACGACCAAAATCCTTCAATTGCCAGATTCAAACAATATATATTTGTCTGGGATTTAAGCATTAGTCCCTGATTGTCCCATTGCATGAAGAATCAGTAATCAGTCCAAACAAAGGAAACGTGAACATTTGTAAAAAAGAAAAATTTACGGATTTTGCTGTACATCTTGGCAACCTCAATTAAATTTCCAAAAACTAAGCAAACAATGAATGTGTAAAAAGGTATACATTTTGAGTTTATTTATGCAGCTGATACAACGTATCAATATTTTTAAAAAGAATTGGCAATCATCAATCTTTTGGTTTCTTTTGGTTTCAAAGAAAGAGGAAAAGCAGCACACCCAAACACAAGAAAGCAATAATACTGTATTATTTCATTTTCGAAGTGAAAAATTGGTGCAAAGAGAAATATATATATTCGTTGTTAATTTGGAAGAGATTTTTAATTTTTGATTCGAAATGGATTCTATGTACGTTCCAGATTCAAATGGTCGCTAATTGTGTTTAAGAAGATTTTAAATTCTATACTCCACATTGCTATCGCGACTATATAAACCCAATCACTTTAGCGGTTGATAAATAAATTTAAAGCATTGGAAATTAAATTTCAGAGAAAAATGAGCCAAAACATATTTACGCTTGAATTCCATAATTACACGCTTGTAAACGAATCGGTGGGTTACAATAACACTAAAGGCAACAAAGGACAGATTGCAATATGTGTTGAAAGCATTGGCATCACCTTACCTACCAGTTTATTGGGGATCATTGCTAATATTGTTGTTATTTTTATTTTATACAAGAAAGGCAATCATCGAACAGTGTTTGATTTGACGATCGCAAGCCTTTCTGTAACAGATCTGCTTTCTTGTACTTCTGCCGTTACAAACTCAATATACGGCTTAGTATTCTACTCAATTCAACATAAAAGTGATAGGAATCTTATTTTGCGTATAGCCGGATTCTTCTTTCTTCTTTCTTTGTTCCATGTAGTGCTGATAACAGTTCTGCGGTTCTTTGCAATTTTTTGGCCAATGAAATACCGCCAAAACATGACGAAGGCCAAAATCAAGAAACTCATTGCAACGATTTGGATACTTTCTCTAGCTGCCATGTCTGCAGTATATTATACTTTCAAAAACCAGAAGTTACATCCTCTTTTTGCGATCATAATTTTTTCGCTAGGTACTGTGGTGACTAGCATTTATATATTGATTGCAGTTAAAATATTTCTATTATTAAAGAAGAAGCAGTTTGATTGGAAAAACGAGCATCGTATATTGTTGAATTCAGTTGGTGTGACCATTTCCTACTTTGCTTTTTTTTCGCCTTATGCTGCATCTACAATGACAGCAAGAAACCATAAACAAACTGAATACGAATTTCTACTCTCGATAACATTGATTAACTTTCTTCTCGATCCATTGTTCTATTTCTACTTTAGTTATTGGAATAATCGGAGAATTGAGAACAGAAGAAATAGAAAGAACCATGGTAGATAAGCCTTCTCATTTGGAAATTGTGAACTGTTGGAAAAAAAACTATTTAAATCTAAAAGTGTAATGATGATAAAATATCGTTTTCAGAGCGATAAAGACTTAATCCTCTCATTTCTGATGGGTGATATGTTCCAATTAATGCAATGAAGAATTTGTGATATTGTATGGCAGCTAATGCATTTAGTAATCAAATTTATAAGGCCTCTTGGCACGACCATCATCAGTTTAAATCCACCATAGAAAACTAGCTAAATGTATAAGTTGTTATTGTATGGCTAACTTATCAATGCATAATGGGAGTGACAATTGCTTCTCCTAATTGCAAATATTATCGTCCATGCCATATTAAGCGAGGAAAATATCAGCGAGCAGCAATTTATCTGATGATCGTTAGCCTTTTTTAACGGATTTACTCACATGTGTTTCTGCCAATACATACTTATTATATGACTTAGCACTCCATTTATCCCCATTGCAAATGGACAAAACCGTTTAAACTGCTAATCACGTTTGTTAGAAACTCACTGCAACAATTTCGATATGTTCCTTAGCTGTGTTACCTGTCATGCTTATTTTGTAGAAAAATAAGGATCCATCGTTTAATCGATAAAAATATTCTCATTAGGAGCTGTACTAATACTATCTATACTATCGCTTACATTAACAAATATTTTATTTAGATCCAGTATTCTACTTTTACTTTAGCCAGTGGCTTTATCACCGAAATGAAAATAGAAGAAGGAATATGTCATAAGACTGAATGCTATAAATATGCAAACATGGTGGGCAGTCCAACATTGCAAAGTGCCACTACTTCAGCTGCTTCATTAATGCTTGATGTTCTTGGAATGTCATGAATTCTTATGCGAAACAAAGAGTATAATATTTTTGGATATGGTAACTCTACCTGCGTTGAAATCCAACCATTGTTCTTTGCCCTTAATAACATTCAAACATCAAGTTAACTATCTAAACATTTAGGTAAAGATAGTAGTGCTTTCACACAGAATCTTTCCCACTGTCAAATATCCCAAATATATTCTATATGAGTGGTTTATCTTAGGATGCTTTGTTTAAAGATAAAGACATGGTCCTATATTGTATATCCTTTTGAGAAAGTGCCGATGAGAGGAACAGACGTAAAAGGAGCATGGTTTAAGTACAATTGAATGCAAAAATATAAATTAAACAGACGTAAAAAGAGCAATGATTTAATGCAGATAAATGCAATAAACCACACATAATAATATAGTGAATAAGACAGCACTTGACGTTGAAACATCAGCACAAAGATATATTCAATAATTATTCAAAATCCTTTCTGCTCTTGTTTTCGCAATCACGATACGACTGTCCAAGTTAATATATCAAAATCACAATCCCTGAAAAGAATTCCATTGATTGACCGGTGGACAAATAATAAGTATCATATATAAATATCAGAATTAGAGTAAATTTGCTGAGTGAGCTGTATGATGAAAGAAGAAACAGAAACCAAAAGAAGCAATTTGAAGGCTGCTATCAATTTGCACCATGAGGGTACAGTGGATAGAATTCGAAAAGGAAGTCAATTGTTAGAGATACATGCTAACCTAGATATATATATTATGAGGTTGACGCGGAAATATATTCTAAACACGAAGGTGCTTCACAATTCCAACATTTCTAGCCTCAACCCTGGTTCGGACAACGTTCGACACAATTAAAATTATCGGCAAATAATCTACGCCATAGGCACAATTAAATAGTCGTTAATAATATATCTTTCAGGGATTTATTTTAATATAAAGATATATATATCAATCCATAAACTTATTTAATCAATCGCTCCTATCACACTTAAACCTTTAAGGTTACTTATAGAGGCCAAAAGAGATAGTTATATTTATTGCTATTAACTATTTCTATAATCTTTTTCTAGTTATCTTGATCACCGAAATGTGACACTCATAGAGGGCAAAAAAGTGTGCTTTGAGTTTCCTAAGTTATGTTTTCGCATTAATCAACAACTTTACAGAGTTTCATAATGAAAAACATTTGGTCGATCATTTGTCGATCATCTAATCATTTTTTGTGACTAAAAGCATTTACACTGAATGAGAACAATCTTAATTGATCAAGGGTGTTGGGATTATTATATGCATGTTATAAACAAATATTGTGTGAATGATCACCAATTCTCATTTTATGTTGATAATGAACATTGAAATAAACCCAAAAAGTAGAGAATCTAAATTCGCCACCAGTTCATTTTAATCTAAATGATTTGTGAATAAATAATTTTCAATTCCTTCCACAAACATAAAAGCAGCTTATCAAATCGCTAATCTACATAACTGCATAATTTCAATGGCAGCTATGTCTTTCGTAGATTAATTACAGATTTTGGAAGTTGCAAGTCGTGTTGAGGTTTTAATACATGAAATTATTGGTATGTGAAAAAGAAGATATATCAGTGAAAATGTGGATTCTTGCGCAAAAAATTAAAAAGTAACATTAAATAGTAACAAAACTGCAGAAATATAGTACTCTCGAACTTGCATATGCAGATGAGAATGCATTGAACTACATGTGATACCTGTTACAGTAACGCGAGGTTATCTTGCATGGCTTTTGGAGAATATACCAAGCATAAAGATCATTGAAGGATGCTAGATGGTCATCTTATCATTTGATAAAACTCCAAGTTAGGGAAAAAGTGAGGAGAACCTGAAGGATAATATCGGGCAAAGAGCGTGGCTAAAGATAAGCAAACTTTTCAGATCAACAGATCCAAGGAGTGCTGTATAGAAGTAGAGATTGAACAGGTTTCTAAAGAGAATCTCAAACTTTAGTAACGGCGTAGGCACCGGATTTTGAGAAAATCAAATAGTCATTGAATGCAGAGGGAACTTCGAAGCTCTATCACAAAGTATATCAAACGTAAAAGTAAAATGAATCACAGTATCTATACATATCAAATTCAAAATAAAACGATCGGAAACCAATCTGCTCCATTCAATATCTCTGGTAGCAACCAAGAGCAATTGGTAATCTTGATTGCAGATATAGGTATAAGCTTCATATTAAGTTTATCAGGAACGATTGCTAATTTAATTGCTCTTGTTATTTTACAAAAGAAAGGCAATCAGCGAACAGTGTTTGATGCGATGATTGCAAGTCTTTCTGTAACAGATTTATTCGCCTGCTTATCTGCATTCGCATACACAGTGTACCAATCAATATTCTATTTGTTTCCACACAACACTCATGATCATACTAGAGCAAGCCGTGCAAAGTCATTGATTGATAAAATCATATCGTTTTTCTATTTCCTTTCGTTGCTTCATGTATTAGTCATCACAATCCAGCGATTTTGTGCCATTTTCTGCCCAATAAGATACCGTCAAGTAATGACCAAGACCCTTATCAAGAAAATCATTGCTACGATGTGGATATTTCTACTGGTATTATATTCTGGAGCTAATATTCTTTCCGATCATAAGAAAGATGACCCCATAAATGGTATTATAACTATTGCATTAGGAGGCATATTGCTGAGTTTCTACATCATGATAACTGTCAAAATTTGCCTTTTACTGAGGAAGAAGAAGTTTAATTGGAAAACAGAGCACCGTGTCTTACTAAATTCTTTTGGAGTAACAATCTCCTACTTTGCTTGCTTCTCGCCATACGCATATCTTACGCTGATGAAAGAGAAGCTTTCTTCTACAAAAAAAGATCTCATAATGGCGTCTGCATTAGTTAATTTTGTGCTCGACCCATTGTTTTATTTCTACTTCAGCTATTGGCTTAATCGAAGAGATGTAAACAGAAGAAATAACTCGTCATGAAACGCCTAAGCTGAATGAAACTGTGTTGAACATACATCGAAGGGTTAAAAGAGATAGCAATCGTAGGATACGCAATGTATATTGCGCGGCTACAATCAGTCTATTTTCTAAAAGACGTCATGTGCTCCGCTATAATGTGAGAGAATAGGAACATTATCCTCTACACAAACAAATAGCAAAAGAAGGCAATGATAAATAGCAAGTGAGGAAACTGAACACCAGAAATTACAACAGCCCATGTAAAAAGTGTACAGTTACTGTTACTGCCTACTAGAGACAACAGACTGTTCTTTGTTCTTAAAACATTTGGACTGTCCTAATCTATCAAGCATAGAGCAACAGACGGTGACTACAATTATCATTAATCATTTTAAAGTATTTTTTAACATAATTCTAATTGCCATTGTGAAGTGATAAGCAGATAGCTTTGTCTTTCATTATCACGCATAATGAAAAGGACTGAATAGGGTCGCTACTGAATTGTAGACAGTAGACTTCCGAATATTGCACTTTGTAATGCAAATGCGACTGAAGCCACGCAAACTAAAATGGGAACTATTAGCGAGGGTCTGTATCGAATAGGGAAAGAGCAACGATCGATTGGTTGCTCCACATCGAAGTTATAAGAAATTCATTGCTCGAGAAAAGGGAGTTAATAAGCAGTTTGATTGAAAAACAGGGCATCGTCTATTACTGAATTCATATTGAGCAACAATCGTTTACTTTGCTTGATCAGTATGAACAAAGAAAGCGTGAACAATTATAAATTAGAAAAATTATCAAATTCATCGAAAAATCTCAATTCATTTCCTGATTATTGGGCAAACAAAGAATGCATAAAAGACATAATTTTTGAGAATATTAAAGCAGCCGATTGAACGTAACAGTGCATTTGAATAAGTTTGACAGTGATCAATTCCTTAGTATCTTTTGACTTCAAAGCAGCAGGAACAGCAGCATATCAAAACATCAGTTGAAAAGCATATAAAACGCGGTTTTGTTATTTCATTCGGAATATTCGCAATTCAGGCAGAAAGACATGTATCTATTCACTACAAATTGAGGAGGTTTCAATCAAAATTCATACAAAAAAGACACTATTAATGCTCATGATCCAAATGCTTGATGCGATTAAGAAGAGTTTTAACTCTCGATTTAAAAATATCATCGCGACACATTAAACCAAATCACTCAAAAACTTATAAAGAAAATTCCATTGTCGGTAATTTCATGCCATGAGGAGAACGAATCAAAGCAGATATACGTTTCAATTCCATATCCATTTTTTTGTCGAAAATTTCAAGATGTGCTTTGCTATGACAATGCAAGACCAATGGTTAACATCATCAATTCTGGCAAAACTGCAATATATGTAGAATAAATAGTCTGTTTGTTACTTTTGATTTAACAAATATTAGATAGACAAACTACATAGGGTAACGAAACCCCTAGCCCTCTAACTGTATATTATCATCGCCTTAAATTTGTTTTCACTTTCTTTCCTTCATTATATGTGCTTTGACCTAGGTTAGCCCTAATTCGAGCAACTATTCTTATATAAATCCATTCTTTAAGAGTTATTAATTGTGCTTCGTTGACTTAGATAGTATAACTGATGAAATTACAGTGAAAAGTTTTGCGAAAGTTCTTTTTTTGAGAATTCTATATCAGTATCTAAAAATTTTAGAGATGTGCTTTCAAATCAATTCATGTAAACACAGAAATATTTTACCAAAAAATTAAATGAAGCTGATTTGGTGATGTGGTACCCTTTAGTATCCATTAATTGACCTTGGGAGAATGGGCAGCTAGTTTGCTGTAGCAATTTATATTCGAGCTTGATAATTTGGATATTACATAATAGATTCTAAAAATCTGCCATACTGCCAAAACGGATAATTGCGTAAAGCTTTTGCAGTAGTTTCTGCATATATTAATAAAAAACACATTGGACTTCACATAAAAAAGAATAGATGATGGCCGACAAGACCTCACGAACTTGATCTAAACAGTTTGCCAACATAACCACTTTTCTGCACATAAGGTAAGCAAGATTTGATTGAAAGATATCAATCGTCAATTTTTAATCAAAAGCCTTGATAAGCCCGCAAATGGCCTTACAGTGACAGGTGTAAAAGAGTCTAGAATTATGCGAGTTTAAAGCAAGAATAATGGCAGTTGAAAGAAATATCAGATGTATTAAGAATCTGTAATGCTCAATTCTTTATTCTTCTACTTCCTATAGATTGTAGATTGTATACCTTTATTGTTTGCTATTGAATGAAATTTATAGAGGCTAGAGGAAAACGTTGCATTAATTTCCATCAAATATTTCAAACAACTATGTCTATTCATCCTGATGACCGATGAAGACGAAATCTGAAATCTATAAAAAGGCGGAATAGTTTGCTTTTCAGTTTCTAACGCTATTTTTCAGCTTACATGCACAATTTTACAGCTCTCATTAATGACAGGGTTGCTCGAAATTTAATTATTATTTTGTGACTACCCACCTTTACACTGAAAGAAAAAAATCTTAATTGATCACAGGTGTTGAGATTATGCATGCATACAATAACCCAAGATTATACGAGTAATCAGCTTTTCTCATGTTACGGTGATCATGAACATTGAAATAAATACAAAAAGTAAAGAAAATTTGAAATTGCCTCCAGTTCACTTTAATCTTAATGATTTTTTTCATAAATAAATTTCAATCTTTGCCACAACCAAAAGAGCGGTTTCTGAACTGCGCTACAAAATTGCATAATGTCAATGATAGCTGATTCTTTGGTAAGAAATAACAGAGTATGAAGTTAAAAGTTGTGTAGAGATTGTATTTTGCGAAATTATTGGCTGACGAAAGAGAAGATATATCAGAGACAATTCTAATAGATGTTTGTTTACTAACTAAAAGTTAAAAAGCAACATTTATCTTGATGACATATTTCTTTGTTCTAACAAAAAATTTAGATGCATATTTTCCAATTTGTGCATGGAAATGAGAATGCATTGTAATACTTAAATCAGCTGTTACAGATACTGGATGGTCATCTTATCATTCTAAATAACTCTGGATTTTGAAGATATGAAGAAAATGTAAAGAGAAACTTGGGTAAAGAGATTTGGTAAAGATAAGTTAAAAACTCAAATCAACAGATCCAAGCAAGTGCTGCATACAAGTAGAGATAAAGAGGTTTTATAAAGAGTTTCTCAGAGTTGGTTGGGGCATAAAGTCCGGACTTTAAGATAATCAAATTTTCATTTCGAGCAGAGATAATTTGTCAAGCACTAGCACAACGTATATCACACGTTGGAGTAAAATTGTAAACCTATCAGTTACAGATTTCCTCTTACTGATAATACGAAATCTGAAATTTACAAAAAGGCAGAATAGTGTGCTTTCTTAATAGAACAAAGGTTTTGAGATTATGTAATGCACATAATAATACAAAATAGTGCGAGCTATCAGCAATTCACTTTGTTCGGCAATCATGAACATTGAAATAAATGCACAAGGTGAATAAAAGTTAAATTTGCCACCAGTTCACTTTAATCTTAATAATTTGCGTACAAACAAATTTTAATCTTTTCCACACACATGAGAGCGGCTTACAAATTGCATAAATTTCCATGACAGCTGTTTTTCTCGTAGATAAATGGTAGAGTGTAGAGGCTGCAATCTGTGAAATCTTTGCAAAACGATAAAAAAGATGTATTATACACCATGTTGAAAGATGTTTTGTGTGTGCATGGAGATGAGAATGCACTGACACATCCGCTAAATTTGTCGCAGTAACGCAAGCATATACTACATAACTTCAAAAAGAATATCACATATGAACATTGATATAAAAATATAGCAACGATTGCAGGATTATGGATATTCATTTATCTTGAAGAATAAGCTTTGATTTTGGAAACAATTGAGGAAAATGTGTTGTAAGATATTGGAACACATTTTAACAGATTTAGAAAATTTATAAAGAGTAATTTATTTCCAACTTCCTATCTGGCGTAAGAACTAGATATTGCGCAAGTTATAAGTTGGAGTGGGCACTTTTCAGTCGCCAGTGAACGCAAATAACACCTGAGAACACAATGAATCAAAGTATAGATACCTATCACATTCAAAATTTCTCAATTGGAAACCAGTCTGTTCCTTTCAACATTACCAGAAACCACACAGAGCAATTGGTGACCTTGATTGCAACTATCAGTATAAGCACCATATGTTGTGTATCAGGGACAATTACCAATATAATCGTTCTTCATATTTTAAGAAAGAAAGGCAAACAGCGAACAGTGTTTGACTTGACGATCGCTAGCCTTTGTATAACGGATTTGCTCACATGCCTATCTGGTAATGCATATGCGCTATACCAATTAATACTCCATTTATTTCTAAACAGCAGTCATGACGATACTACCGCCAGTAGCATAAAGTCGACGATTCTAAAAATCATATCATTTTTCTTTTTTCTTTCTTTACTTCATGTATTACTAATCACGTTCCAGCGATTTTTTGCAATTTTCTGGTCAATAAAATACCGTCAAGTGATGACCAAGAGTCTAAACAAGAAACTTATTGCTATGACATGGATAATTCTACTTATTTCATGGCCTGTGATTACTATTGTCTTTAACCTAAAAAGGTTCAACCCTATCAATGGTGTCATAATTTTGACACTAGGGGCAATCGTGTCAAGTATGTACATCATGATGACTGTCAAAATTTGCCTCAGAAAGAAGCAGTTTCATTGGAAAGCAGAGCACCGTGCTTTATTAAACTCCATTGGAGTGACAATTTCCTACTTTGTTTGCCTTTCGCCATACGCATATTCTACCCTAATAAAAGGGAACGTTTCTGCAAAAGAATACGATCTCACAACGACCATAACGTTACTAAATTTTGTGTTGGATCCATTGTTTTATTTTTACTTCAGCTTTTGGCTTAATCGAAGAGATGAAAAGAGAAGAAACAACACATCATGAGAATCGAAACTCTATGTTGAAACATAAAAACAAGAGTTGAAACTGTAGACTGTGCAAGTTTCACAAGTTTGGTACACACTGTATCTTATGACGAACAATATAGTTGAATATGTGTGAAACTACGAATATTTTAATGACTTTCCTCAGGTGACCACATGCACCACCATAATCCAAGAGAATTGACAGCGATAGACTACAGTCGTGAATACCAAAGTGAATAAAAATTTCAATTTGAATTGTTATAGTACTTGTGGAGAAGAAACTGTATTTATTGGCATTTATGAGCCTTTGAGTACTTACCAATCGCAGCACATTTGCATCGTAATCGTCTGTCAACAATAGGGCTACAGGTGGTGATCACAACTCATACTTGTTCATTTAAAGAAGGAATTTATTCGGTTCAAAAATCAAATCAGTTGTCAAAGAAACGGGTCAGAGTTCTCTAAATAATACTAAAGGAATCTTCTTTGCTGCTTATTCTTAGAAAAAAGCTATTGCTGATGTCGAGACATTGACAAACGGAATTTAATCCGATAGAGAAACCTCACTTATTCAAAGGAGAGCAAATTTGATAAGGTGCAAGAGCAAAATTCGTTTCCTGTCTCCTCCTTTTTGGCTGCATGCCTAATCTTGCAGTATAGTCTTTGACTGAAGCATCGCTCTCATCAAATAAAAATTTGAATGAGATCTATAGAAACTCAAAGGCAAAGTTACAACTATATCTTGATTACCGATGAAGATAAAGTATGAAACCAAATAAAAGTTAGAGAACTAAAGTTTTAGTTCTACATTTTCGTGCCTTCTACGCAATGTTTGCGCGTTTGTGCTTAATAATGCAGGTTTGCATAACAAAACAGTTGCTCGAGATTGAGAGTCCTTCTTTAAGAAACAAACACATTTCAATTCAAAGAGAATAATCTTAATTGGTGACCAGTGTTGAGAATATTTTATGCATATAATAATCCAATATTGTGCCAAAAATCAGCTATTCTCATTGTTCGGTGACTATTAAGAATGACTTTAATATAGAAATTGAAGAGAATTTGAATTTGCCACCAGCTCACTTTAATCTTAATAATTTGTTTCTAAATTAATAACTAAATTTCAATCTTTTCACGAACAAAAGAGCGGCTTCGTAACTGCTCTACAAAATTACATAATTTCAATGACAGCTGTTACTTTGGTAAATAACTGACAGAATTTGGGAGTTGAAAGTTATGCACAGGTTGTATTTCGCAAAACTATTGGCAAACGATAGAGAAGAAATATCATAGGCAATTCAACTAGATGTTTGTTTACTCACAAATACTTGAAAAGCAACATTTATCTTGATGACATATTTCTTGGTTCTATCAAAAAGTATAGATGCATATTTTCAAATTCGAGTCAATGCACCTTGTAATAACAATATAACCAAGGCAATGTACACTAAAATGGCAACTATTAGCGAAAATTGGGAAAATCGAAACGATCACTTATGTGATAAGCAAGCCTGAAATTGAATGTTTTGAAAGTCTTTCTACAAGAATCGGGTTCAAATAAAACACTGGAAACACAGCTGCATTAACGTGCGCGATGCCAAAATGTATCCGTAATTTTAAAAACAAAATGGAATCGAAATGATTGAGGGCAAGTGAAAGCTAGAAATTCATTACTCTACTGTCTAAGACCTTACAGTTTGAAGAGTGGTGAGTCCTTGAAGTTTGAAGCAAGCGTTATTCATTGAGCACCTGTTATAACCGAAACTAAGCTAAGTGCAAAGAAACTGAATTGCTCTATTCTCCAAATGATTATTCCTTTTTAATTTTAGAAGTAGTTTAAGAGGGTCTTTAGCATAATTAAATGAAATATCAATTTCAAAACAGGAAATGCTAGCAGATGAATGTAACAAAGGCCATTTTGCTGCGTCAGTTGAGAATCTGCTATGCTGCTAAGAAAAAAAGTCAGATCAAAAATTATGATTATCAATTTGCAAATATATTTAGACAGCTGATGAAGCCTTTTGAAAAGTCTAATAGCAATAAATTTGGTAAAATGTTCGTTGGTCATCGCCAAATACGAAAAGCTGGAGCAATACATATCGATCAAAGTACCATCGTTGTTGTCTCTTAATGCAATCTGTTTTTTTTGGACTAGTGTACTACAATCAAGCCCATTGAAACTCGTATTGTTATAACATTAGTTCAAATTGTGGTACCACACATGAATATTGGTAGAGAGGAGCAACTTGATACGCTGATTTATATAGAAAGCAGAAATGCAATAAATCACTCCTTGTGCTATTGTTAGACTGTGGCATCACAATCTGCAAGATTTTTTCGCTAACAGCCTGAAAAAAGGATATTTCTTAGAAACCGACAGTGATTTGTAATGTAACAAAATGATGCTAACCTTTCCTGTGATATAATTGTAAATTTTGCTTTCATTGATAATTAATGTGAGTTAGCTATCATATCTAAACTATTGTAGATACAAAAAAGTGATGAATTTATTGATATAATACAACTCTATATACCATTCTTATGTTTCATCATATCAATTTAAAACTAACTTCAATTTGCTTGATGGGTGTTTTAATTCTGTTCGAACTGGTATAAATCTGAGACCATGTTCCTTAATAACAAATAAATTAACGAAGTGAGGAAAATGATGAGCGGATTTGGCACACTAGCATAACATCTCACATCAAACAAATTCGGTCTAGCATTTAAGAGCATCTTGCTTGGGATTCTTACAAGCATCCCTAAATTGCAAAATTCAAATAATTACGATTTGCCTTCGATTCGAGCGATAGTCGGCGAGGGTCCAATTACACGAAGAATCAGTAATCTGTTTGAACACAGAAAACGTGAATAGTTGTAAATGAGAAATATTGTAGGATTTCCTGTTATTGTGGGATATCTTGAAGAACTGAATTTATATTCCGATAATTAGGCAAACATAAAATGTATAAGAAGGTATAAATTCTAAGCATATTTAAGCAGCTGATGAAACGTATCGAAATCTTTAAAAGGCTTTGACAGCGATCAATTCCTTACTATCTTTTGACTTCAAAGCAGCAGGGACGTCAGCAATCATTCCGCATTTTACATTAGAATCGCGACACAATAAACCAAATCACGTTGGTGGTTAGAAAGTAGCTTTCAAGTTTCGGTAATTAGATTTCAAGAAGGACATGAATCAAAGCATATTTATGCTTGCAGGACATAATTACACGCTTGGAAACGAATCGGTGCTCAACAATAGCACTAGAGGAAATGCTGGTCAATTTGTATTATTTTTCACGAGCATTGGCATCACCTTACCTACCACTTTGTTGGGGATAATTGCGAATCTCATAGTTCTTGTTATTTTACATAAAAAAGGCAATCATCGAACAATTTTTGATCTGACGATTGTAAGTCTGTCTGTTACAGATCTGCTTGCTTGCACTTCCGTCTTTTCATACGTAACTCGTGGCTTAGTATGCTACTCACGTTCACGTAGAAATGATGGACTCATCATTAGGCGCATAGCGGGAATTTTCTTCATTCTTTCTTTGTTCCATGTATTGCTGATTACTTTTTTGCGGTTCTTTGGGATTTTCTGGCCAATGAAATACCGCCAAGACATGACAAAGGCTAAAATAAAGAAACTTATTGCAACGATATGGATACTTTCTGTAGTTGCCATGTCATCAGTGCAATATACTTTCAAAAACCGGCAGTTACACTGTCTATTTGCGATAATAATACTCTCACTAGGTGTTGTGGTGACCACCATTTATATAATGATAGCAGTTAAGATCTTTCTATTACTAAAGAGGAAGCAATTTGATTGGAAAAACGAACATCGTGTATTGCTGAATTCAGTTGGTGTGACCATTTCTTACTTTGCTTGTTTTTCGCCTTATGCCTCATTAACAATCACTGGTAGGAACAATAAACAAACTATACACAATTTTCTGCTCTCAATTACAATGGTTAACTTTTTACTCGATCCATTCTTCTATTTTTACTTTAGTTATTGGAATACTCGAAGAGTTGAGAACAGAAGAAATAGAATGAACAATGGTAGATAGGCTGTCGAACTTGGAAATCATTTATTGGTAGAAAGTAGAGCAGCAGAAATGTCTTATATAAGAACAATAGCAATGAATGATATTCCTAAGATCCTAGGCAAAAAGGCGTGCATGCAAACATATTTAACGGATTGCCATTATTAGTGAAACATTCAATCCCTTACATTTCATTCAATTCTTGCCATGAATATATAGCGATACTTAGAGTTGTCTGAAGATCGCATCAAGAGTGAAACTTCAAGTAACAACTTCAACCGTCGTGTTCTAGTATTAAGTTTAGAGACACTTAGATACGTTAACAAAAGTGATTAACATATAGATTCATCAACAAAAGTATACCAATATACAGCTATTAAGTCAAAACAGTCAATAGAGCAACCGATCAAAATCTTTCGCGCAACACCTTTACAGGTCATTGGAAAGTATAAATAAAGGGATACATGAAAAATCCAAACATTTGCTACGATAAAAAATATACGGATCGGAAACAACGCAGAAGCAACTCAAAAACTACCTTAAACTATCTATATGACTGTAGACTATTCAAAAATCAAAATTTCATAGTGACAACAAGTTTTAAAAAGTGATGACCTGATAGAAGTCGGATTCAACCCTCTAATGTCTGGGCGGGCCATAATTTTCAATAAATGGTATCGAGAACTAATGTTAGGTTATAGTGGCAAATGCATTCAATAACCAACCTTGTAAATTTCTATACATCAAAGTTATCAGTTTTAGTCCCCCGTAGATAATTAGCTACATATATCAGTTGTTCTTGAATTAATAGTGCGATTAACTATTAAAATATATCTAGAGATAATGATTGACGATACTAAAGGTTTTGACGAGTAGATTGAACAAGAAGGGAAAGGTTGCTGGGAAGCTCATGGCAGTGAAAAACTTGAGGGCATTCTCCCAAAATTAATGCTCTTTCACGAGTACAAAGCCCCTTTTTAGAGTCATCTTTGCTATGCTATCGTGAACTAAGGGACCTTATCAAACACGAAATGACAGCCCTTCAGAGACTGCAAAATCATGCATTTGAAATTATTCAAACATCAAAAATAAATGAATCTTGGACTAGACCAATGCTGAACACTGACCAGATTTCCAAATTCAATCAGCCAGTTTTGCTGTTGCACCCTGAGAGTCTCCATCATAAATTTGCTGAAAGATCGTCAATAAGCATATAACAAGAAAATACCAAGGCCTAAATTTCATGACCTAACCTGGGCTACAGTGACAAGAGTACCAATAACACAGGTTTGAATACCTTGAATGCTATCCCAACAACATTAAGTGAGTCTAGGACACTCATGCGGTTTCAAAAAGGGCTAAAAATTCATTTTCTACGCTGAATGGATGTTTATCTTTATATATATATATATATATATATATATATATATATATATATATATTATAACATAAGAAACAGCGTGAACCTATATGAAGCCTTGAACACTAAAGGCTTCATATAGGTTTATTAGGTGTGTAAAACATTATTCTAACTTATAACTGATTTGCAATTTAGTAATTTCAAAGTAAACCGAAAGGATATCGTCGATAAATAATATTAAATGAAATGAAATTGAGCTGATGTTGATATGGATTTCTCTTGAGTACCCATTTACCGACCTTAGAAGGATGGAGAGCTGCGTTGGGTGAAACAATGCATTGTCGAGCTTGAAGGGCACTTGGATTTAAAAATACATAATAAGTTCTCAAAAAGTGTCATATTGCCTAAGCAGGTGCTAGTATATGCAAATGCGGTAGTTTATGCTGACCCTAATTCTCGAGGAAAATAAACAAATTTGACTCAACATACGAAAAAAGAGAACACGGTGGCCGACTAAACCGCTCGAACTTGATCCAAAACGTCTGCCAAAATAACAACTTTCCTGCACGTAAGGTAAGCAAAGATTTAATTAGAAGATATTAATTGTTTACTGTTTGATTGAAAACTTAATAACAAAGCCAGAAGCCTGACAGTAGCGGGTGTAAACGAAGCTAGGATTATGTGAGTCTGAAGCCAATAGAAGAATAGAAGAAAAACCAGATATCAGATATATGAAGAATCTTAAATGCTCTACTCCTATATTCTACTTATTGCTATTGAAATGCCTTCTTTGCTTCAAACGTCATTAGTCCCTCTTCGTCCCTTTTGGTGTGTCGTTCGTACGTTCCGCAGTTGATGTCGAGTGCAATAACTAGATCTCCCCTTTTCATTCATGTACCGGCGTAGCATTACGACCGGTGCCAGCATTCCATGAGGGAGCATGACAATTGCCATTTACCCTTTCGAGATGATTAGCTCGACATCGGCTGCTGGACAAGTTTCCCTCACTATTTATTGTTTTGTATGTAGCTTGTAATTTTATTTAAATATTAGTCTAGTTTTATGTTTCATATGTAATGGCCCCGGGGTAGTCAGGATATTGCTCCTCGGGGTATCGTCTTAGTAGTATAGTAATGTTCGGCTTGTAAGTAATGTTATATGTAACTTGCTATTGTTAACTTTTTATTCTGAATATAAAAAAAAAAAAAAAAAAATCTCATTTACAGCTTGGGAAATCATAACCTCAATCATGATTTATATAAACCATGCGAAACTTTAGTCTATTCATACCCTTTTTTCTTTTTTTCTTTTATATAAATATAACATTAAAAAACAACTACAATACAATAATCTGAGCCAGCCATAGCGAGGGAAAGACACATGGTCATCCAGTCCCCACTATGAATGGCTCTCACAATGAATTTGTACAATCAGCTAGCCACAGAGCACCATTTATTCATAACCTTTGCATTGAAATATGTTTCCACGGGGTTTCCAGTTTGTTTGCGGATACCAGTCTGTGTTTTTTACAACAACACTTGAATTAAGAGAGAACATTCAGCCTTAAATACCGCTAATAGTTCCCATTCTTTATTTCAAGGATCTTCCATATCATATTTCTTCACACAATGTAAACAATAGTTTGCTACATCTTCCCATCATACATAACTAATGCGACGGCTACGAGAATCGCTGAATTGAAAATACGTCGTGTTGCAGCGACTTTCTTTTACACCCACTTATTGCATGCATTGAATAACACTTTCCAACGCCCTATCGTAATATTTTGGCGAATTTGATGGCGTCAGGCAATAACAAAGAATCTAATCAAGAAGTTAATTGCTTCACTATGGATTTTGTCTCAGGCTGTGATAGCAGTTTTTTCAAATACAGAGAGTTAAACATTGGCAATGCAATTATGATCTTTCTATAGGTGTCATGGTGTCTATTATCCATTTGATGATAGCTGTCAAAATCAGTCTCCTTTTAAAGTTGAGACAGTTAAATTGGAGACAGTTAAATTAGCTTTTCTTACTGTAATTAACTAATTTGTTCCGCGCTTTAGAATATATGTTTATAAATTTTAGCCCTTTATAAGTGCATTATTATTATTATTATTATTATTATTATTATTATTATTAAAAAAGGAGCATCGTGTTTCGCTTAATTCCTTTGGTGTGATGCTTTCATATTTGTTGTTTTATACCATATACATGGGTTACGAAAACGGGAAAGAAGGCTATTTCGGCTGAATACGATCTCATACTGTCCGTTATTCTAATCAATTTCTTTTTAGATCCATTATTCTACTTTTTTAGCCACTTGTTGAGCAGTCCAAAACTGCAAAATGTTATCACTGTAGCTATTAATGAAATGCGTCGTTAGAAGTTGACATATATGTTGAATGCGAAGTATAATATTTATAAAAATGACTATGCCAGCATTAGGCATCAACCAATGGTCGTTGTCCTTGATAGCATGCAAGCAAGAAGTTACCTAATTGAACGTTCAGGTAAGAGATAGTATTGTATTCAAATTGGATTTGACCGATTGCCATAAATCTATGGTAAGGGTGTTAAGAGCTACGTCTTGTACGCTTTGAAATCCCCATTAGTGGTTCAGCTTAGGATATTTCGTTTAAAGAGTAAAAAGTGATCCTCTATTTTACTTCCATTTTAATGACTTGTATGGAAAATGCGATGAAAGGAAGAGCCGTATACAGAAAATGGATCAAATGCCAACCGATTCAATAGACTAAAATGAACAAATAGGGCACGGAGACAACATTTATCGTTGAAACATTATAAAGAAAACAATGCAGTGAAAATTCAAAATCCTTTGAAATATTTTACTTTTCTCTTTCTTTCCATGATACAATTACCATGTACGATAAATCAATAATAGAATTTATATATTTACATTTTTTACATATCCATCCACAAAATTAAAAAAAATAATTCGCTCTTAAATTACAAAAAAATTCACAGAGTTGATTCTCAAAAGAAAGTAGCAACTATTTACCTTAATAGGAAACTTATTAAAATTTAGAACAAAAAGAGTTAATTTTTGTCTTTTTAAGCTATATTTGTGGGCTCATGCACAAGTTTGCAGGATTTCAGTTTTGAGCCTCTTCTTTAAAGAAAAAAAGCACACTTACAATGAAGGAGAATAAGTGTGATTGATAACAGGTGTTGAGATTATATTATGCATATCATAACCCAATATTGTGGGAGCAATCAGCAATTTTCCTTGTGCGATGAAAAAGCAATAGTAAATTAATTTCACAATTTAAGTAAAAATTCAAACTTGCCACCAGCTCACTTCACTTTTAGACAGTTTAATATAATTGAAATTCAATGGCTTCAATGAACATAACAGCGGCTAGGAGCATTTCTAATCTTGCGAGCTGCCAAATTCCTAATATAACCATTTCTCTAGTAGATGGAAGACAGAATGTGGAGGATGCAAATGAGAATGCATTGAGAAAAGGTTAACTGAGATGTAGAAACTGTTCATGTTACGCGACCATATCCCGCTTCAGAGAGAATATATCAAGTATAAGGAAAGTGAGGAATATTGAAGAATATGTGAATCTCATCATTGGAAAACACTCTGATTTTCGAAGACTAGGAGGGAAATGCTGAGGTAAATAGTCGGTGAAGACCTTTACTAAAGATCGGCAAACATATGATCCAAGCATGTGTGTCATAAAATTATACCTCGAGTACTTATGCCAAGATTTAATATTTTCAACCTCTATTCGTAAGTCATTTGCTACATAGGGAACTTTTCAAGCTTTATTTGAACGTAAATAATACATAAGAGTAGAATGAATCAAACTTTGTGTGCAAACTTTCTATGTCAAATTCAAAATAATGTAACTGGAAACCAGTCTGTGACTCTCAATGGCACCAGAAGCGACCAGGAGCAAGTGGTAATATTAGTTGCAATTATTTGCTTAAGCTCTTTATGCTTCTTGTTGGGGACCGTTGCTAATATTATCGTTCTTATTATTTTACATAAAAAAGGCACTCAGCGAACAGTGTTTGACCTGACAATCGCCAGCCTTTCTGTAACGGATTTGCTTACCTGTCTGTCTGGTTACGGTTATGCAGCTTGCGAATTAGCACTTTATCATTTTCCACACAGCAGAAATGATGCCTCAGAAGCAAGTAGCATAAGTGGGACGGTTCTGAAAATCGCATCGTTCTTTTTTGTTCTTTCTTTGCTTCATGTATTACTCATCACATTCCAGCGATTTTGTGCCATTTTCTGGCCAATAAGATACCGACAAGTAATGACTAAGACACTTATCAAGAAAATAATTGCTACGATGTGGATATTTCTACTGGTGTTATATTCTGTAGCTTTTGTTCTTTTCGAACATAAGAAGGATAACCCTATGAATGGAATTATAATTATTACATTTGGAGGTATATTGTTAAGTATATACATCATGATAACTGTCAAAATTTGCCTTTTACTCAAGAAAAAGCAGTTTGATTGGAAAGCAGAGCACCGTGTCTTACTGAATTCATTTGGAGTAACAATCTCATACTTTGCTTGCTTCTCGCCATACGCGTATCTCACACTGATGAAAGGAAATGCTTCTTCAGTAGAATTTGATTTATTTATGGCGATTACATTAGTAAACTTTGTGCTGGACCCATTGTTTTATTTTTACTTGAGCTATTGGCTTAATCGAAGAGATGAAAACAGAAGAAATAATCCCTTGTGATAAACCTTAACCTTATGGGGTTACCGTCTGTCTTCTTTCTAAAAGTTGCCGCATGCCTCACTATGATCTGAGATTGGCACTTCCACATCTACTAAAACAAAAGGCGTAGAATACCAAGGTGAAGGAATTTCGCATTGTACTTGCAAAAAGCTACATTAACTTCCTACTAGAAACATAAATTAGCTTTACACTGTCATCATCTTTCAAGCATAGAAGGACAGAAGATGATTAAAAGTGCAAACATGGTACTCAGGGTTTTCATTTAAAAGCAGACCAGGGTCACTAGCAAACTCCCGACATTCGACTGCTGCGTCAATGCACCTTGAAAAGATAATGTTACGAAACGCCACATTAGGAATCGCATGACAACTCCACTCCGCCACAAAAGTACCGTAAGATAGTCGCGAAACTCCATTATGGTGTTTAGCGCTGCTCTCATTATGTTTTACCCTGCTTCGGATTATGACCTTGGTTAGAGCCAAGCACTACACAAAATATCAATTAGGCATTTGAAAATGTCTAATGTGATACTGTATTAAAAAAGTTATATATTAATCCACAACATCTTTTATAATAGTTCGCTCTTATCAGACAAAAAACTAGGCAGAAAAACTCAAAAGATATGTATACAAGCTTAAAAAAGTGGCACCTATTCATCTTGATGACAAGTGAGGACCATACTGTTTTAACCATCTTCCAAAAGATATACGTTCCCTGGAATCCATTGTAATTTATAAAACAAAGTTGAGAGGGCACTCTTTATCCTAAGAGGCATTGTAAAGTTAGGAGCAAACCAAAACCTTTAATTTTAAAATTTTGATTGTAAATAACTCAGTTTAAATTCTATGTTTTTTCTAAGGTTGTATGCGTTATATAACAGGGCCCTTATTGATAAGAGCACCTTTGTTGCTAAAATTGCAACCATAGCAATCATATTACCATTATTATAATGACGAAATAGGAAACGCAGTAAAATTAAAAAAACTGTTCACTTTTGTCTTTTTAATTAATGTTTGCACTGTCATGCCCAAGTTTGACAAGTTTGCAGCTTTTCACAAAGAAACAGATGCTCAAAATTTATGGTCTTTTATTTAATGAGTAAACAAATTAAAAATCAAAGAGACTAGGTGTAATTGATTAGAGTTGTTCAAATTATTTTATGCATATAATAATCCAATATTGGGCAAGCAATCAGAAATTCTCTTTGTTCGGTAAGCATGAACAGTGAAATTAATACAGAAATTGAGGAAAATTCAAAATTGCCACCAGCTAATTTCAGTCGAGATAGTTTTTTTATAAATAGATTTTAATATCTTTCCCAAACATCAGATTGAATAATTATGTTTCTATTATTTAAAATTGCATAATTTCCGTGACAGCATTTTGTCTGGTTGATAAATTGCAGAATATGGAAATTGTGATTCGCGAAAGTATTTGTATGCGATACAGCATGCATATCATGAAGAATTAATATATGTTTCTTGATTCAAAGATGCTTTACAAAGAAACATTTTTGATTGCAACAGCTATCTTGATTATAAGGAAAAATACAATGGATATATATTCCAAAAATTGTGCTGGCAGATGAGAAATATGAGATAAAATATATGTGAGATAAAGGTAACACAGCTGTAAAAGCTTTTGGAGTTAGGTGACTTAGATATCAGTAGTTATGAGAGAATATATCGAACATGAAGGCAGATGAAAATCGTTGGAAAAAACTCTGAGCTGAGGACAGTTTGAGAAATATGAAGAGAAGATAATGGTTGAAGAACTTTGATTTGGATAAGCAAAATTTGAAGATCATCTGATCCACTTAGATGTTATAAAGAAGCACAGGAGTTGAGTCGATTAATGAAAAATTGAATTTTCCAAATTTAATACTAGGTGTTACGACTGAATAATGCTCTTATCAACTATTCATTATTAAAAAAGAAAGGTATTCACACATTATTTGAATGTAACTTTACATTCAAAAGGAAAATGAATCAAACTTTCACAATCGGAAACCAGTCTGCTCCTTTCAATAGCACGACAAGAAGCCAACTGGCAACCTTGATTGCAAGTATCAGTATAAGCTCTATATGCTGCTTCTTAGGGACCGTTGCTAATTTGATCGTTCTTATTATTCTGCGCAAAAAAGGCAATCAGCGAACAGTGTTTGATCTGACAATCACTAGTCTTTCGGTAACGGATTTGCTTGCCTGTCTTACTGGTAACGGATTTATCGTTTACCAAACAACACCCTCTTTGTTTCTTCACAAAAATGATGCTACAAAAGACAGTAGTAGAGGTTTGGCAGGTCTTAAAATCGCAGGTTTCTTCCTTTTTCTTTCTTTGCTTCATATATTACTCATCACATTCCAGCGGTTTCTTGCCATTTTCTGGCCAATAAAGTACCGTCATGTGATGACCAAGAGTCTAATCAAGAAACTTATTGCTATGACGTGGATAGTTCTACTAATTTTATGGCCTGTGCTCACCTCTATCGTTTTGCTAAAAAGGGTTAGCCCTATCAATGGCATCATAATTTTTGCCTTAGGAGCAATTGTATCGACCATTTACGTCATGATAGCCGTCAAAAGTTTCCTTCTTGTAAAAAAGAAGCAGTTTAATTGGAAAGCAGAGCATCGCGTCTTACTGAAATCATTTGGAGTAACCATTTCCTACTTTGCGTGCTTCTCACCATACGCATATTTTACACTGATGAAAAGGAGTTTTTCTGCAAATGAATACGACTTCATAATGACGCTTACGCTAACAAATTTTGTACTGGACCCATTGTTTTATTTTTACTTCAGCTATTGGCTAAATCGAAGAGATGAAAATAGAAGAAATAACTCATCATGAAATAACTAATTTCAACATACATGAGCTGAAATATAAAAGCAAGAGTTGAAACTGTAGACTGTGCATGTTTCACTAGTGTGATGCTACCTAATGGCGATAAAATAATATAGCTGAGATAAAAAGCATATCATAAACTTATTTTGTTAATTTAATAAAATCCACATAACTGGAAAGGAAAATTTCCGTTCATCGAAAAACATTAAGAGCTGTAGTAATTCATATTGATTAAGATGATTGTTGAATGTAAATAAAATAGAGAACCAATTATTTTTAGACTAGGGTACTAGACCCAAGGCAATTAGACCATTTGTTGTAATAGCATTAGGTCAAATTGTGAAACAAGCTTAACAATTGGCAGAAAGGCCCTTAATCATAAGCTTAATATGGAATGCAGAAACCAACTAAAAAAACTTATCTTTTTGCTAGTTTTAGGCCGAGATATCGCTAGATTCCAGGCCCCTAACCGCTACAACATGACTTAAAGTGTAATACCTGCATCTAAATTGGTAAAGATACGTTTATTTAGATAGAATGCAGACCAGAAATGAAAAACGATCCTTGTGCTAATTTTAGATTTGGTTATCAACATTTGCACGATTTTGTCGCTAACAGCATGGAACAATTGTAAAAGAAATTTAAGAGAATCCGATAGTGAATAGTAATTACACATAGGAACGTTTCCTATGATATAATTGTAACTTTTGCTTACATTGATTGATTAACTGGGCTGTCATATCTAAACTATTGCAAGTACAAATAGTGAAGACTTTATTGATATAATATCACTAAATAAATTATTCTTTTGTTTCATAATTGTAATTAAGTTTTGTCTCTGACATATTGGATGGTTGTTTTGATTTTGGTAGAACTGATTTAGTTCTAGGGCACAGTTGCACAAAATTCTCTGTATAACGCATTCTATACATTGGATTGTGGGGCGATATACCTGAATAACTAGTAAAGTCAAAATGTTGCCCGGATACGGAAAATTCAATTAAAAGAAAATTCAAACAGAAAAATACAATTTAGCCATCGTGGTTGAATCTTAAGAGCATCTGTCTTGGATATCATGCTTCACTTGCCACATTCAAACAGTAAGGTTTGTCGAGTATGTAAGCGATACTTTGTGCGCGATACTGGTAGTCCGAGGAATCAGTTACCAGTATTAAGAGAGAAAATTGAACAGTTGTAATTAAGAAATATTTCTTGGCAAACAAAGTGCGTATAGAAGGAATACGTTTTCAATAAATTTAAGCAGCTGATAAAACAAACAGAAATATTTAAAAAGTATTTACAATGATCAATTATTTGTTTCTTTTGGCTTCAAAGCAGCAGAAACAGCAGCAAATCCAAACATCAGAAACAAAGGATACGAAAAACTGCATTATTTTATTCTGGGAATAAGCAATTGATCCAAGGCGGAATACACTTATTTCTGGTCAATTTGAAGAGCTTTTCGCAAATTTCATACCAAATAGAAAATATGTGCATTCCAGATTCAAATGGTTGCTAATTGTGTTTAAGAAGATTTTAAATTCTACACTTCACATTGCTATCGTGACTAAATAAACGTTATCACTTTAGAGGTTAGAAAATAAATGTGAAGCGTTGGAAATTAAATTTCAAGGGAAAAATGAACCGAGACATATTTACGCTTGAATTCCAAAATTACACACTTGTAAACCAACCGGCGCGTTACAATAATACGAAGGACAGTTTGCAATATGTGTTACAAGCATTGGCATCACCTTACCTACCTGTTTATTCGCTGTAAATTTGAGGAGTTTTCAAAACTGAATACAAAATGGACTCTATATGTCTTTCAAATTGAAATGGTCACGAATTGTGTTCAAGATATTAATTTCCACATTTTACATTGGCATTTCGACGCAATCACCAAATCACTTGAGAAGTTAGAACAAGACTTCGGTAATTTAATGTCAAGAGGAGAATGAATCAAAGCATATTTATAATGGACTTCCATAATTACACGCTTGGAAACGAATCGGTGCTTTACAATAACACTGGAGAAAATAAGGGACAACTTGCAACGTTTTTCACAAGCATTGGCATATCCCTACCTATCACTCTGTTGGGGATAATTGCTAATATTATAGTTCTTGTTATTTTATACAAAAAAGGCAATCACCGAACAGTCTTTGACCTGACAATCGTAAGCCTTTCTGCTACAGATCTGCTCGCATGCACTTTTGCCTTTATATACACTATAAAGGGCTTAGCAATCTACTTGATTCCACAAAAAAGTGACGGTTCCCCTATTTTACGCATCGCCGCACACTTCTTCCTTCTCTCTTTGATCCATGTATTGCTGATAACGTTGATGCGGTTTTGTGCAATTGTTTGGCCAATGAAATACCGCCACGACATGACAAAGGCCAAACTCAAGAAACTCATTGCATTGATTTGGATTCTTTGTCTTGCTGTGTTGCCGCCGGTATTAGATAAATTCAAAAAAAAAAAGTTACACTCTCTAATTGCGAAAACGATATTCTCACTCGGTGCTGTAGTGACTAGCCTCTATATGATGATAGCAGTTAAGATCTTTCTATTATTAAAGAAGAAGCAGTTTGATTGGAAAAACGAGCATCGTGTATTGCTGAATTCTGTGGGTGTGACTGTGTCCTACTTTGCTTGTTTTTCGCCATATGCCGCACTCACAATCATGGGAAGGACCAAAACACAAAACGACTACGACTTTCTGCTCTCAATTACAATGGTTAACTTTTTACTCGATCCATTCTTCTATTTTTACTTTAGCTATTGGAATACTCGGAGAGTTGAGAACAGAAGAATTAGAATGAACCATGGTAGATAAGCCATTTGCTTTGAACTCATTAATTGGAGGAAAGAAAAACAGCAGTGTCATATATAGAAACTTTAGCAATGCTACCAAGATTTTACCCATACAAGCATGAATGCAATGGATTGTCATTCAACGTGTCGAAGCAATTTCTTTCATCTCTCGTAGTTGCATGTACTGCTGATAACTTTTTTATTGCATTTTATCGCAATATTCAGACCTATAATATGCCGTCAAATATTGACAAAGAGTCTAATTAAGGAAATGATTGCTACAATATGGATGGCATCTATGGCTGTGACTCCAGCTGTTTCCAAATACAAAGAGTTTAACATAAGCAATGGTAGCATAATTTTTACATTTAGTGGCATGATGACATTTATCTATATGACGATAGCTGTGAAAATATGTCTTCTTTTAAAGAAGAAGCAGTTTGGTTGGAGAAAACAATATCGTGTTTCGCTTAATTCCTTTGTTATGACAAATTCCTACTTTATTTGATTTGCACCATATGCATGTCTAACAATAATAGGAAGAATGGCTTTTGCAGCTGAAAACGATCTTCAAGAAGTAAGAAACAAAATTCTGGCATTGGAAGTTGGAATTGGGACCAAATGCACCAACAACCGCTTGATTTCAATGAAAAGGATTTAGAAGTCAAAGGGTTTCTGCTGACTCTGTTGCTCGCAGAACTTGATAAATAGTTATGCGATAAATAACCATAATTATGCGATTGATAACCAGTCTGCTCTACAACAGCAGAAATAAAGGAGGGCAAATTGCCATCTATATTGCTAGCATTAGCATAAGCTCAATATCCTGTTTGCTAGGGGCAACTGCTGATGTTATAGTTCTTCTTACTTTGTTAAAAAGACAATCGGTGAATAGTGTTTGGTCTAAGGATCGCCAGCAAGTCCATAACGGACCCGCTCTTTGTCTCGTTCTATCATCACGTACGGCCTTTATAACAGCTCCCTACCATTTTTGATCGATCAATAATATTGCGACTGTTCCAAGCGGCACTGGGCAGACTAATCTTCTTGCTACAGGGACTTTTATGAACGTATCCTTTCGTGGAGGACAAAGATTGCTTTCTTTAAAGATTTATATTGTAACTTGAGTATTATTGTAATTACTTTTCATTGTAATTAATTGAATTCACTTCTAATATTTTTTTGGGATATTAAGAGCAGTTGTATCAATATCATTTGGATAATTATTATTATCAACATATAAGCCAACTTATAAGACACTGGCTTATAGGCCCATGACGTGCATAGCGTATAGAGGAGTAATTTTAATTGATATTGAATAAAGTGTACACATACTAACTATTTTTTTGTACACACAAAAAGTATCCGTTTTTTCTGAGCACTGTGAAACAGGTAGGCAAATTTCAACAGCTGTTGGCTGGTTAATCTCAAAACGTGAAATCTGTTAAACAATTAAACTGTTAAAATTCTTAAAAATTTTGCTAATTTTCTTTTTGGCCTAAAGTGCACCTGACTTGTGTTCTTCTTTATACGCTCTAAAAAACTGCTTTATTCAATGACAGATGTTTGTTTAGAACTTATGCGGTAGTGTTTCAATGCTTTCAAATGTCTAGGAATATCACAAATAAGAATCAACACATACAATAGGAATTTATGTTAACAACAAAATTTCTCTTACTTAATCCAAATAGACCTCGGATAAAACCACTTTTCTACATCTAGCATAAATACAGCAATTAATAAAATAATATTGATAATCAATTTTTATTGAACACTTTGATGCAGATGGCAAAAGTTTTAAAAGTGAAAATGTATAAATTTAACTGGTCTATTTAAGGAATATCACGACCAATCAGCAACCAATCACGATCAACCAATCAAATATCAAACATAGAATACTAGTGCGTCACTCTATTATTCTGCTGATGGCAATTCGTGATGGTGGGATATTCGTGGAGGTACATCAAGCGTTTCTCAAAACTAACTACAGATAGCAAACTATGCAGTCGAAATTGAAAGGGAAAGCATGTTTTCAGAACAAGCTTAGGATTGATTTTTGAGATTATCATTGCGACCAAATCGAACAAAATTTGATTTATAGAAAACGATTTGAAAGTGCAAAAGTTCTCAACATTCTTTTTGAGAACACCGATGACCAAAATGGATCGAAGCATACAGAACGGTCAATTCCGTAATTATACGACTTGAAACCAATCCATTCCGCACAATTACAATGGAAATAATAAAGAACAAATCGACATCTACATTACAAACACTGGCATAGCCTCAGTGTCCTGTTTGCTAGGGGAAATTGCTAATATTATTGTTCTTTGTATTTTGTGCAAGAAAGGCAATCGGCGAACAGTATTTGATTTAACGATCGCCAGCCATTCTATAAAAAACCTGCTTTAGTGCATTTCTGCCACCACGTATGGCCTATACAACATAACTCTATAATTTTCGATGAAGCAATGATAGTTAATAACCAAGTTTATCATCAAAAAGTTAGAAAGGGCACAATAGGTTAGATATTTTCACCACTAGGATGTGATACAAGTGATAAATTTGCATATTGGCTTTCGGTCGCTCTGCGCAGAAAGATACAGCAAAACATTTTCCTTTTAAATACAGACCAACAACATAATTGAAGACAAACTGAGTGTTATAGGATACCTTAGTAAAGATAACCTGAGTGCTGTCATTTTAGATATGAAAGTGCCAATTCACTACTTTCTTTTATTGGATCAATGCCTTAATGACAAATAGGATTATTGTTGCGATGTCAAATATCAGCATTTAATATGATGTTTCTACAACATCCTCAGTAAAAAGAATAAAAATTCGAATCTATTTCCGCAGAATAGCTTAAAGCACAAGCAATGCACTCAAGAGTAATTTAAGCCAGCACCAGCAACAGGATGCATAAATAAAGCATTCAAAGCATTGAGTCATGCTAACCTGGCGCCATAAGCTCAACCCCGTCTATTTGCGGAATGATTCAAACAAGCTTCATGCGATCATAGGATAAGCGATCGCGAAGATGGAGAATTGTGGCTTTGCATCTAGGCTTTGGAAATTAATGGTAAGTAAATTGCATGTGGTCACTGTGAACCCCGCCAATAGCAATGTAAAGGGAAACAATGAACTCATTCTTTTACCATAACTGAATACCTTCACTGATAATTAAAAAGCAAATACACAAGCCATTGATTAAGGAAATCCATTTATAGGTGAGGTAATTCCTGAATCTCGCCACCTTTTGCAGCGATGGATCAATGCTGCACATTTTCAAACAAATCAAATCCGTCAAAAATCAGGCGAGTTTAACAATTTTAGCTGTGTGGGAAATCATGGTGTGGTAGTAATTTGCAATATCACATTAAATCAGCAGTACAAGTGAAAATGAAAAGTGCAGAAGTATATAATAAAGCGTTTGGAGTGATGATAATTTTTCGTGAATTCAATTTCGATTAAAATGAAAGAAACAATATGTAATAATCGATATTAGATGAAATTCACAACAAAAGTGGTAGATTGCGTTTATTTCAGCATTGACTTGAAGGCAATAATTTTTTACAATACAACACATATCAGACGAGTAATTCGTACATGATTTTTGAGTTAGAGATCTTACATCGCCACAGAAAGATTAACGTGAATCACGGGTGAAGAAACTCAGAAAAATCTACAGAAAAAATGCGGTGGAATTACTAACGAAATACTGGAAAGCGAACGCTGTATAGTCAAATTCCTAAAATTGCTTTGATACAGATCCAGATTCGCGAAATGAAACAAGGCCGAGTGTGTTTAATCTAACTTCAAACAAAGCGTGGGCACTGTCACGCGAAAAAACTTACAGCAAAAAAGATTTGAAGAGCTATTTTCAACAATTTTTTTTACCAGTATACCTGTTTTAGAACACGTAAAAGAGTCAATGAATTTGAAACAAAAAGAGAGCTGCAGACCAGAAATGTAACAACTTTATGAATCCGTCCTGCAAAGAATTTACTCTGCCTCATATTATCCTGCCCAGTTTAAGGATGAAAAGTCGGGAAATCATTCAGATCTAAACGTTTCCCATACTCATGAAAAAGTGAATTAGTACATAAAATGATTATAGGGCTTTTTCTATTACGAATACAGGTCTTTGAATAGGAAATTTTCATTACCTGGATAAAATGAATTTAACTTCTGAGACTCGAAACGGTTCTAGCAGTTATGAAGGAGAAAGTGGACTATCTATAAAAGTCTACGCAAGCATTGGAATTAGCCTAGTATTTGCTTTCTTATCGGTCGTTGCTAACGTTATTGTGCTTGTCATTTTACGAAAGAAAGGCAACAGAAGAACAGTTTTTGATCTCACAATAGCCAGCTTATTTACAACTGATCTCCTTGCGGCTTCATGTTATTTAAGTTTTGTTGTGCTGCATCTCTCTGTGTTTTACTTGGGCCGTAGACAGCCATTCTTCTCAAGGTTCAGCATCTACTTGGCTGGTTTCTTCTTTGTGCTATCGTTGTTGCACGTGTTGTTTATAACTGTTCAACGTCTTTATGCAATTTTCTACCCACTAAAATGCCGCCAAGTAATGACCAAGACACGAGTGAAATACCTCATTATTCTGTTATGGACAATTTCATTAAGCATACTACCAGTATTCTTCCTTCAAACACGGACAAATCCTCTATTCGGCATTTTGATATTTTCAACGGGCGGTATGCTATGCTTTCTTTATGTGATTATAACAGTGAAAGTATACAAACTTTTAAAAACAAAGCGATTTGACTGGCACAAGGAACACAGAATTTTGCTGAATTCCACCGGAGTGACATTGTCATTTTTTGCATGTTTGTCGCCATATGGTTACGCATCAATTTCCCGCAGTATGTCAAAGGATTTCACCTTCTACGCGTCGTTTGTGTCTATAAACTTCTTATTTGACCCATTGCTATATTTCTATTTTAGCTATTGGCTTAGTAGGCGAGACGCGCAAAGATCTAGAAGATCTGATCATTCAAAAGATATACCCGTTATTTGTGGTACTAAAATTTGAATTACGAATCAGTCCCAAGTAATAAATGACAATTTTAGAACATATTCGCGTGTTGTTGCATGGTATTTTGTGCCTTTATGTTGTGAACTATTAAAAAAACGCTGACCATACATATTGTCGTTAACTAGTGGCAAGGCGATTTATATTTCACTGCACGGGTGAGAGAATTATAAAACAACCATAACCCCACATCGTGACATCGTTGGATGGTACAGGGATCAACTAGAACGTTTTACGCCTTAACCGAGCAATATTTGGACAAATTGCTTGTAATAAAACTATAATGAATTTACCACTTACCTTGAGAGAAGAAATTTAAGAGGACCTGGACCCTCACAAGCTGCGGCGTAATGTATCAATTTTCTGCCTTTTGAATCCTTAACTTGGTAATCAGGAACCACGAAGAAAAGTTCTTGCAAATATTTCGGGTTTGGGTTGATTGCCGCACAATGCAATGGTAGAATCTTTAAGAAGAAAAGAGATTTGTAGAGAAGGTGAGATTCCACTATTTATCATCATCATTGTCTAGACACGGATTGAAGTCATGTGGGCTACTAATGACGATAATAATAATAATAATAACAAATATTTAACAGATCCATGCAGATGTCTTTTCAATGTTAAAGCTCGATACATTAAATTATTCCGAAAAAAGAAAAAGCTGTATCTAAAAGAAAATAAAAGAGAAATGTAAAAAGAAAAGAAAAGAAAAATGAAAAAAAGAAAAAAGAAAAGAAAAATGAATCTAAAAGTAAGTTGTGCTGCTCTGCTCTGTTGATCAGTAGTTTGTTTGATAGTGAGAGAAAATTTTTGTAGTTCGAGCAGTTACTTATGGTATCCGGCAGAGAGTTGAAAAATCTGGCTGTACAATAGTCTGCACAATAAGGCTACTACAAATATCTGCACAATTAGGCAAACTCAATTTTTGAAATTAGGATTCCTTACTCTTATGGCTATTGGAAAGCCGCTCTAAGCTAAAGAGGCAATCGTGTTTTAAGGATATTGAATGAAAATGAAACAGAAACTGGTCTCAAATCATTTAAAATTGCTTGTGGCTTTTATTTTACTGACCATTGTCAATAAATGCTGTTTGTAACATAAACTATACCTATCATCAGAAGCTAGCATCGAACTTCTAATCATCGTAATATTGAAGGAACACTTTTTCTATGAACAATCTCAACTATTTGTATCATCAACAATCTTCCCTCATAGTGTTTCTTACCTTCAGCCACAATGTAAACACATATTATTATTCAACCGGCCTTTTTTCTCTTTTCGCATTTCCCTCTTCTCCCTTTACACTTTATTTTACCTTCGACTGTTTAATGGAATACTAAGATATTTTTACGAAAACGATATCTTCAGTTATGCATTCCAGTATTTGTTATGTTACTTTAAATACTAAGTAAATGAAGTGTTCAATGGATTGATGCACTGGTGGTTTAAACGATCGTCCATTGAACGAGCTGTTGAATCAAAATGGTAAGCAAACCCAAATTTAGCTGTGATATGAAGTACTGTAACCTCAGCAATGCAGATATTGCAGTGTCCAAATGAACTTAGATGTACTCACATTCCAACGATAAGCCTTCTTCGTCACAGATTGAGACTTGAACTTGGACAGTGGTTCATTATCATATGCGAGCACCTAAGTAAGATAACAAGATAGAATCAGATAGTTCTGTGTGAAGCACAAAAATTAGTGAATTCACTAACAATCTGAAATGTGCTTCGCTATAGCCTTATTAAAATTTCACTTTACAATTGTTTTCTCAAAATTACGTTCCATTTAGGGTTTCACTCTCCCTGTCTACTACCTTTCAACATCTATCCTGTCTCATTCTTTGGATGTCCTCAAAACATATGAGGATCGTGCAAACAAAAAGCACTACCAGTATCATTGCAAAACCTTCTTGTTTAAATACTGCCTATGGAAAATTTGCCAAGGGTCAAGGCACCCACTAAATGTTTGCCGGTTAGGGCTGCGCAACTCCCCTCTCCGTAGAAAATAATGCAAATTCGTGAATGAAATCTTTAGCAGATCTGATACGAAGTGTTCATTTCTTATGCAGATTTACAAAACCATGAGAGGCAAAGGTATGCACTGCGGAGAAGAGGCTACCAAAAATTTTTCAGCTTAAGCCAATCTATTAGTAGTATATGACCTTGCCTGCTGGAAGACATAACTTGCTACAGCAGTAGAGAAAGGTCTTCTACAAGAAGGCCGGATACCACCAATAATTTGAGGAAATTCTTCCGACCTTCCTTCATACTTCAAAGTTTTACACCTCTAATGGATGCCTTAAAGAATTATAACACCCTACCTCTTTGTGGAGAAAATTGAAACCATAATATGATTGTCCCTTTTCAAGTTCTTTTGCGACAAAATAAGCAGCTAGTTTTCGATGTCCATTGCGAATAGCCACGTCCACATAATCTATGATAACATCATTATCCTTCTACAAAAAACAATATGTAACAGTCGTTTTAATTTCGTTGTGAAATGAACAGAACCTTTTCTACTTCTCGCAAAAGCCGTTTTATCTTATTATAGCACTGAAAAATACGCTTGTTGGGCCAAAGTACTCCTTTGAACACACTTATTGCTAAGAACCTGGAGGAATCAAACTCTAGCATACCTTAAAATACTGTTTTGTCAGTTATCATGGTGAGAGACTTGCACAAAAAATGGTATTCAAATAACATAAAGTCGTATTGCAAAAATTACGATACGTTGATCAAAAAATACGACAGAAGATCAGATAATATGATTGGCTTTTCTTTTGACAGCCTACACCCATTCACATTCTCCTGCTATTCATATTTGAAGCAAAAGGATGGCTTTCATCTTGGTTCAACAAAAATCAAGGTTTTGCTTTTTGCTCAAAGGAGATTCTACCAAAATTGAATGAAAATAAAAGGCCAGATGCTGTCTAAAATTGTTTTTGCTCATGTGCCTTTCAAGTGTTGAGCCTAAGGTAATTTAGTTTCACAACTGAGAGTGAAATCATAGGGCTTTGATCTGCGCCTTTAAACTTAAATGTGACTCTCAGGGATAAAATATCAACTGCTCTTTTTACCAAAATACAGTAAGGCAGATGCCCCTTGTAAAACTTTTGACCCTCGCAACACAAAACTTTGCCAAAATTCTTTGACAAAATTGACTTTCATCCATGCACAATGATCATAATTAATCACTTACATTTATTTTCCAGTAATGCGTTATGATCTCTGGTGATAAGTTGTATTTGAAGCAGAAATCAAATGGAATATCCGAATTCGGATACTGATCCCCTTCGCTCTAGAAATGAACAAAAAACTTTCATAGCTGGATAGAAGACTAACCTAGTGTCCTTTTGGTGCTATAAAGATTGTTCCTTATCAAAAACCATATTACAGGATGCTTTCCTGTAGTTCTAGGTGTCATGCCTGTGAGCGTCGGTCACCATTGCTCTGGACTTTTCTCAAAAACACGGATGCTACTATGTTTTCTTTTCCTCTGCTTTTGGTTATTCATCTTTACAAAACGCAAGAGCCAGCATTTGACTCCCATATTTTGTCACACCATGAGCCACTTTTTTCACCTGGCGCTTTCCTCAAATGACACATAAAAATACCGTTGCTTGGGTGAGTAATAATATTCACCAGCACTCCTTAAAGAATCATTTGAAAATACTAGCTTCCTGACTTAGCTTACAAATAATGTTTTCAAATATACTCTATACCAAAATATTTCTCACACAAAGTAATTACGATGCTCTCATCGGCATATCCTTTCAAAGAGGTATTTCTATTCAACATAAACAAAAAAAATTTAAAGACAAAGCAATTTATGGTAAAATTTCACCAGAACAAAAATACTATCGGAGAAGCCTAGGGAAATGAATTGCGTCAAATAACTTATTCACACTTAAGAGCTATGAAAAACATCAAAACTTTTCAAAATCGTTTGAAAACCTGTAGTACGTCCTAAACATTAAAGAGTACAGCTGTTCTTTACAACTTGTCACGTACAAGCGCGGATTGAAAGGGGGGCCGGGGGGCCATGGACCCCCCAAAATGGTAAAGTTTCACATCGAGAAAATTTGGATTAAAAAGACAACCAATACATAAAATAAACATGAAGATGAATAAGATGAAGTTTTTGCATAACAAAAATCTAGTTGTATATCAAACTAACAAACCAAATTCTCACTCACATCACATTACATGTTCGGTAACACTATCTACAAATATAAACACCTGAGAGCTTTGATTGAGTAATTTTGCGAAGATCGGAGATCTCACCTGATATCTAATCTATTCAAAAAATAATTTGAAAAAGAAGCTAATCGGAGCAAAAAGTCTATCTATGTCCAGCCCAAAAGACATATACTTAATCAGACAATCAGAATTATTCAGTTTTGCCGAGGCAGTTTTACCTTCTTCAACATTATTGGAGATTGTGCCCTTGAAACGAAAAGCTACATGCCAGCTTGTCCTTTGAGAGATGGTTTTAGGTGTTCGCATTGCAGAAAAGATATCTCACATCTTATATACTATTTATCCAATCCCATAGTTACTATTACATATATATTGCGGCACGCTTATTATGATTAAGCAAGCGTTTTTATGAACTTTCAATGGATTAAAGTCCTCAAGCTCGAGCACACATGTAGAAGCCCACGTGATGAAGAAACCCCCCCCCCCTCCCTTTCTTAATACGGGTAGATGTCAAGTTACTTCTAAGATTTTTAAGATTTCTATAATACACCCACTTTAAATCATTGCAGCATGCTGTCAATACCAAACTTTTAATGTTGAAAGTTACGATATTCTTGGAACGTCATTTTTTTACCACTTACAGCTTTAATGAGAGTCGTCTTGACTTCAATGATGCGAATGAGTCGCTGAGTTTCTCACTAGCTGGTGTTATGTAGGACTTTGAAGGGCGTGTCTACGAAAATTGTCCCAGACCCCCTTTTTCTTCTAAAATGGCCCTTCCCGATCTCAAATGCTGGATCCGCCCCTGGTAACGTAGCACATGTGATAATTCTTGGAAAATTTTACGGACCAAAACAGTATACTACGGCGCCGCATGGCCGGAAATATCACTACCTATGATTCACTCTATGCAGAACAAGTGTATTCGATTGGTTTCAGTGTAATATGACGTAATGAAAGTAAAATGACGTACAGTGCAGCATAAAAACGTAAACTGCTAACCTTAAGAAATGCATTGTTTCCTTCCTTCGCTCCTCTGCTAGCCTCTATTGGCCTCACTGCATGACCAAATGTATAGAAGTTGTATCTAAAAGTACGCGAAATAAATCATACTTGCACGGCAAAAGTAAAATCTTAATAAGCATGCTACCAAAATAGTGTCTAAAAAATGGCAAAAACATACTTTCACTAAGCAAAGCTATTACACTTATTTTTTGGAGCAATAGAGCCGACATTCAGACAGAAGTGAAGCCATTTCAAAACTTTTTTTTTCAAAGCGTTAGATAAAATTAATATCAATAAAACATCAATACTAGAAACAAGTACTTGAAAATGAATGGAAGAGGAAGGATTAAATTGGGTATTTCGTACAATGTATTTTACTGAATTCATTAACGCTGATGGAAATATTCATAATTTATATTTCAGGAATACAAAGTGCCAGACACCTACATTATTTAGTATGGTCTTGATATGGGGCTTATCGCGTTTGAAGCCTATCTGGGGACCAAATACATTATATTATATGGTGATTTCAGTACCCTAAAGAACATAGCTACTAGCAGCCTTCTCTATGTGCGAATTTTCAAGAAAATATAGGGTAATAAAAAGTGTTAGCCTGACTTCCATCGTAAAACAAGTTCAAGTATACAGGAAGATGTAATTCAAGTGTGTATTACAGACCACTATTGATAACTATATATTGTTTCAGCTAGCAGATTCTGTGTTTTGACCTAAACACTAAAATATATAAAACTCTATATATATCAGATCAATTTGGCACTGGCTGACACACCAACCGTACGGGTGCTAGACATTTGTAAAATGTTTAGTCTCGACGTGATTTGAAGCCCAATCAACAAATTTGGTGTCTATAATATATATACAATTAGAATTAGATATACACTACACATAATTAGATATATTCAGTGACAAAGCATTAGAGAAATTTCTTACCAAAGTGTTTTCATTTGAGTATCCTAACTGTAATTAAAAAACTCTTGGAATGAGCTTTTGAATTAATTATATCTATATTTCTATATAGGGTATTTCTATATTGCTTTATTTCTACTAGAAACTCGTCTATTAATATTTAGTTGGTAAATTTAGAACATAACGTAAAATGTCCCAACTTTTGACGTCACTTGACCCTATACACATATATGCGTAGTTTTACAAAGAAAGGCTTTGAAGATTGCTTTTTCGGAAGATTAAAACAAACATTACCTTCCAGTACTCATTCTCGAAATCGACGCATTCGGAAATCTAGCCTTCCGTTTTCCTGAATTCTCCTTTGAGAATAAAACACTTATGGCTTCTTTGTTCTCGTTCAACAATGCATAATGAACAGGTCCAAGTTTAATGTCCACACTCCGCTTCCAAAATACCTGAAAAATAAATATATTTCTATGATGAATTTTCTGGTATGCATAACAATCCACACGATAAAATTAATGTTGTTATGTACACTGCACATGGTCCCTTCATCCTTGAATGCTTAAAGTTTCAAATAGACAAAATCCTCCGGCAAAAACTTATGGATACCCGTTTGTACATTGATGTACATTGATTAAAGACAGATTTCCTTCTAGGCTAAGCCTGTGCCTTAAATAAATTCTGGCAAAGAGCCTCGCAACATTGCATGATTTATATGTATCTAAATAAAATCATATGCCAAAACAATATGTTTTGTCATTGCATATAAATTAGGTTTTTGGACGATAATGATACATACTGTGAATACATTCTCCACATCCAAAATTGCATCTTTTAACATTTGCATATCATTGAGAAGAACACCACGGATTCCACGCTTCACATGGGCAACAGGCAAATCATTACTGTTGAAACGAGAAATATAAATATTAATACTGAAAAGAAGTATCATGCAGAGGTTTATGGCAACAATAACATTAAAATAAAACTTTGCATAAGGCTGCTGATAATATAACCTTATTTACAGTTTGTCATAAAATATGAAAATTTCAGCAATTTTGCGGCCCGAAATTGAAAATCAAATCTTGCCTTTTTGGATCACGCTTTTTTCAAAAATATTTTCAAAAAATTAAATAAGAAAACAGCATCTCCCCCCGGGTCTTAAAGTTCTCATCCTATAAACAGATACAACCCTTTTCAAAAGTCAACAAATAACGTAAATAGCAAGCTTTCCATTGGACCCTGAAAGATGAGATTACAATGACTCGCAAAGTGTGGATTAAAAAAGTAGACTGAAGAAACACAGTTGGGTGCACAAGTTAAGGAGCAACATCAGTGTTATTTACTGTTTTATCAGTTAGCAGACGTCTGCAATTCTTGACAGAAAAGATTCAACGATAACAATGATTTTAACATTTAAGGATTTGATGCACTTTGTTGCGAATTAGAATTCCTTGGGAATCAACTAAGAGGCAAGAAAATGGTTCCATAGACTAATATTATCTTACTTTAGCAGTAAAGAATGTAATTTCTCCAAAATGTCAATATAAAATTGAAGCATTAATTTCATTACATGTCAGTGAGCCTTATATATTACATATAAAATAACTAGAAGGTGATAAGCTGTCAATGAATGGGAATGATTCAATATCATCATTATGACCAAAGTCTTAACCTTAATCACCTGTTAGTTTATTAGTTAGTATCATGATTATATTCAACACTCGTGTGGTTCACATAGGGCTTGATATATTGTCTTATCTTGATTTGTACCTATTTCATTTTCATTTTTTATCTATTTTCATTTTTCATCAATTATTTCATTTTCATTTTTTTTTATTTTTATTTTTCATCAATCATTTCATTTTCATCACCAATACCAGACACAATCCCTGGTACGTATCAAGAACCAAACAAAGCCAAACTCTTTGCAAGGTTAGAGATAAAGTAATTCAGAATTTGCTCTCTTCAGAAATTAGGATACTCAAAATAAATATAAATTCATGGTTCAAACTTTTCAAATACAGCTTTAGTTCATTGGCCCTTGTGGTAAGTGGCTTTTGGGTTCTTGGAAAAAATGTTTTTACAAGGGGATGGTCAATACCCCTAATCAATCATTCATAAAAGAAGGGTTTCAAACCAATTAATACCTTTCCTCAAATAATGGATCCTTGTCGACTACTTTAATGGCATCATTTGGTACCAAACCTCTTCTTTTGGTTGGTTTTTCAGCCTTCTTTGATTTCTTCTCTTTTCTTGCAGCGTGGTTTTTCTCCTTCACTGAACCTGTTACCGTTTTCCTTTTCTTCTTTGGTGGTGCATCATCATCTTTTTCCCCATCATCCTCACTTTCAGAAATTGAATCATTGGTCTCATTATCACTACTTTCTGAAAATAGATTATTTACAACTGGAAACCTTCAGCCATCTTGAAGAAAATAGTCTTTAAGTTACTACCCATTGGTTGCATTTTTTGGTAAAAATGATTGGTTGCGTACCTCTTACCAAGCAAATCCAGATCGCAATAAAGTAGGGATATTTCTAAACACTACATTGGGATTGATGGATAAGGGTCAAAATGTTTCTAAAGCAATAATACGAAAAAACACTGAGGATGAAAACATAAACAAATGACTGAGACCATCATGAGTTTGTTCCAGACAATATGATTATATATGTATAAATTAAAAACTTGCATTATTCACAAACCTTGAGAAATATCATCACCTCTTTCCATTTGTAATACCTCCTTAAGCAATTTCTTCACTCCTTTAAAGTATTTTGGTGGGAGAAGAAACAATCCGTCTTGAACTTGGTCAACTTTAACTCTGTCTATAACTGAGTTTTGGTAGCAGATATCATCAAAGGAAGCCTATGATAAATAAAGTAATACAAAAAACATACCAAATGTCCATAACTTTTAACAATACACCATTTTCAATTTAGAGCTACCTAACTCCTAAATCTTTTCTTCATAAGAGGAAATCCAGAGGATGGGGGCCTTACATCAGCTTACAGGCCTTACAATAGCAACGCAGGCCAACATCAACTGGCTGCCAGAAGTCTAGCCTCAGTTAGCAAATAAAATCAATTTTGGTTTTTAACTGTTTTTTTTTTCTTGTTTACTTACCATCTACCATATCTGACTCATTTTTCTCATTTAAATGAACCACAAATCTATCTAATCCAAACAGTCAAATATTTGGTTCTAAATTACAGAATGCTCTGCAATTTCCCATAAACCTCACTATAATGACTCATTTTACATTTAGTCTCTTGGTTTTTCTCCTCTTGCCTGATATAACTAGTAAGTGTGGCTCTAGAGCAGAGACAACTTAGCAAAATAATTCCAGTGATTACTTCATAATGCTGCTTTTCTGTATCAACTCTATCAAGCCAAGCAATGTTAAAAGACCCCTTGTTCTCTGGTACATCTTCCAGAACTCTGCAGAGATAGAAGTCCTTTCCATCACCTCTGACAGCCAAGTAATCATTTGCAAAGTAGAGGAATTTGACACTTTTGTATCTTTCCAAGTTAATTCTTCCTCTTCTTGTCATTGACATTATGCGACTTGACATTCTTTGAATCTGACCCTCGTTATCCTGAGCATGCTGTATATCAGGCTAAAACCAAAAACAATATCTATTACTATGAGGCATAATGTCAACATTATCACTTTATCCAGTACAGGATGTTTTGTGTTCAGCTATTAAATATAAAATACAATCCATGGCAGCCTATTGATGATAAATCTGATTTAGCTTGTTCATGTGCAACTGACACATGTTTCAGTTAACCTTCACAAATCAAGTTACATTCTGTCATTCTTTATCAGTCTGATGCAGTCCCACATATGCCAGGGCAGAACATATAATGACAAGAGAATAAATACAACCATAAGGGTGCTACCCAATTGTAAATTTTAAGTCTTGACCTGGGGTTTGAGCCCGCGCTCACCACATTCCGAGTCACACAACCAACCCACTGCGCCAAACAAGTCCAGTGAATAGTCAAGAAACCCCAATGTAGTTTTTACCCAGTTCTCACCCCGAGATACTTGTTTTTTCTTGTTTCGGCTTAATGCCTTTGTCAGAGTAAATTTACAATTGGGTAGCACCCTTATAGTTAATATTTATACTCCATGTCAGCCATTGCCTAATTGATTTAATATATCTTGCATCTTCATCAGCTACCTGATGAATCCTTTGTTGCTGCAAACTGCCTAGATTACATTGTAGATACCTTTATATTTGCATGCAATGAATCCTGCATGCTTAAAATATTAGATGTTTTTAAAAAAATCTGCAAAAAAAATTATAGGTACCATCAAGGGCAATTCAGATGCAATAACATTCTTTTTAGAGTTAAATCTGCAATTTATATGATCCTCTCCATTAAATAATTACCTCAGTCTCTACAGTATCTGAATCTGACACAACATCTGTGTCATCCTCCTGTCCAGCATCATACTTGACTTTTTCTTGCTCCTTTACAACACTTTCCGTGACCACAGCTTTGGCAAAGATTAAAACATTTATTAACAAAAAAAATGTTCATCATCAGTGCTCTTAAAGCTCAATATATCTGGAAGTACTGCATAGACTAGTTCAAAATATCAACTTTGATAAAAGGACAATCTCTATGAAAGGATTAAGCCTTCATTTGACCCATGTCTATACAGTAAGGAATGAGTCTCTAATAAGACTGAATTTAATGATATCAATTTAAGGAATAATTCACTTTATCCTTATAGAATTTAAAAAATGGATAGTCACACTCTTGATCCCAGGAGTGGAAATGTGGGAGGGGTCAGCTGAAAGTTTCGTTATCATCAAGCTTTGTTAACAAATAATTCATATCTTTTTATCTAAAAAATACACTAGATTAATAAACAGACATAAGTACAATGTTTGCAATAACAATTTCTCACACGAGCAATATATGGTACTGGGGTACTGCGCCGCACCCCACCCACATGAATGAATAATACTATTATTCACAAGGAGGAACAAAGTTATCAATTTTGACCACCCAAGGAGCGCCATCCTGAACAAAAATCGCGCGCTCCAGAATTGCAGCTTAATAGGGCCTGGTTTTAGAGAAGGGTGCATTCTCTGTAGGGTCCATTTAGAGCATTTCGCCGGGGGAAAACACATTGTTTATGTTTTCATTATCACATGTGTGAGGACCACCAATGATGCTCACCTGATGATTCTACTTCAGGAGAATTTGAAGCTGTTGGTTGCAAAACACCTCGTTCTTCTTCGATCCGAGCACAGATAGACGAAGTTCGTTTCAATTGTGCAGGTACTGACATCGTGGAGCGTTACACACCTCCACTAGGCTACATGCAACCGGCAGAAGACCAAACTTCCGTGGAGCGATGTGATTTGCATAAAATCAATCGTTGTTGTTGTTGCTCAAAACATCCAGAAAGGAATGATGTCATAGAAACACATTTCAACTAAACTCTGAAATTTCACCTCAAATGAATAATACATGTATATATGTATATAGCTAATGAAGATTACTGTTAATAGATTTGCTAAAAATTGTGCTCGATGCCGTAAAAGTGATGCTATAATAAACTTAATGACACGACGCCACGGTTTAAGTTGTTTTTGTTTCTCTAAGTTTCAAGCTTGATGTGATCAAGCTACAGACAAGCTGAAGACAACCTAAGATGTCCTAAGATGGCACCAAGTGTGAAACTTAATCAGTTTAATCAGTTGCGTTTTGTCACTAAGTTTATGCATATAAATAACCGTTGTAGAAGAGAGCCAAGTTTAACGTTATAATTGCACTAATGTCCTTTTCCCATGGTAAACAGTCGTATTCAGCTAGAAATCCCCAAGGCAACTCTTCCAAAAAAATTTCCAGGTTACGAAGAACTGATCAGGTCTCAAAGGAGATTATTAAAGTTAATAGTAACTGTCTTTATCAACAATGCGAGGTATTCTCAACGTGATAAGTGTGGGCTAAGCCAATAACATTGTAGCAAATAAGTAATGGTAGGATTTAGGTATATCTATCATGATTCGATACTTCTAAAAAAGCATTTAGAGTAGGGTTTACAGCAGTGAGTTCAAACGTAGATAAAGCACATGAATTCTGAAATTAAGCGCAATGAATCAGTAACAACATAGCATAATCCATCTCATGAAACCACTTACTTAACACGACAAATAAACGCTAGAAGGCTGAAATCTCAATTTTGAAACTAATGAAAATTCTATATCATTAAATCAAATCGCTTCATCTACATATAGATAATACCTCAGCACCTAGAATAATTATTACAAAAGACACATTGCACATTATGATGTAATCATCATTTGATGCCTTATACTAGCGGACAACTTGTATTGTAACGCTTATTAAAACTTTAAAATAGGTTTTTTGGAACAGTAAAGCCCTCGTTTCTTTGGAAATATTTCTTTAATGTTCATGTAGTATTTCTAAGTAAAAATAATATGTCAAGTGTGATGGATGCTGTTCAGGGGCTCAGTGGATGATACACGCCCTTTTGAAAGTAATAGAGGACAATATTGTTGGTTGAACGCATAGGATCAAAGGCTCATTGTTTGTGGAGGTAAAAAACGTATGAAGCGCTTGGATACATGATGGACCTAAGAATTCCTTGTAGTAATACCAGATAAGTTCATATGTGAGGACATGTTCGTGATTTTTGCTGATGTCTGATGCCGATGCTTTCAAAAAGTTTTTTATAGTTGCAAGACTCCAAGGAAGCCGATCTAGAGTGCCATTAAAAGAAATACAAGTTGTAAAAAAGTAATACTTGATAAAACATTTTAATTCAAATTCTTACACTTAAATATTTCACCGCAACGTAAGCTCTGATTCAAATTAAAAACTGTTCGCACTCTGCGAAACCCCGCCTATTCCGACAAGAAATGTGTGCGTATTAGATGGTTTATGCTTTAGATTATGTTGGGAGAGAGTTATAACAAGGTAAAGTAGGATTTAAAGGATAAAATGCAGATTAAAGAAAAGGTGGCTGCATCTGTTAAGAGTTGCAGCTCATTCAAGTCATAGTCGTAATGATTCACTGAGAAGATCACATGACAGGATTCTATGTTCGACTTATTTCGCTTAAAATGAATAAATAGTTGGAAGAAGAATAGATGTAACCAGGTGATCGGGCAGTTAAATAATTGCACGCTAGCATAAATGAAAGACCCGATATCTAAAATTGATTGAAAAGAATAATTTTGATTAGTTTACGATCTCAAAGAGACCTCTGCTTCACGTCTAGCCCGGAGCGACTAGCTGCAACTTCTCTCTAAACAGCAAAAGAAACTATCATAGTGCAAATTGTCATAGTCGAAACTATCATATTGCAAACTATCTTAGTCTTTTTCAACCAACCAGGTAAGCCCCGTTATGTATCAGCTGAAGTTTTAAAAATCGTGCAACTGGCTATTTTACCAAATCTAGAATGTACAGTGTAGCAAGTAGCCTGTTGACGCAAAAATGGACTGTTCACAACAATTTATACAATTTTTTATAGCCCTGCAAGCCTATTCAACCAGAAATATCCCTAGTAAACAATAAACTAACTTGCCCTATTGTGGCAATCTCCCTTAGAATACTGACATCGATTCTAGGCAATCAGACTGTAATTTAGCAACAAGCCACTATGCGGACAGTTTCTACGTAAAGCAAAAGAGACCTTTGGTACTTTTGTATTTCAATCAAATGTTACAATAATCTTGCATTTCACAATTTTTTAAAATAATTTTGAAAATGATAACAGAAAGAATAATAATCAATTTATTTGCAGTAAGCTGGTATGATATAGCTAATTGTCTGTTCAGTTTAATTTGAAATTCCACAACAAACAAATGATTTAAGATATATGCAACAGAGTTACGATAGAAAACTACAACAGATGATATAACAACAAATAGCGTGAAGAGAGGTACGCAAAACTTTTCTATGGATGTAAACTTCTTAAGAGGAGCTAATTAAGACCAACTATACAAAAATTTATTATAGAAATTAAAAAAAAATATGTTAATTCAGGAAAATACTACAGAAATGATGCAATTAGGAGCGAGAGTTATTAATTAATCAATGATCAATATCAAACGAGACGCATAATTTAAGCTTTCTATAAATGCATACATAGAATCTCTTGTTGCTGTAAAGGAGCTTCAGCGATACAAAACTACATGTCCGCATTAGTCTGTATTATTTTGTCCGACTCCTTGATTAGAAAGTACCCTATTTCTTCTTCTTTCGTCTTTTTTACTAAGAAAGTAGCTAAAATAAAAATATAATATCGGATCGAGAAGAAAATTTATTGCAACAATAGACAGATGAATACTCCATACAAAAGCGGCAGTATTAATTGAACCTAATTGATTATAAGCCAAAGGCGATAAACAGGCAAAGTATGAGATTGTTACTCCAAAAGAATTCAGCAAAACGCGATGCTCCTTTTTCCAATCAAATTGACGCTTTTTTAACGAGTGGAAAATCTTTATGGTTATCAGCATGTAAGCGGTGCACACTAATCCTCCCGAAGCAAAGATTATAACTCCAAAAGCATAGCTATAACTTGTCTTCTTCAAAAGAATAGGCACAATTATAATGGAAGAGATCCATGCAGCAACAATTAGTTTCTTCATAACAGCCCGCGTCATACTGTGACGAAATTTTATTGGCCAGAACGTTGCACAGACTCGAACACCTGTGATTAGCATAACGTGAAGTAGTGATAGAAAAAAGAAAAAGTATGCAACATCGAGAGCCAGAGAAGCTTGATTGGAAATTTTATGAATGGTCTTTCCTGCTTTTCTTTGTAAAGTGTACACGTGAACTGTTATGCCATATGCTGCAAAAACGATGGAACATAAACTAGCCAGTAGGTCAGTAATGCAAAGGCTTGAAATTGCCAGATCAAATGTAGTTCTTTCTCTTTTTTTCTTGTATATTATAACTACGACAACAATATTAGCAACCATGGCCAAACAAGAGAACAGTAAACCGATTGCGATGCCGGTGTAAAATTTATCGTGAGAGTACATCATCTTTAAAAGCTTGTCGGCCTCCAGCAGATGCTAACAGCAAGAATTAGAGAAACGAGAGCCAACATCCAGCAGGTTTGATTCTGTTATAGCTGCTACATGAAACTGATATCAATATTTTTATTACAAGTTGTGCCGCTCGCTAATTAACTTTCTTTGTATTTAGCAAGGAGTATAAGCAAATCTCTTTATCATATCTTGCAACTTTACGTTCTCTGCCCAATTCTACAACCACCTTTGAGCCATAACTTTATCCTTTTTAAACCTTGCTGTACAAACAGTACAGTTTTGTTTTTTATCTTCATAGATATATCCTGCAATGGATTCCTTGCAGCAATCAAATCCTTAGCAAATATCAAATCTTTAGAAATGACATGCTTTCATGCCGGTATTTAATTAAAATCTTTAGTCGTCCGGCAGCTGAGTAGAATTAACAAGGAAGTACAACTTATTCTCTTTGAACAGAAAACCGCATAATAAAAATCATCTTTTAAGTAAAATACAAAATTAATAGATATATTGTTGATGGATTGTCTTGCTTTTGCTAACAGTTAGATGTTAGTCTTTCGGTCCGATCATGGTTCACCAAGTTGTCCTTGTGCTGAGTTCCCAAAACCCAAAACCATTTAGATAATCAATTTGAGGATCACTAGAATTTATCTATCTCCAAAAAATTCTTTGATTTCACGAATTATCTCAATCATTTCAAAGGATGCTGACATTAATTTCTTATCACAAAAATTCTTCAATATTTGGTACTGGAAATCGACTCGAAATATCAGGAAGCCAATCAAATATGTCATTCTCCCTGTCTGACGCTCAGTTTAATTCTGCTTGCTTCTGAACTCCATAATCCAATTCAAAGTTAATACAGCACGTCAAGCAAATAGAAGTACGCATACATATGCTTTTAAAACAGTAACAAACATTGAGTTATCAATCATTCTAAAGCTCTTATATTCTTCTTCTTTAGTGCTTCTTCAGAGCAAACATTCAACAAAGTGATCTGTCTCTATTCGCTAAATCATTTCGTAATCAGATATATTGAATTAAATTTGAGCTGCAAAATCTACATGGATTATAAGATACATAGGCATGTCTAATCCGAAAAGGTTTTTTTGGATTTTTTGATAGAGAAAAATATATCCTCAAATGAATAATGGACCCAAAACCGATTCTTGTAGCGGTCATGCTCAAATAGCCTCCAATTTCCAATTATGCAAATTTAACAACGTATGGAGCTTAATTATTGTCAAGAACTAAGGTAGAAGAGGTGATCGTCTGATAGATGTTACATTTTCATTGCATACTGATGGGCTATCCATATCAAAAATATGTCAAATGAATTAAAAATATAAAATAAAAATGTTTTCTTCACTGAAAGTTGATCAATCTGTTCGGGTAAAAACCACAGCGGCCGAAAAGTAAATGAAAAATACTTTTTAAGGTTCATTATTCATTTATTTTAACGCCTATTGCTAAGATGCTTAAAAACGTATTATTTCTTTATTTGACTTTCTATTCTTTTTTGGACACTTATGTTTATTCAAATTGACTAGCTTATTTCCCTTGATTGATAATAGGTATACAGGACCGTCGAGAGTTAAGGGGGGGGGAAGGGGGGGGGGGGTAGGCGGGGCCCGCAAAAGTTTTAATCAATGAGAAAATTGATTGCTCAATGGGGCCTGGTGCAATGAAATACCCAGGGCCCGCACTGGCTCTCGACGGCCCTTTAGGTATACATCAAACTCCAATGTATACTTCATACACAAAGATAAATTCACCCAAATTTCAAATATTGAGATTGTACATGCTAGAACATGCTATCGTATTGAAAAACTAACCAGTAGCAATGATCTTGTACTAATTAATTATAGTCAATAAGTGAAAAAGAGTTATTGACTTTTTAGATCACCCACGGATATTTGCAGAACTCTTTCTATCACTTTATTTAATTCTTTTTGCATAAAATTGCCTTCATTTGTCAATAATTAATTAAAGATTTTACTGAGTAGTGACTCTTATCCAAATCAAATCAAACAGAAAGCTATAAAAACTGTTCTTTGTAATATTATTATGTATATAAGATTTCCTTTATCAAATGATTTAGATAGTTTTGGTCCGTTTATTATCGATTCCTTTTAATTAAATTTAAAAGGGATTACCACATGCCCTGTGTACACTGGTATAATTGATGCTTTTGATATGGGCATCAGATTGAAAGTTTCATTTACCTGATTGTCAAGTGAATCTACTAAAATTGCAATAGATTACATAATGTATACATGCAAAAAATTATTGCTGCCGTGATTATATAAAGCCAATTGTTACAGGAATAATAATTGATTGAATACAAATAAGATGCGCATTTACACATGACTTTTTTGTCAATATCAGCTTGTGTCAAGATTCTGTACTGATTTTATATGATTCAAGGATGAATATGCTTAACTCAACTATAGTTGATCTACAAAAATTACAAACAGCCATCATTCGACATGGTCTTCAGTTCTTTCTTGGCATTGCCATTGGCTTCTTCTTCTCATGTGTAGCCATAGTTGCAAATGTCATTGTTCTTGTTTTACTGTTACGAAAGAAGCAGCAGAGAACACCATTTGATTTGGTTATTGCAAGCCTTTCCATTACAGATTTACTAGCTAGTGCCTGCTGCTCATTCTATATTTTATATAGAATAGCAATTATATTCTTTATCTCTACAGAGCTTGAAAACGATTATCGACAAAGCGCTATGGCACTCGATGTTGCTACTATACTTATCCTCCAATCATTGCTACATATTTTGCTTATAACATTTTTACGGTTCTGTGCATTATTCTGGCCGCTAAAATTTCGCCAATTTGCGACAAAGCTGCTTTTAAAATTACTCATTGGAGTAGCATGGATAATGTCTATCATAGTTGGTGTAGTTATGGTCAGGATTAAAGATACGTTCTTCATGCTTGGACTGGTCATCTTGGCATCAGGCGTCATAGTATGCTGTGCATATGCTATGGTAGCGGTAAAAATTTGCATGTTGTTAATAAAGAAGAGGTTTGTTTGGAACAAGGAGCAACGTGTATTGCTGAATTCTTTTGGTGTAACGATCTCATTCTTTCTCTGTTTCCTACCCTTCGCATTTCGTGAATCAGGTGGCGAGTTGTCCAGACATATACAGCGCCCCTTAGCAAGTTCATTCATGCCAATTAATTTTGTTGCGGATCCCTTGCTGTACTTCTACTTCAGCTATTGGCTTAGCAAACGAGATGAGATTAGGAGAATTAGGAACTGACCTGAATAAGATCAAAATGGCATCGAAAACAATGAGGTAAAAGCTTGACATGAATCTATGCCCAGTTGAAGAGTTACTTTCTACTATTTTGCCACAACGGTGGTGGTACATTTATTATGTTTCTTGAAAATCTCTTTGAAATAACAAATGATATTTTGCTTTTGACATATGTACAAAGTACAAAAGTACAGAGCACATAAGTACAAAAATTACCTTACGTAGTAGCCTATTGAAAAATAGAATGATTCAAAATGTTCCCCACAGATTTTTTTAAGGAAAAAACGTAAGCGTCAGTCTCGAATTTATTCAAAATTCTTTTAGATTTCCAAATTCTAAGAAACATTATATCGAAGGTTAATATCAAAAACTATCAAGTTATCTCAAAAATATCAAACAAGATGAATATCTAGTGTTTGAGTGAAGTACTTTGCAAATGGAAGGAAGACTTGCTGCCAATATTAAATGTTTGACTTGGGGATTCAAAAAAATGCAAAATAGATCGCTTAATAGCCAACAGCAGTATGGTCATGAAAATGACGAAAATTTCTTACTACAAAAAAGCATCTTTCAGACTAAAATTGTCTAGAGTATATCTGCAGATTTTAAAACGGGCTAGATTTATAAAACTATTTGAAACTTTAGTAAATTTTTGATGTTACGTTTTACAACCAAAAATGTAAAACCAATAAAACGACACTTTTACCTCATGCTCAATAGGATAAAATACCGAGCGAAATGATCATTCCTGCATTTTGTTAACTGTCTAAGTTGTATTACATGAGTAAAATTTATAATTCATGAGTATGAAGCATATTGTATAGAGAGATAAGCTTCGAATTTTACTAAACTTTTCATTAGTAGAACTATTGCGTTTTGCTTCCATTCTTTGTATGTCATTCAATCAGTCTTCAATATTCAAGGTCAGAACAGGAATAGATTTCATCAAGGTTTCGGGGTCCACATTTAAGGCATCCCCTTCCAGATACTTAACAATTAAATCATAATGAAAAAACTTGAAAAAGAAGCATTAAAATCTAAAATCCCTAGGCCCTCTTCATTTTTCTTCGGCTAATTTTTTGCTATTCCATGATAAGAATATTTGGGGCAATGGCATTTTTACGAAGTTACTGTGCCAAAAACATTACAAACCCAATCCTTGCCCCCTTCACCTCTGAAGGTTGACATATTACTCCATTCAAATTTTCCCGACGAACTCGAAGGTTACAGCCCGAGCGGAAATGCGGACAAGGATTGGATAAGCCATAGAATTAAGGAAATCTTTGTGAAAGACTTGTTTAAGAGTCCAAAATAACCGATAAGGATCCAAGGCTGATAACGATGAGGGTTATTGTATTTTAAAAATTCCAATTTAACCTATTGACAACTTCCTAAAGACCTATTCTAAGTTATTAAAACCAATTCATATGAACTAAAGGCTTACATACCCCTTTGCAAGTTATAAAAACATATGAACAATGTTGTGTAACTTATTCTGATTCAAAAGCACCGTTAAATTAATTGTGGTTTCTTACATTCAATATGGTATATACCTACACGTAAATATATTACTTATCTAAGAAAATGCATGGAATTCATTAATGAATAATTGATTACATAAAATTTGTCTAATTTAGGAAATTAGAAGAATCTGCTCCAAACATTTAGATTATCTTGATGAAAGAATGTGGTCCTAGATTTTAAAAACTTGGATATTGTATGTTCAACGCTTTCAAAGTAATGCAATTCACAAAGATTTATCACAGTTGACTGGATCTTGCTTGGATGGTATACTGCTCTATGCAAAAATATTGATGATCCAGAGAGAAAGAGATTGAAAAGAATGATTATTCATTATTACGTTGATTGAAGAACGAAGAGAAGAAACTAGGAAGAAGTAAAAACGTCAACGGACTTAAGAAAGCCATTTATTACATACTACTGTTATTCTAAAAGTATAACTGTGGAACTGGTTGAAAATCGGATGCAGCTATCATCAAGGTATACACAGGTTCTCGGGCTCTTACTTGATGATGTCATAACAACTGAATGATATATTCTCATAAGTCCTCACTTAACAATTTTGATAATTCCATGCCATTCAAAGATGCAAAATACGCTGAACGGGACAATATTGGAAAAAGATAAATTTCATGCAAAACTTTTACCCTATTATCCTCATAGCTTTATTGGCTTTAGTATTGGTTTCTTTTTCTCTTGCTCAGCGATAGTTGCTAATATCATTGTTCTTGTTATGATACTAAGGAAGCAACAGCAGCGAACACCATTTGATTTGGTAATTGCAAGCCTTTCCTTTACAGACTTTTCCGCCAGCATGTGCAGTATCATTTTTATTGCATATAAAGTTGTAATACTCATCCTCGTCTCTATTGATCTTGAAGAGCATAAACGCTAGAGTGACATGGCATTGGATGCTGCTAGTATTTTTTTCTGTCTTTCTTTGGTACTTGTTTTGCTCGTAACTTTTCTACGTTTCTCTGCGTTATTTTGGCCAGTAAAGTTTCGTCAATTTGCGACAAAGATCCTCATAAAAGCACTCATTGCTGCGACATGGACATTGTCTGTCATTGGTGGAGCTACAATCATCATGCTCAAAGCTCGATTATTCTCAACTGGGACTATCATTTTCGCATCGGGTGGTTTGGTTTGTTGTGCATATGCATTGATTGCAGTAAAAATTTGCATTTTATCACAAAATAGTCAATCTGCTACCAACAAAGAATATCGCGTATTGCTGAATTCCTTTGGTGTCTCAATCACATTTTTTGGCTGTATGCTACCATTTGCATGCCGAGAAATAAAGATCAAAGTTTTTCAAAATATTGATAATTACTTGGCATTCTCTTTTACAACAATCAATTTGCTCGCCGATCCTTTGCTGTACTTCCTTTCAGCTATTGGCTTGGCAAACGAGATGAGATGAGAAGGATCAGGAACAACCCTGTGCCTGTGCAAGGCCGAGATGAAGTCCAAAACGAAGACAATCATGTTTGACTTTACCAAGATCACCTAATACAGAAGTTTCTAGCCACTAATCAAATGTTTTATGCAGCCAACTATTTCTGGATAAAACTAATGACAAAGTGGAATAAAACTGGATAAGAATGAGTGTTCTTAAATGAAAGAAGATTTCATTTTGATACGGTCGATATAATTTTGCTGGGATTTGTTGATACGAGACTTTGGATTTTATATTTTTATTGCATAACACTTAATAACATAAATGTGAAGTGAATGCGATGGAAATTTTGCCTGAATATGATCATGTAAACCTGCCTGGCCGTGCTAATACTATCGGCAATTATTCTAAAAATTAAATGCATTAATTTGATCTGAAAATTAGCTTATCTTATTTACAATACTTCCCAATGTACAAATGGAAATAATCTAAACTAAAGAAGGTTCACAGGTTTTTTGAGTAATTCATATGTTTTTGGAAAGATCATTTCACAGTTTTGCACCCTTGCATGAAAAACATTTCTATCCAAACGATGATTGCAACCAAGGGCGCCGGAGCCACGGGGGCAGCGGGGGCAGCTCAATGCCTTATCAGTATCTAAATGCTAATAAATCTAGTTTTCGGAGGTGAAATTGAAATGAAACTGAATCAACAGCAACACTAACATGGAAATTATACACAGAGACAGTGCAAGCTAGTAGAAATTGTTTGCTGTGAAAGGACATAATTATATTTTTTTGTGAAAGGACATTTAGAAATCTGTTGAAAATTTATCGTAAAGATTTCTATAAGCAATAACAAAATTTAACAATTCGACTTTTTCCAGTATTGCACTAAACATATTCAAACCGATTCATTCAAGCTCACAATATGCTGTGAGAAATTTTCCGAACCCTTTACGTTTCAAAGAGTTTTTTGCTGAGATGTATTTAATTAAACAATCTAATGAAGTTTTCTACGTATGTAAAACCAACTCTAAATTATGCTAATATGGTATTGCCTTTGTTTTCCGAAATTTTAAAGGGTGTGATCAAGCAACATATCCTTTGGGCCACGCCCCCAACCACGCCACTTCTCAAGGGTTGGCTCCGCCACTGACCTTGAGGTGCCCTTTCCGCTGTTTCTGCCCCCGCCGCTTCATGAAGCTTCCGGCGCCTCTGATTGCAATGAGGAACGGCCAAATCTGTTTTAGTATTGCGAAGTTATCTATTGCTTGAATCGGACAACTTGACCAACATTACCGCAAGGTAAGTGGTAGCCCAACCAATTTTTCTAATTAAGGGAAGAGTAGAATTCTAGCCGCCCTATTTTGTAATCTTACAACTTATTGATTGCATTGATAGCAACCCATACGGGGCAGCTATATCTTGAGTATGGTTTCCGTTAAACCTCTGTACATTTAGCAATTGGTAAATACTGTTTGGTGAAGCGCAGCATCCCTAATCCTCGTGAAACCTTTTTCTTCACTGCTAAGATTTGCACATGCCAGCTCAAAAGTTTATCATCAATGGTGACGTTCTCCTCATCCACAACGAAAGAGGTTCTTGCTACACTGTTACCACTTATATCTTTCAATCGCTTCCTGGTGCAAATTACAAAACTTTGTGCCTTGGCAACATTCAGATACAATTTATTAGCCTGTAACCAAGATTTAAGGTTTCTCGGTTCATCGTTGAGGAAGTCGTTAATTTGCATAATTGAATCCGACGCAAACATAAAGCTGGTACTGTCAGCATACATGTTAACATCACAATGTGTCATATGTAGCCAGAGGTCATTGACATAGATGATAAATAGGAGAGGCCTAAAGTAGGATCCCTGTGGTAGTCTACAGGTTACAAAGTCTATTTTTGAACGCTTTCTATGTACTTCCAATTTACCATTTGCCATACAGCCTGCAACTTACAAACTTCTCATTTAACACCCAGTATTGCTTCCTCTTAGTTAAGAGAACACAACCATTTCAATTCCTTGTCATGAATGCCTTATAGCTCTAACTTTTGGAGTATTATGCCATGATTTACGGTGTCAAATGCCTTTTTGGGATCCACAATGGTAGCTGCAGTATATTTACCGCCCCCTAAATTCAAGCACCAATCATTAGTTCACTTCAGGAAACGTGACAGAGCTGCTTGCATCCGTCTGTATGTTGACTGCTTTTCGATGTTTGTTGGAAGGAAGATAGTGGCGCAGCTGGTCATAGATTAGTGTCTGAAAAAGGCGGGAGGCAACTTGTAAAACAGAGTTTGGGCGATAATTACAACTTTCATCAGCAGTTCTATGCTAAGAAACTGTTGCAACTCTTGCTATCTTCCTACTGTCAGGAAACAGGCCCAATGACAAAGAAAAATTGAAGAGATGACTGAGGGGCTGAGCTAGGATTAGCATTTCTGCCTTAAATAAAAATCTGAAGATTGCATCGAAGCAAATCCATGTGAAGTATTTGAATTAGTTCATTGAAAATGAATTTATCAAGGAAGCCTTTTTTTCGAAAAGGCGCATTGTTTACATAGAGATATTGTTTCACAAAGACGAGGAGGAAAGTTTCAACTGTGTATTTGCATTAGGCGCACTTGAAAAGTGGTTTTTTATAAGCTTCTATGTTTGCGAGGTATTTACTTGCATTTATTAGTATTGAAGACACACTGTCTTGGCATACGGAATCTTTTTCAACTGGATTGCCTTCGTTCACCTTTTAATGGCGCGATTTATCGGCATCTACCTCTTCATCTATTGCTCCATATAGACTAGAATATATCATTTCGCTATCGTCCTCTCCGATATCGCTCATATGTTTAGCGAGTTTCTTGAAGCAACCAGCTTTTTTGGAACCTAAAACTTTTTGTGCCGTGGGGTATGCAAAGTGGGGCTTAATCATCAAACAGATATTGATTTCGGGAGTGTTTTGTGTGATAAAGAAATATTCACTCACTCTAGAATTCAATTCGCTGTAATCGGCTTGTAGACGATTTCAAATTCGTAATAACAAGAGTAGCTATAGCTGAAGGGTTGAGATTGAAAATAACTGACCTCTCATAAAAGAATAAGTGACAATGGTTTATTGAAATTTTGCTATAAAATAATTTAATGACAAAAAAATCTGATATTGCTGAATAAGAAAATATTACTGTCTTTTTCCATGTAATTTTTTTTTAAATTTCATCAACTTGAAGGACTTCATGGCTATTCCATTACATCCCAGTGATCAGCGATAACCTTTAGGAACCAAGAGATCGATTACAATTTTCACTTCTTTCACGTCTTAAAGTTCTCTATTGAGCTCCAGCAACAATATTTTGGAACGCTACTTGTTATTCTCTTTCTTACATGCATTTTTTTGGAGCTATAATCCCTTTCTGTTGGTGCCTTATTTTTTAAAATGCTCAAATTGTTTGTCCATTTAGCTCATTCTGCGTTTCGCTTGCATTTAAAATTGGCTAATTCATGTCTTCTTTCCTTTTGCGTAATTGCCAAGATATTCTTTTTTAATAGTTTCCTGAGTCTGAAATTAAATTTTTTTTTCATGCACTTCTTTTGTAGAGCTACAATCCCTTTGTTTTGGTCTCCTATTTCTTATAAACACTCCAATTCTGTATGCCTTTATGTTATGTTATTTTTAATGCATTCCTTAATTTTTTTTATTGGAATCAAGAAAAATCTAATTCATGTCTTCTTTCCTTCTTTTTAATTGTCAGGTGTTCTGCTATAAGAGTTTTCTGAGTGAGAAATTTAATTTGTTTTTTGATGCGTTTCTCTTGTGGATTCTATTCCCTTTGTTTTCGTCTCCAATGCATTTTCAAAGCTCTGATGTTTAATCCTTTTTGCCAATCTCCTTATTTTTGTATTCCTATCGCTTTTTCGCTTGATCTCGAAATCGCCTTATTGATGTCTTCTCCCCTTCTGTCCAACTGTCACGATGTTCTGTTTTCAGTGTTTTTTCTCTCATGACTCTACTTGAAAGTGTCAAAAGTCAAGCATCAGTTTAACTCTATCACCATCCGTTACAAAATTGAACTGAATTGTAGTCAGTTAAACTTATCTACATCACACATTGATATAGACTGGTCGATAAGTGCATGAATCCCGAAAAAATCTCAATGATTTAAAGAAGAAACGATATGTGTTTACGTTAACTATATACAGGTACCAAATGTTCTAACATTCGTATAATCATACCTCTATTCACATGACTTAATTCAAAGAAGTATTCAATAAATTGCCATTAAGTGCAGCAGTCTTGATTAGAACGGTTTTTCAAAATACGTTATGGAACACTTGAGTAGCACATTCATTTTGTTGTTTTAATTGATAGTCGATGAAGTGCAGGGACATCATGGATGTACAAAATGATGAATTTTATTATGATTAAACGTTCATTGTGAAATAAATGGTTGTTTTTTACTTCCATTTTGGTATATACCTGTATTGTATATAAAAAACTGCACAGAATTCATCAATGAATAATTAATTAGACATAATTTGTGCACTTTTGAAATAAGAAGAATCTACTGCAGACACTTTAGAACATCTTGATCGAAAGGCGAGGTCGGAGCGTCAAACTGATTGGGTGTTGAATGTGCAAGGCTTTTAAAGTAGTACAAGGCTTAGATCCTATTGGCGAGAAAGATATGGTTATTAAAGTTGTTGTAGCATCGGAGGGAAAAGATATAAAGAAGTGAAAGTTTCAATCTTCGCCATAATGACGAGAGTCTTTGAAGAAGAATTGCTGCAGTTCTAAAATTGTATCTGGAATCAACTGACAATCAGATGCAGCTATTATCAAGGCTTAAAAAGAACTGTGTCACTGCGTCTCAGTAAATGATACCATCACAATTGCATGATATTTTTCATAAATCCTTGCTGTAAAAGTCTTATCCCATTCAAGATAAATAATACGGTTAACAAAACATTAAGCAACATGCAGCTATTACATGAAACTATCAGGCATCGTTATCTTGGCTTCAGCATTAGCTTGTTTTTCTCCAGTTCTGCTATAGTTGCTAATGTCATTGTTCTTGTTATGATACTAAGGAAGAAACAGCAACGAACATCGTTTGATTTGGTAATTGCAAGCCTTTCCATTACAGACTTCTCGACCAGCATCTGTAGTTTCACTTTTAACGCATATCAGGTAGCAATACTCATTTTCTCTAATGAGACTGGAAAACATTATCGTCAGAGTTATATGGCATTGGATGCTACTATGATTCTTTTTTATTTGTCTTTGATGCATGTTTTATTGATAACTTTTTTACGCTTCTCTGCGTTATTCTGGCCACTGAAGTTTCGTCAAGTTGTGACAAAGGCTCTTATAAAAGGACTCATCGCTTCTACATGGACATTGGCTGTTATTAGTGGAGTTACCATCATCGGGATCCAAAAGAGAAAGGGTCTAACTGGAATTATCTTCTTGGCAGCGGGCGGTTTGGTATGCTGCACATATGCAATGATTGCTACAAGAATTTGCATTTTATCAAAAACTAGTCAGTCTGCTACCAATAATGAGCATCGCGTGTTGTTCAATTCATTTGGCGTCGCAATAACATTTTTTGGCTGTATGCTGCCATTTGCATGTTTTATAACAGGAATCGAAGTTTTTCAAAATATTGATTTCCATTTGGCACTCTCTTTCATAACAATCAATTTTCTCGCCGATCCCTTGCTGTACTTCTACTTTAGCTATTGGCTGAGCAAACGAGATGAGATGAGAAGGATCAGGAACAACTTTTCGCCTGTACAAGGTCAAAATGTAAACCAAAGCGAGGAAACTCATGTTTGATATTGACAAGAGGTGCTAAGATGGAGGATTCTAGCCAAAAATATAATACTATATTCAGTAAAATATTTTAACAGCTAAACCAGAAACAAATTGGATAAAACTCGTGCAGGATGTGTGTAGGCAAAACGAAAAGATTCAAGTTGGATATTGTTGATCTTTTACTGGCTTTTGATAAAGACTTTTAAAGATTTTGAGGTTTCTATGTGTAGCGTTCAGTAGAAATTTTAAGATATTCAGTCATGAAACCATTCAATGTTAATATTATTGGGTTATCATGCAGTTCCGTCATCCTGCGGTACATTTTTAGTTGTTATAGTGTTGAAATCATTAAAAAACATATAATAAATTTCTATATCAAGATTTTGAAAATAACCGCCCTTTCTGCTTCAAATGTATTGACAAATATATTGGCCGTTCGAAATTAATTAAGAAGTGAAAAAGTTCTCTTATACAGCCCTGTAGCAAAAGCAGTAAATACAAAAATATGTCTGTTTTAATATTCCTCTATAAACATGAGGTCCCTTCCTAGGTGCAATTATGCGTAAGATTATCCCTCAAATCTCTCGTGATCAGATTTCATTTTATAATAGCAAATGTCTTCTCATCTCAACTTCAATGTAAGCATCTATTTCACTTTTAAAGAGTTAATTTGAAATTGAATAACCTGAATGTAAAGCACAAACAGGAATAAAGCGTACAATGAATTATTAACTAAATACACCAAATAATTGATTTGAATTGATACCTTAGGTTAGAACAGAGAAGAGCATACCTTAGTCGTTTCTTGATTGCATGGCAGTCAAGTTCTCAGAAAAAAATTCAATGCAGGTATGGCAAGTACCATTGCTGCTCTCCCAACAACGCAATTCTTCTTCTTCACAATTTGTTGGGAGCATACCATCAATAATCATCAATTAGGGTATTCCATAGAAGCTCTCTAAAGACCTAGAAAGTTAATCAATTTGCTTAAAGCATAAATTATACTCTGTTATAACCGAAGGTGAATGAATAAGGCCCATTTAGGGCCATAAAATGAAGATCCATCAATGAATCTTTCCAAGATGAAGCTAGGACGTCATGAGGAGAATTTTGATGAAAAACATAACAACCTTGCTTACATACACATTACAGACTGCTACAACTAATATCAATCGTGATGTTTCTAATTCGCGTCATTGGAGCAAGCAAGTAGTTTCAATAGCTATTACCTTGATTGATGCCTGTTCCTTCAATTGAAATATTGAACGTCATTTGCTTGCTTACGCAACCTTTTACTTGTTCTAAACATGGCTAGTGTGGTCTCGTTTGTCTTGGGATTGTTTATCAAATCAATTTAGATAACCCATATTTCATAGGATCCATGCATCAAATGGAAATTTAGCGCCAAAGGATAAAAATATTACACTTTTTAGACACAGTTCTGAAACATAATTGGTAAGCAAGTCAGTCTTAAAGATATGTGACAATTGCTGGGCTAACATGACTGATTTAAACTATACTGTTGCTGTTATAGATTTTTCCCTATTTGCCCTATTGCAGCACTAGTATGCTATCTATTTACCCTAATCAATAAAAATCTCAACAAATGTTTATTTAAATATATCTATTGAAAATGAATTACAAATTAATCTAAATCTTGTTTGTAATCTTATTCTGTCTGCTTTGGACTGCTTAATATGCATAGAGCTTTATGCACAATGATAGACAAAGGGAACTTGTTTTTTAATGGGTCAGAGTATGTTGATAAGGGAATAGCCAAAGAAAGATAAACACGGCTAAATTTAATTGCAAATTTGAAATTATGGGCATGCTTTGTAATGTGATAGAGTGAGTAATCAACATAGTCTCAAAATTTGTGTAAATCATTGCTGAACTAAGACATCCTTCTTAAAAGCACTTTGGAAAAGATAATCACAGACAGTATATTTCTAGACATTGTAAAGTTCTATATTGGATTTTAGAAGTTAGTTGAAAGGGTTGAAAATGCAAATAGAAGTAAGATTCAAAAATAAACTGGTTCATTTTCTTATTTGGTAAAATGTCAGTCAGTTTCTCTAGAATTATTACGAATTGATATATAACGAATTATTTTGAAGTAATTACTCACTCGTTTAGTAGTTCATAAAAAAAATTCATAAAAAAACCTGGATGACTTCACTTCACAAAAAAAGCCTTCGTATTTGTTTATAGACATACTGAATCATGGTTTACTGAAGGGAAGGCAATGGCAAAGTTCCTAACATTTGATCCGCACAACTAGAAGGTGTATATGATATAGTGGTTCCATTTTCTATGAATGGTTGTATAAGAAACGCAAACCCTATATTTTAAAGCTTCGAGTCATTATGAAATACTACAAGCAAAAGCAACAGCAATTAGAACGAATGACTGTAAGCGGTATGTGAGTTAATACAAATTGACAGCATTACGATTTGAAGTAAAAGCTATCAATTCACTGAATGACGGTAAATCAATGGGTAAAAGAGGCTTGCAGAAGTTTTAAGATTAGTAATGACAATAGTAGCAAGTATTGCTGTACAGCTAAAAGAAATAGATGGAAAATAACGTGTTGCCCTAAAAAAGTATTAATGACAATAGTTTATTAACCCTCTACGAAAGTATTGTCGAGCTCCTTTTTATTATCTTTTTACCATCTTTTATTTCTAGGGCTGTGCATGTTTCATAGAAATTTACCTTTTGCAGATAGGTCAATAACGTATTGCTAGGATCATAACAAAATACAGCTTCGATGCTCCAAGCCGACCATTGATTTGCGGTTTCGGGCTAGAGGACTATGAAAAAATTCATTGGTAATAAATCTAAAACGATGGTTTTCAAGTCAATCAACTATTGGTTTCTCAATATAGCCTTGTGTAACCTTGTATAAAAATTTCATAACCTAGAAACTATGCATGCTCCTCCCGCGGCCTCCAGAACACTGGTAACTTCAACATTTAGATAACAATGGTCTTTTCTCTGCGGAGCTTAACTATGGAAGAACCACCCTGCGGAGTCAATGATTGCTTCAGGGTTTTTTTCTGTTATATTAGAAACATCATCTTATTGTAAGTATAATTTGATATTATGGTTTCTCATTCTCTAGCATTTCATTGTATAGCATCAATTTTTCTGTGACTGATATCAAGCGAAGAAAAACTGCATGAAGACCAAAAGGCAATAAGCTGCAGGGTGAATATCAAAAAGCATTGTTCTCATTTCAAATAAAAGCCATCAATACACTGACTGAGGGTTAACACTTAAAGTTAATACGTAAAAGAGGCTCGTTGATAATTTAGCGCGTATTGTTGACTAGCTTGAAGGTTTAGATGGTCAGGTACTTACTGCCCTATACAATTATTGATGGAAATTGTTTATTGAGATTTTGTAGAAAAAATTGAAATCTCTATTGAAAAAAATGGTACTGTTTTGAAAAAAGCATTAATGTCTTTTGTCTACATATCTTTGTTCTCAATTTATCAGCTTCACTGATTCCCTGGTTATTCATCCTAGGGATCAGAGACACCCTTCAGGAACAAAGAGATTATCATTCTCCTTTCTTTCATATGCCCATGTTTGCAACCCTAGTGAGCCACATCATAAATATTTATAGCACCTTACCAAATATCTTTTTAAATGAACTTTTTTGTGTGGAGCTGTCAACCCTTTGTTTTGATCTCTTATGCTCATAAGAATAGAGGCTTATTTTTCAAATGAATACTAAATTCACTCAAATAGTCCATTCATTGTTTTTTTCATCACTTATAGACAATGAATTAGAGTAACACAATGTATGTACATTGTTGTTGTGAATTGACTCTGATCAAAAATTCAGAGTGAAAAGAACACTATACTCTTACATTCAATATAGTGTATACTTGCGATGCAGATCAGAAACAGCACAGAATTCAATAATGAATAATTAATTATACTTGATAATGGTAGCTTGTTTCATTTCCACTAGAATAAAAGAATACATGTAAACTTCCTTGACCAAAATATTGCACAACCCGAAACCAAAACTGGCATCCTTGGCAAATGCGTCGGAAATGCTTTAATACAATTGAACTGACATAATGCGGCGGAAAAAATTTTACAGAAATGAAACGACCACCAATCAACCTACAAGGCGTAATAATTCAAATGCTTAAAAAATAGTGCTACAAATGCCTTTCATGATATTAATTTGTTGATATTTTGTGGGGTAACCGTGCATTTGTTTAAGGCTTTCATTTTTCTCTGAAAAGATGCATAAAGGCTAAAAACAAGTACTCGTGAGGGCTCATGCCAGATGTGAAAGACTCCAGTTATCATTTCATCTTTGGTCTTTGAAGCATCTTTTTCTCCAAGTTAAGCTGGAATTGGATATGTTAAATTATATTCAATCGGGGCTTTCAGCTGGCCATGGAAAGACATTGATATTATTCTGAAGAGAGAATATTTGCTGTGATGGGCTGAGCATTATCTTCTTGAAATATGCATGATCACAATTTATCACCATAAATCGCTTTAATGCTATCCGTAAGGTATCTTTTTATATATACACAAAAAATTTGGCCACTCAAGTTACCATCGCAAACAAATTTTCCCATGCTGTGATGCCTAATCCAACCCAGAAGGGAGCGGTATCTTTTAAACTTGGCTTTATAAAGCAAGGAGTTCGATTCGTTGTAATCATCAGCACAATTAACAGGTGTATATGATATATTGCATCCATTTTCTATGATTGATATCAAGCGAACAAAAATTGCACTAAAAACAAAAAGCTATACCAGCTGTAGATTGTAAATAAATATTAGTTTTTGCCATGTCAAATAAAAGCTATCAATACATTGGCAGAGGGAAAGCTTATACGTAAAAGAGGCTCGTTGAAAGGGTTCAAATATCAATGGTAATATTGGCAAATACTACTCACTAGTTTAGATTGCCAAGTAATTATTGGCCGATACAATCATTAATTGAAATTATTTATTGAGATTGTGTTGAAAAGCGCAAAATATTTCAAGACAATGAAATGGTACTATTTTGACAAAATAATGGTATTACCAACTTTGTCCATATATAATTTTTTTTTCAATTTATCCACTTCACTAACTACCTGGTTATTCTATTGCATCCTAGCGATCAGAGACAATCTTTTACCATTTTCCCTCTTTTAATTTTTCTACGTTTTCAACTCCCTTGAGCCCAAGTAAAGACATTTATAGCACGCTATCTAATATCTCTTTTGATCTCTTTTGCTTTTTCATAGCTGTGCATGTTTTATAGTTTGCGCTAATTTCTTGTTTTTTGTTGGAACTAGTTTCTTAAAACTAATGTTTCAGACCTTTAAATCAGGTTTTTGCATTTGTTTTTAGAGACATATTTCTTGTAAATCAGCCCGGGCTTGATTTAATTGAGTTCAATTAATCTAAAGCTTTATTAAACGGTGTACAAAGCAAAGACAACATCTCCCAAATTTAGTGAAGAAATCACATGAGTTGGAGGTTAATTACATGCAGTTAACAAAATATTGTAAAACTTTACTTATAAGATTTGTTTCAGTGAGGGTATGGCCGCTCTCATAATTAAACCACATCTAACATGACATTTTATGAAATAATTCGAAAGACCGGCATTCAGAGTCAAATTATAGGTTTAATGGATGTTTTTCAAATTAATTCTAAATTCACTTGAAAGAACATTCATTGTGTTGATTATGACGTATATGCAAGGAATTAGAGTAACAAAATGTATGCACAATTTTGTTGTGAAAAGAACCATATAATCTTTCATTCAATATAGTATTTACTTGTGATGTAGATCGGAAACACGGCAGAATTCATCAATGAATAATTTATAACACAGATTTTGTGCAATTCAGAAGTCAGAAGATGTTATTGTTGATAGTCTAGAACATCTTGATGGAAAGGTTAGGTCGCAGCATTATACTGCTCTATCTTTAAAAAGTTTATCATCCACGGATAATGTTGCTAGTAATAGCATGATCTTTCATGGTTACTCGCATTGTTGCAAGAATGAAGTAAAAAACATAGCAAGAAGGGAAACCTGAAATTCTTTTTACACGATTTTTGGAAGTCATTCTACCAATGCTGTTGCTGTTCCGCAAATGTGATTAGAATTGGGTGAAAATAAGATGCAGCTAACATCAAGGAAAAGATAAAGATCATACACTTGCTCTTGATTTCATTGTTAATGATGTCATAAAAACTGGATAATATCTACTCAAGAGTTCTTGCTGTAGCAATATAAATACTTTCATTCTATTCAAAGATGAACAGCACGCTAAATGTAACAATCATGGACATGCAGCAAATTGACGCTAAAGTTTATCGGTATTATATTCAGTACTTTATTGGGCTTTGCATTGGCTTCTTATTCTCTTGCTCAGCAATAGTTGCTAATGTCATTGTTCTTGTTATAATACTCAAGAAGAAACATCAGCGAACACCATTTGATTTGGTAATTGCAAGCCTCTCCATCACAGATTTCTCCGCTAGCATCTGTGCTATCATATTCATTGCATATGATATTGCAATATCCTTTTTTATTTCTAACGACTTTAAAAAGCATGGTCGTCAGAGTAATATGGCATTCGACGCTGGTACCATTTTCTTAGTTCTTTCTATAATGCATATTTTGCTTGTAACCTTTCTACGCTTCTTTGCGGTATTTTGGCCTATCAAGTTTCGTCAATTGACGACAAAGACTCCAATAAAAGTACTCATTGGTGCGATATGGACAATATCTCTTATTGCTGGGATTGTAATCATCAGGAGCAAATATAGATCCCTTGTAAGTGGGATTATATTTTTGACATCAGTTGCTCTGGTATGCTGTGCATATGTCATGATTGCACTAAAAATTTTCATTTTGTCAAAAACTATTCAATCTGCCACGAAGAAAGAGTATCGCGCCTTGCTCAATTCATTTGGCGTTACAATCACATTCTTTGGCTGTATGCTACCATTAGCATTTGTTCTAATGAGAGTCAAAGCTTTTCAAAATATTGATATTCATTTGGCACTGTCTTTCATAACAATCAATTTTTTTGCCGATCCCTTGCTGTACTTTTACTTTAGCTACTGGCTTAGCAAACGAGATGAGATTAGAAGGACCAGGAACAACCCTGTGCCTACACAAGGTCAAGATGTTGTCCAAAACGAGGAAACTGATATCTGATATTACTGAGAAGCGGTAAAAACGGAGGTTTCCAGCCACAAATAACCATATTTTATGCAGATAAAATGTTCTGGTGTAGTGACCTCACACATTTTTCTCTTATCCATTTGTTAAGCCACTTGCTTTTTTTCTGTCATACATAAGCATTTATTCATACCCAATGATTCTATCATATTCTCCTCACGCGCATTATTTGATACCTCTCACCAATATTAGTGTTGTGTTTGTACGTTTTGTTTAAATTCAAAGGCACTTTCACGCAGAAAACAATGCCGTATTCGTTTGATATGATAGGAACTCTCCGTGCGAAACATTTCATGTATAAACATGTTTGGAAAAAGTTAGTCAGTATATTAGAAGTTACGTTTGAAGAGTAGTTCGAGAAAAGAATCGAGGGGTCGTCTTTATTCCTGCGTCGTGACCTACGAAACGAGAGAACGATAGCAAGGGCAATTCTAGCAGTTCGGAGACAAAAACGCAGAATTGTTAATCTGGGCTACGCCAAAGAATTTTGCGACAAGAATGTGGCAGATTGAAGAATGGAGATTCACTTTTAAAATAGATGAAGAATTTACTGTTATTTGCTTGAAAAAAGAAGTTTCACTCGAAATCTTTGACGTTTTGAGATTTACCGCATTTTATTCTTGATAATGAAAGAAACACATTACATATCCCACTGTTACAGCAAAAATGTTACTAAGATCCGCAACAAATGGTTACGCTATCTAGCGACAAAAAAATTGTGGCGTTCAAAAAGTAGCGGTTAAAGAGGGGATAGATCTGGAGCTTATTATGTAGTGCGCGAAAGGATATTGTGGTGCGTTTTTGAATAAGATAGCATCTATGTTCATCATTGCTACTAAAATAATCATTGTTTTGAAAGAGGGAAGAAAATGAATTGGTAAAGTGAGCTGAAGAACAGACTGAGAGATCAACCAATAGAATACTTGCTTCAAACTAAGTGATTTTTATTCATAAAAAGGCTGTTTGCAGATATAACGAATCATTTTCCACTGAATTCAAGCCAGTTAAAGCCAAAATTGCTATAAACATAGGAGTAGGAAGACACCCAATTAGCAGATGTATATGATTTGATGCATCCATTTTCTATGAATGACATCATAAAAATGTATCTTCTGCAAATAAGAGCTGAGACCCAAAAGTAAATACAACAAGAACCAACAACTGCATTTTTAAAAAAAGGGCTATGAGGTCTAGAGCGTGTATCAATAGACATCCTATTTGAATTAAAAGCTATAAATTCAATGCCTGAAGGAAAGTTAACAGAAAAAAACCCGTTGAAGGCTTAGTATTTGTTCTTATTATATTACCAATAGCTGATTTTCTATACATATCCATGAGCTGAGAAACACCCTTCAGGGTCTAAGGGATCAATTGCCATTTCCGCTTTGTTATTTCTTGAAGTTTGCTGCTGTAATCCTCCCAAGCAATGATATTTGAAGCGAGCTACCTGATCTATTCTTTTGACATGCATTCTTTCATGAGGCTAAGATCTCTTTGTTTTGATCTGTTATGCTTTTCTAACGCTGCTTTCTAAAATTGCCTACTTTGTGTCTTCTCTCTCCTGTTTCATTGTCAAGATATTTTGTTAGCACAGTTCTCTTGGTAAGGAATTAAATTCCTTATTTACATGGGTTTTTATATTGTGCAGCTATGATCCCTGTGTCTCTGTCTTCTATGCGTTTCTAAAATTTCTCAAATTTCATCCTTAAGTGATGCTTTATATTTTTTATTGTATCTCAGGTGGAATATACATTTAATGTTTAAATAAATCTTTCGTATCTAAGTAAGTTTCTTAAATCCCTTTTTTCTAAGCAAGGATCGCCACAATTGTAGTCGCACACTTTCAAACTATGACGAAATTATCATTATCAATACAAACAACAAAGAGCGATATGTATAATTGTTGTAATCATATATAATAACGTTTTGCAATTTAAAAGATTAATTTGAAGTATCATGATAGTTTTCTTAATCCTAATTACTTTACACTTATTGCGCATTTATCACTCAATCTTCCCCCTGTCAACAAGAATCACAAGCCAAATGAAGTTGTTGCTACTTAGATTTGGGGGGGGGGGGGCTTGCCAATTTTTTACCTTTTCAATCCCTCTCCCATTTATAATTCCAAAGAAATCAACATGACGCTATGATATTTTTCTTGGAGGACAGTAGTTTTGCCTAACGATCAAGACCGTAAGCAATTTCTATTCCCTTCATTTGGAATTTTTCCCCCCACCCCTTAAATTACCCCCTCTACTAAATTTTAATTTTCATCCTCCCCACATGTCTAACCTATTACCACGACAGCAATGCTTCAAAAAACTAATGGAGAAGACTGGCCTTTATTCAAGTGGCTCACTAGCGCGGACCCGCCGCCCGAGTTGAATGCAGTTGTTAAATTAGCCTTGTAAAAGCAAGAAACATCACCACTCACGTTCCTAGGGCCACCAATCCGGGATTTCTAGGAAAAAAGCGTCACAAAGGATCATGGGAAAATTTTGTCATAGGCTTCGCGCAGGAGCACGTGATCGTCGTTCATGTTTCAGTCGAATTGAAGAAAAAATTGGCCGCAAAAGGTGTCAGAAAATTTTGTGAAGAAATGTTCTTGATCCTACGCAAGAATGCAGGGCTTATTGTTTTTCCCCTCTTTTAAGAATTTGCTTGTTTTTGCATTCCTATCTTTCTTCGATTGGATTCAAAATTGCCTGATTTATGTCTTCCCTTCTTCTGCTCAATTGTCATGATGTTCTGTTTTCAGTGTCTATTCTTTTGACTCCATGTCAAGGAGTTGAAGGCCAAGAGTTAATTTAACTCTATCTCATGAATTACTTCAAAAAACTTTTCATTTATTTATTGAATTTCTGCTTATTTTCATCTTTGTTTTATAGTTATACTGTTGGAATAGTAATTTTACATTGATGGCCCCTTGTAAATCAGCTCTGCCTTAAGTGCTACATTAAGAAATTAAATTAAATCAAACTTGAAGACATTGATTGAAGATTTAATTCGCTTTGATATAGGGAAGCAGGGCTTCTAAAGTTACTGAGTTCAACGGGAACTATTTCAATTCTCTTAATCCTTCTGGCGAGTAATACTGCTCTGTCTTAAAACAGGAATATGCAAATAAAATGTTTAGTCTTTCTTACAAATTTACTCATATGTAATTGAGAAATGTAAATAAAAAAAGGTTATTCCGAAATGCTGCCCGATTTGTTGCGTTGTTTTGTTTGCTTGCGTTTATAGGAGGTGACCAAACCCGAGCAAGGTCAATTTTTCCGAGTTGACTGGTGTTTACATGGAGCACACCCTACAAAAAAGAACGGAACATGTTTATGGCTCGTTTTATTCTGGTTACATGGGAAAAGCTGACCCTTTCAGCTTTGCTCGCTCAGCCAACCAACTGCAACAGAGCAGGTCAACTAGTCTTGCCGACTCAACCCGCCTCATGTTGTACACATTATTTTTAGAAGGCATCTATACTAAATAGAGATTGGATCTAGCACGACAAATTGACCAGGCCCGAGGAAGCTTACCTCGTATAATCAAGCTCCAGCACTCGTGCTTTTGAGTCCTCTTGGTCAATAAGACTATGCATATTTGTTAATGTCATTTGACCTTTGATGGCAACAGATTAATGATGGAACTATGTAACTCTTCTAACCTGCGCTCAGTCGCAAGAAATTACTGAGGATGTGCGCAGACTATTATTGACATTTTGCAAGCAAATTGTTCTAAAAGGCTGTAAAAGCAAAGTGGGAAAATTAGATAATACGGACATGTTTATGAGTGATACGGTCAATAGATACTTGATTTACTATTCATTTTGTGCCCCTGGGAAAACATAAGAGTATCTGCAGAAGCACAAGGGGACATTGCAAGTAAAAAAAGTTTGATGCTTAATAATGAGGCTGCACAACAGGATACCAGCATCCAGGCATTCCGCACATGTTTTGCAGCATATCCCGCATCCCAACGCAGCATTACCTCAAATCCCGATCCCGATCTCCTAAATTATCTTGGCTATTCCGTATCCCGCTTACCAAGAATCAAGTACCTCGCATCCCGCTCGTTAAAAAAGATAGATCACGCCTTCTCGGCATATCTATTGTGTACCAACTTCAATGGAAGAATAATACATACACTGATCTCAAAAAAAGACTGGATCGAGTTTCTATTATTTGAAAAGTGAAGCCAAGAAATTTCGATTGTGGCCTTCTTACTAGGACCCATAAAGCTGCGGTTTTTAGAGTAGAGTCAAAAGCAAGCCACTCGGCATGGTTTATCAAATGCCATTTAACAGGTTTTTAGCTTTTGGGTAGTATGTTTTGATATAATTGTACTTTATCGAGTATACTTTTCCACGTGTTCGCTGTTGTTCTTTGTTTTGGTCCTACCAATATTGCGCCGATCTGGCTTCAAAAAGTTGGATTGGAAAACAATAGGTTGCTCGTCTTTTTTTGAGATCAGTGAATATATAGAGAAACGGGCATGACTAATCAATTTTCTCGTAATAAGCGGTTTTCCGACGATCTTCGATGTGTGATCTTAAAAATGTTTCTCAGCGAAAAGCCCCCGAGCCCCCATTTCTTGTTTTACAGTGTTGAGTGCCACCCTCCATTTCAAAACCGTTTATTGGGTCCTGCTAATATTTTGGACTAGTAGTTTGCTCATAAACATTCACTTTTGTGCATAGTCCCGTCAATGATATCGATTTGCTTTGAGCATGTATGCTGCATAAAAAGCTATTGGGTTGTGGTTAGCCAACGTATTTCTTAGGATAGTGCTTTTGTTCTGGATATCACTATCGGTATGTTTTCTTTCATGCGTGGGACTGAAATAGTCTATAAATTGACGGTGTCATAGCAACCTGAGTTGCCACACCCTCTTATTTGCCATAAACTCTGTGAATGGCACCATTGCTGTCTAAAACTCTGCCACTTCCTCCGAATTACTTGGTAATCTGAGGCCGAACACTCCCTAAGAAAACTTTATAGCGCCGCCCCTGCCGTTGGTCACTGTAGGATATGTAATTTTTCTTGAACACTGTGATAAGACCTCTCCAATCAGGTCAAAACAAACAAAACTATCATTTCATCCGTCACAGAGATCTCCCCTGGCCATGTCCCTGGTCAGCTGCCTGCTATTGAAAGAAATTCGTTTTCACAAGCCTTGGAATCTTTTTCATTTCTTTTTCTATTTCCAAGACGCTTCATATTTTTATAACCAAGCAGCATTCTAAACAGATTCCTAAAAATATGAATTAATTCAACATATCTGGGAACTACAAGTTTCCAACTACAAGTTTCCAACAAGGATCCGTCACTGCGAAGCACTATGCGCAGTCTAGGAGGTCAGGTAGAACTTTTTGCACAGAAGAATTGGCACAGAAGACACTCTTCGTCGGGAAAATTTATTGTTTTCTTTTGCGCATGATCAGATTCCATTTGAAGCTTAATCTCCCAAACTTAATATAAATGCAAGATTAAATTTGGATTTCAACCAAAAAGTTTAAAATTTCATAGATGTCTTATGTAACTATGGAAATGTCAAAACAAATTTGATATGCTAAGCATGTCATTTAAGACGTATATAATCGAACTGACGATTGACTTACGATTCATTTCTCCGGAGGGTACAAGGAGCAACTACAGCGTTCGTCGACATTGAATACTTCAAGGTAGCGTTACATTTCAGCTTTAACTGGTTTTCTTTTCATTGCATTTTAAAAACTTTATAGTTTAAGGAATACCAAACAAGAATCCCTCCGTGGAATGAAAGCGTATTTAAATCGCACGCCACATTCCCTGTCTTACACGCAAATCTATTTTCATTTTGTACATTTCATAGTTAATAACTGCAAGATTGGAAGAGATCAATAAACATTTGACCCTATTTCTACATAAAAACCCCAGGTTTATGATGAAAATGAATTGCATTTCAAATTCGAGCACGCTTAGTTATTGCTATGAAGTAAAAATGACCCTTTCTGTTTTGAATGCAATTTGGCGAAGAGAATCTTATTGCTTACATCTATTTTGCATGTGCCTGGAAGAGTCTCTCAGGATGTTGGCAAAATATAGGCTTAATAAGGTTCTTTTTTAGTCTTTGAATTAGCGCGAAAGCGAGGCAGTTTTACACAAAAATGTTTCTAGTAACTAAAAGAATATCTTGTGGTACATATGTATCTCTAAAGTGACAATAAAAAAAAAGTTGTACCTCAAAATAAAAAATTGATATTCGTTGGGGAGGCAACTCAGTTATTAAGTAGCTATCTTTGCTCACAATAACTGATTCAACTCCGAATGGTTACCTTTAGTTAGTAGCCTACATCAGATGACATGGAGAAAGCGCAGAATTATACTCAATTGGAAAAAAGTGGAGTTAACTCCAATAAATTCTCCTTATTGTAAATTCCTCAGTCATTTGTCTGTAAATTGGTTTGGAGAGCTTGTATTGATGATTATTAATGTGTCTGGAGACATGGCATCAAGTAGATCTCAAAACAGGTAGGTTTTGGTACAATGGAAATGGGGGAGATTGATCGTGGAAAGGACGTGCTTTGAGTAACAGAAGACTGATGAGAAAATTAAGGTGAAACCAGAACGAGCACTATGTAGGGTTTCTTTGTTTTTAATCATTATCCATGGCAATAAGTCAAAACATTAAACCTCTACTTAAAGGTATGTAAAACATTGACAGACCAAGCAAATATTGTCATTTTCATGAACAATGACATGATATTTTGAGAGTAAGCTGCGGGCTATACTTTAATGATTGCTTTGTATTTCATTGAGCGTTTTAGACAATATCAAGTTCTTGAAGAAATTTGATGTAATCCCTAAATCCATTGGATGTTACTATTATTGTTTTCAACCCAGAGCTTCTATTTATTTTTAGAGTTCCCAGTAGCTTTATTATCTACAAAAAGCGTGAAATCAAATTTCCTTCAAAGACGGCGACTGAAAGCTTAAATTTAGCAATCTACTAGCTTGAAGCGTCTGGTCAGAGTCCAGTGAAGTCCTCTTTTAGCCAACCAGGGTTTTGAGCCGCCATGAATTCCCGTCATGTGCATAACACGCATAACCCATGCATAACACGCAAGTCCTGAACATTCTTTTGCCACTCCTGTACTTAATATGAAATATTAATAACAAACAGTACACGAAATTTAAAGTCGCACTAAGCTCCAGCAACTTGGTTCCAAGTAATCATCCAATTATTTGGTTACATGGGATAGCAGGGGCGTTATGGCTCCAAAAAAGGGACCGAAAAAGTAAAGGAGTAAGTATGTACAAAAACAATCAAGAAATGATATTTTTGAAACGACTGCATGCAAAAGAAGTGAACTAAAAATTTCATTTTTATTCTAAGCAATCAAAATTATCTAGGGTGCACCAGGGGAAAATTGGACATGGAGGCAAATTGGACAATTGTTGATCTACCCATTCTCTTGCATACTATAAGCTGCTTTATTACATTATATATGACATCATCGTATTTGCTTTAGATTTATATCGCAAAAGAATTGCAACCTTTTTCATATAGTAGTAGAAAAGGTTATGACTATTTAAGAGACTTGTTACATCTAATTTGTCAATTCAAGAAAATCTTAAATATGGTAGAGGGTTAAGAAGAAAATGGGAATTTGTTAAAACATGCAATTGCCAGGGCACAATGGGATACCCCTAGTGTAAGTTTGTTCTTTTAGAGAGAACTTGATTTTTATGCAATGGTTTTTGCCATATACAGAGAATTTGATTGTTACTTTTTATAATCTCGATTCATTCTATTTGCTCACATTTCAATTTGCACAACATTCTATAGATGGTGCAAAAATTAAATTCAAAAACGGTAAAAGTGTTATGAAGATGACTCACCTCCATACGGTTTTTGCTATAACGACTGTTCAAGCTAAAATTGGCATTCTTTTCATCTCCTTACGACTTAATTATAAAATGTATTAAGTAGAGTCTTTACAATTCACAGATGCTTTTTGTCATGTATTTTGAATCCAAATCCGTGTCGATGTGAATTTCTAGCCGTTTTCTGTGGTCAAACAAAACTTATTTGGGGCAGAATTTCTGAAAAACGCACGCGCTTTATACAGAAAACAGCCAGACATGACAGTTTCATCTGAAGTAAATCTGCAGCTGGTTAAATCTTGTTTTTTCATTGTTCAATGTGAAAACGTCAACAATAAAGTGTGCTAAGATTTAAAAACTCCGTGAAAAAGGAGGCTTCGCTGAAAAAGGAGGCTTCGCTGGAAGTGGTGGTGGAGGGCAAGCAAACAAAAGAAGTGCTTATGGTGAAAAGCCAATGATCTTCGATAAATTGGAAACGAATTCATTCAATCAAACCAGTTTGGAAAAAATAGGCGATTTGTTTTAGGGACTAAATTTCGCGGAATCATGGTTTTTATCTAAAAGTTGAATTCTAGTTTAAGTGCATACTCCTTTGATCTTAAATTACATCAGGTAACTCTCATGTTGCTAGAGAGAAGAGGAGTAGCTGCAAACATAACTAATGAATTAAGAGTAAGAATTATATCCTTGTTGACGGTTGAACTTGTTCCACAAAGCGATCAATGAAAATAGTGTAACGCTTACATTTCATATTGATCTAAGTGGTGTAGGAGCCATGTTAACTTCAGTTCCCCTCTTTATCTGAAAAGTGTCCCTATCACCTTACGTAAGCTACCAACTTTATTATAAAAATGCCCACTTACACTATGAAAGTCCACCTATTTTATCATGAGAATGCCCCCTTGTTCGGGTGAAAGTATCTCTTTACGTAATTCTGTAGTAAAAACCAATATCCCTTTTTTATTTTGGCCCCTGGGCTCTCTACACGTTTTTACAACATTGATTGAAAAAGATACTTTGTCTTTAAAAACGTATGAATATCCCCTAAAATTCTAACTTCACTTTGAAAAACAAAGGGAGTTTTTTTAGCAATTGCCACAGCTAACAACAGCTTTTTTTCTTCTTATTGAACATCATTGTTGTGCTCTTTAACAGGCAAAATTTCTTCATCTAGATGTTTTGTTTGACCCTGATTAAAACAAGACAAATACAGGTCATAGATAAGGGAAATCGTCACTTCTGGTGCCTCATCTAAATACTACTACTAAGACGTCACATGCAGTTGATACCGCACAACGCGTCTCACAATGCCACACCAGTTTTTTCTATCATGTGTCAGATCAGAAATTTTATTTCAATGTTTGTGCTTCTTTTGATAGGTCTAGTTTTATTTCAATGCTTGCCAAATTTTGCCTGACTGTCTGCCTCCAAGTCATTATTGGTCATCTAAATGACAGTTTAAATTCGCCTTCAAAAAGAGAATAACTTGAACAAAATTTTGGAAACGCCAGATATCGACATGAATTTTAAAAGATCTCCAGGTAGCAGCGCCTACAATTTAACATTACATGATAATTTAAATTTCCAGGGGAAATTTTAGTGAAATTATGCTGAGAATTTTGTAGGACTGTGCCTCACTCCAGTCGTTGTTTGGCTTGGTCTAATGGTCTTCTTTCATTGTGTCAGTCCTTAGACCTTTCTCACTTTCCTTTATTAAAAGAAGTTTGAGTTGTTGTGCGCGTTAGGGGACAAAATCATAGCTTAAAATTCTCTTAGAAAAAAGTAGCAAAGGGACAAAGATAAAGTAAATGGTGTCGAAAGATGAAGGTATAACTTTTTAAAGATCAAATTGCGGACAATAACTACGAAAAAAGGAGAATGAGAATGCAAAATATCAGTTTTTTAAATCGTGAAATCAACATTTTCGAACTATCTTTTCTCTTTTAGGTGAACTTTGCCCAGTCGAAACATGCTGCTTTCAAAGGCATTAGTTTTCATTGCATTGGCTATAGTTTCCTCAGCCCAAGGACGGTATTACCAAGAGAATAAATTGGCTGACGATCTTATTGGACATCTTTGGAGGTTCAGATCCTACAACTATCCCTCATTTTATATACGGCACAGAAACAGCTGGGCACGCATTGATAAATACCAAGGAAGCACATTGTACCGATTGGATTCCTCTTGGAAAGTTGTGCATGGGCTGTGTGGCTACGGTATAAGCTTTCAGTCTAAAAATTTCCCATCACACTACCTCAGGCACAGAAACTACTGGGCAAGAATTGACAGATACACCAACACACGTCTTTTCAAGTACGATGCATGCTTTATTCCACGCAGAGGTTTGGCGAACAGGAATGATTTCTCTTTCGAGTCCGCTAATTACAGAGGGTACTATTTGCGGCATCGCAATTACTGGGTGCGTATTGACCGCAACGATGGCTCTCAACTGTTCAAAAAAGACGCTACTTTTGAAGCAATTCACTTGGGACATTAAATCGGTGTAGATTTGTTCATCTTTGCTATGTATGCCATTTTGTTCCTTTAAGAGAACTCCATAGCCCTTTTGTTGATGAAACTTAGCATGGAAGTCAGATTGTTTTTGTTTTCAATGTTTTGACTCTGTATGAAAGTGTAGGAGAACACTCTAGGTGACCAGCACCCCGGTGGTTCAACTCTCATTGTCAAGTGTAACCACCCACATCTGAGGCTCTAGAAAACTGACCTTTCCTCTGATTTTTAACTTTTTTTCCAAAATTCACCCCTTTTCCAATTTCTATGTTCTTGGTTTGGGATAAACTTGATCCCCTTTCTCAGAAATTTTAGAACTACTAGTTCCCTGTGATTCCCTCTGCAAAGCACAATGCGCAATCGGTTGAGGTCAGGTAGAAGAAACTCATTCGGTGGTTAAGTTCAAAGTTTCCTTTTGCGCATGGTAAAATTCGATGCTACAGTTGCAAACTACGTCATCATGAGAGCATTTGCAACGCGAGGGCCAAGTATCCTAATTGAAATGTATATAAAATGCTATCAATATACAAATGAGATATTTTCAAGCAAATGACATGAAGCATCGTTAGATTACTAAAAGAAGATGACTTTGGTGACGTAGAAGAATTTTGCTTTAAATTTCGTTGTGGAAGTGTTGCATGCAAAGACTAGGCCTAGCCTATATTTTCCTTTTGAAGTGAATTGACATTGAGCAATGCCAGTAAGGTATGGATTGTAGTTGAACATTTAGTAATCTAGAATAACCACTGATGTTGTATGGAATTTGTTAAAGCTTTGAACATTTTTTGCCCTGTACCTCGATGGCCACACTTTTTCAGCCAACAACCGGAACTGGATCTCGCGAAGTAAATCACTGCTGATTAGATTGGCATATTTTGAAGAGTTCAAATTAGATGAATTTCCATTAACTGGTGTATTTATTAGGATAGGCATGTTCATCGACATTGAATACACTAAACAGAGTCCATAAATTATATTTTGCCCAAAAATAAGTTTCCCGCTTGCCATTGATCTTTGGCACACAAGTTCTGGTAGACAATTAGGCCTGACAAGTATTTTGTCCAGCTTTCCAAATCTCCAGATGACCAAGGATTTTGCTCAAAAAGTACTGTCAAATCACGTTGTGCAAGTACTTCTTGTCAAGGATGAAACTATTAGAAGTTCAAAATTACCCCCATTATATTGACAATCTAAATATATTTTTTCAGAGAAGGAGCCACAGGTAAATCTTCAGCCCCTCAAGCAGGGGTGTTACCAGGGGGTCAGGGGGCTGTAGACCCCCATCAGAAAAAGTTTATGTTTACAGGGGAATTTTTTATGAAAACTTGTGCTCTTATGCTTAGAAAGATATCCTATTTTTTACGTACTTTATAGACCCCTCTGTTGGAGAACCTTGCCTCCCCTCTGTCGGGAAAATTCTGGCTCCATCCCTGCTGTCAAGGCAAAACTGTGTGGGTAAAATTGAATTATTTTAGTGTATATATAACATATTCAAATCAGATGTAAACCAGTCGAAAAAAAGTTTACATGGGACAGTTTTTGATGTGTGGGGTTTGAGCTTAATGCAAAGGCAGCCATATCTTATCAAAGCTAAATTACCCAGCAACAGCCTTACCAACAAATCCTTTTCAACAAAAAGCTGTCTTTTGCTCCCCTCACTATCCTTTTCACCTGCTATGGTATATAATTAAGAAATTATTTCTATAATAGTCGCTTAGATCTGTCACAGAATTTACTGATGTGAACAATCACTTTATCCAAAGAAGAGTATCTAATAGCCGCCCAAGTATAAACGACACGATTCTGTGTGGTTTAGGTATGGGCGTAGCAAAAATGGGCATGGCACCAATTTTGCGAATATCAGATTTTGCGCTTGATCTGCCCCTGATTCTGGCAATAGACGAAAATTTACTTTAACGACCTCCAATTATTGCAACCTCCGTATCAGAGCCAAAACGAGATTCGAAATGCTACATTTGCTTCTGCTTCGTTGACGCGGAGGAGCACATTATATATTTTGGCGGGCAAATTTAGAATTGTTTACAAAATAAGTAAAGGCGACGTTCACAGTGCTCAGTTTTTAAATTTATCTGTTTTGTCTTCGTTTACTTTCATGCTCAAGCTTGTTTGAAAAATACATGAAAACGTCGCGAACACGGCTGCAGAGTTGGAATAAGAACGGACTGCAGCATGCAATTTCAACATTGAAGGTTTGAAGGTAACTAGGCCTGTTTAATATGTTATTACGTATTACAGTATTACTGTATTAGCGTTTATAAACAAGAAACTCACACAAGCATTTTGCAAAACCATAAAACTAGGACCACAAAGTAGTATACGTGCACAGGTATAAACATCTCATCGTTCTTGGGTAAAGAAACGTACTGCATAGATTTCTCTTTTCTCTATTCCCAGTTTTCTGAGTTTTTAGGCGAAAAAGCCTTTTTGATACGTGCATTTCGACAAATATTGAGAAAAAGTGAATTAGAAAATTCTACAATGGAAATGAAAGTTGGGTGCTTAAGTTTATATAAAATATTGTGCTTCCCTCCAAATTTCTGCACTGGCAAGCCCATAATGTTGTTTTTCTATCCGTTTTAGTTATACGTGGGGCAAACAGGACTAGACCAATGTAGCTATTAGACGAATGTTGCCAAATATGATTCCAAACCAAAGCCTTTGCAATTGAGATTTATCTGCAGCCCTAAGTGAAATTAAAGACAACAGGCAATAAATCACAGTCTTTAGAAAGAAGAAATTTTTTGTGGCCTAAAACCAGAGATTATAAAAGGTTAATAATTTTGATCCAGGTGCAAGAGGCCTCTTAAGAAAAAAAAAACATAGTGGATGGCCTTGTCTTTGGTAGCATGTTAAAAAAATTAGGTTGAGCAAATACGGGGTTATGGATGCGACTGCCATCCCCCTAAATTCCTATCTGAAAATAAGTGAGATTTATGATGAAGATTGAAATTGAAGGCCCCTGTCAGGATATTTGACTTTTTATATGCCACTGATGCTAAGAACAGCATTTTATATATTTGCTTATTATTTTTCTATTCTTTGTAGATTGAGAATGGCAGAATGAAAACAATACTTACAGACCCAATGATAGTCAGAAATATTCAAAGATGTAAGTAGCCTATTGCTTAGATACATACACTATTTCTATACAAAAGGATGCACTGATTATCATACATTTTGCCAATCATAACTCCGCTCACTCGGGGAGTCACAACTCCTAAATCGTGGCGCGCTTATCTGATGTGAGTAGATCACAACCAATGGGGTTACGGTGTGATAAGGGTTGTGTGATGGTAGAATCTATGGTATGAAGTGTGTCCCAATCATTACTCCGCTCATTTGTTGAGTCACAGCCCCTAAATCGTGACGTGTTATCTGGTGAGTTGATGAAATCCAATGGGGTAAGGGTTTCATATGTGTAGTGATTGTTTTCCTTTCAAATTTTTTAAAAACATTTTCTTCAACATGTGTCTAAGCTACAATTTTTTTAGTTTTCAGATCATGAGAGAATTTAAAGAAAGTTTTACAAGAGGTGCTAGAGGCCAGATAACTTCATGGTCAGAGATATACGAGGTAAAAGTAACACTTTGCATTGATCAAATTTTAAATCTACCTCACTCTTGTATTGGCTATTTAACTGATATAGAATACCTTCTGGGTTTTCTTTTCCAATTTAAGCCCCAAGTTTATAGGGGTTAAAATACAAGATTTTGGCCAAAATATAATATATGTGATAAGGGATTTGAAAAAAATTTCAAAAAAACCTCTTCTGATTCGCATAAAAAGAGTGGCAGTGGCCCCCTTCTATTCTTAATATCATGAAATACCTACTATTTAAATTCTCAAACTAATCGTATCTTTACTTATTCGCAGATGATCCTGATTTCTACTGTGAATTTCACTCATGATCAGATTCAATGAAGGCTTACTAAAGGAGTGAAGATGTGACTTGAAATTTAATTAATTTTTACTCAGTGTTGTTAAAATGAATTTTATTATTCAATTTTTTCAACAAGGGAAATCTTGAATAAGGCAGACTAATCATGCACACCAATTATTGTTACTGAGTGGTGAGGTTTTTTGAAAATAATAATGCACTAATGAGTTGTTTTTGAGGAGCCAAAGCGATACTTCTGACCATAAGTGTTATACCATCTATAGAAAGAGGAGGGAGGGACAAACCAAATTCCATTCTCATATTCATAATTATATACCAGACAGCAATCCTAGGTATGTGATAAATCATTTGATCCTTTCCTTTTCACTTAAGTCCGTTTGCTTTACACTGACGAGTAGGCCAGCCTGATCTTGATCTTAGCCTTTTTCTTTATTGAGTGATTTTATCAAACTAAAGGGTTTTCCTCCTCTTCGTGATCAATAATACTTATAATCAAGCTCCTCCATTTGTGGGTTTTGATTCCACCTGATCAATAATACTATGCACCTCTGTTTATGTTATTTGACTTTTGATGGCACCAAATAGATGATGGAACTATGTTACTTAGTGACAAGAAAATGCTGAGACTATGCACAAGCTATTATTGTCAAATTGCAAACAAAGCACTTTGAAGCACTCTAAAAGCATAGTGGGGAATTTAGAGATAAGGGGGATATTCATGAATGTAAAGCCAATGAATAGAATATTGAAAGTAATGCTGGGCAATAGCTTTGTCAGGAATGGAACATGACTTTTGAAACAAACTAGTTTTTCAGTTTTGAACAAAATTGCAAATCATCCAGACTGATGAAGAATTACAGATAGAGCATGTGTTTTGGAAAAAGTAGTAATCGTGCAGTTTGTTCTCTTGCTTTGAGATTCACCAAAATTTACGAAAGAAATAATCATTTGGGGCAGGAATACAAGACAGGTAAAACAAGGGTGACAGAGCGGTTGGTTGTTTTGGAAAAGATTAAAATAGGGCCAATAGATTTTTCTGGACGAATTTTCTTTGTCCACTGGCCATGTTGAAAAAGCAAATTTTGCACTGTCCCTTATAACTGGAATTACTTATCATTTTGTGTCCGTATATAAATATTCACAGAGGTACAAAGAGGCATTGAAAATTAGGAAACGTTTTATGCTTAATGGAAATGCACAATCTGGCACCTTCATCTTTGCATCTCACACATGTTTTACGGCATATTTTGCATGCCGTCGCTGTATTAAGAGAAACGGGCATGGATAAGCAATTTCCTTTCAATGAGCAGTTTTCCGACGATCTCAGGGGCGTGGTCTTCAAAAAATTTCTGGTGAAAAAACTTTTGGGTTGGGGTTCCCCATCTTATTTCTTAAGAAAGTGCTTCACTTTTGGATATGACTACCGTATATACTTTCTTTTAGAGAATAGCATGGCGCTGAAATTGTTTTAAATGGGTCGTTTATAAAGTATAAAATGGGCGGAGTCACAAATAAACCAAAGGTACCACGCCCTCTCATTCTCCAAAGATTCTGTGAATGGCACAAACGCTGTCTAAAACTCTGCCATTTGCTCTAAATACTTTGCAATTTGAGGTCCGCCCCTGATGTCTTGATGAAAAGGAAGTAAATCAATGTCATGTCATTGGAATAGAGAGGATCAAATACTTTTTATGTTCCGTTTAAAAGTTCAAAAGATTGCCACTGCGTAAAAACATGTGGCATCAAAAAGTGGAAAACTGCGAATTTCAAAAGTATCAAATAATTATGAGATTGTTGCTGATTCCTTGTGCTGCCTTGATACCCAAAAATTAAAGGTTTGCTCAGAGACACTTCTTGCTTATAATAATCTGGTTGCTTCCCCAAATTCTTAGGTTCTGGTTGCCATCGGGTAGGAGGGGTTCCCTCCGCCTTAAATGGAAACTCAAGTAGGGGCAATCCCTTGACGTTGGCTTGAGTTTAACTCAGTAACTAAAACTAAAAACGAATTTGTCTGTAAACCTTGATGCTCATATTCTTTCTCATTCTTTCTTGATCGTGCAAGATGGAATATTTTCTTGCAGAGTTGCATATCCTTAAACGCTCTAATACATTTAATCTGTGCTCTATCCGGATCCGGAATTGTTTACGATTTCAAACAGTGTTTTTTATAGTTTAGTTCCAAGCTGGCTTTGCGACTGCGCTTATATCCCAAATAAACGAGATCAATACAATTTATAACAACATGTTACAATAAGAGCACCTGCTTTCGGATAGGACGTTACTCTTAGGACAAACATTTTACTTAGACACGCAACTAAAGGATGCTTAAATGATATAACCAGGCACGCTACAATAGCATAATTGATTCGCCCTTTGATAAAACCATATCAAAAGTCAACGAAACCATGGTTAATGATATCATGGGCATAGGAGAGACTATGGGATCATAATTTCATCTCATGACTATGATGAAAGCTACTGTTAACCCCCTTCTTCTTTAAAGGGAACAAAATGCCCTTTGATCTTAATCAAAAACTTACTGTATTAACTTGGAGAGAACTGATGCTTTCAATAGTTTGATTTAACAAAAGACCCATTAATATGGTCTAAAATTGTAATGTTATAATGACGCCAAACTCTGGACATATGGCTAAGCTCTGGAATAAATTTTATGCAGAGCAAAGAAATACCCCTATTTGAGTAATCCTTCAAAATAGACCTAAAATCATCTGCGGAACTAACATTTCGAACTTATCTCATGTATAAGAAATATTAATGGCCTTAACAGAACACCTAGGAAAACCATGTAAATAGGTATACATGCATATTACTACTGAAGTATTATTCTGTGTAAGGACTCGAGAATGACGAAACAATAAAGTCACGAGGTCAATTTCCAAGGAAACTGGAAGATTTCAAGGGTTTCCTTCCTAAAAAGAGATGGCTCAACCAAAGATAGATTTAAGTATAGACCCATTTCTGTGCTTCCTGTAGTCTCACGTTTATTTCAAAAGACATTCTTTGAGTAGGTATAAACTATTTTACTGACAATGAATCTATCTATATTGACATGCTTGCTAAAGTGCAACGATAATTGGTATCTAAACTTTGAAAAAGGGTTCCTTTCTGGAGTCACTTCAATCGAGCGAAAGATACCTTTGACACCTTGAAATTAAACCGGCTCCCTTGTCGGCTACTTTCACAAGGAAAGTAAAAGCGTGTTTTAAAGTCCAGAATTTTTGATTGTCAGCATATCTTTTCCTTTAACATACTGCTATTTTTTTCTTATATGCTGGAGCTTTAATAGTTCTTTAGTAATTAAATTTATTTGTTCATCTAAACTAGGTATTTAATAAACGTTTACTTTATCTTTTGTAATTAGATTTTTTAAATGGAGGGGCCTTATACTTCAACTCCGTCTCAAGACTACTCTCCTTAACAGAATTAAAATGAAATGAAAAAAATGACTTGGAGTTGCAACCGAGTTCCAATTTCATTTTACAGATAAAGAGAGCTTTGAAACATTGCTTTTAACGGAATGAACTTCACTGTTAACTGGTCAGCTAATATGTGTACCCAAAACCGCGGAAGCAGAGATGTACTAAGCTTGATGACAGAAAACCATGGTTTGAGTTATAACTTTTATGATTGATGCAATTTTCAGAAGACTGCCGTATATTCTTTCCTATACTTGAAAGTTTTATTAAGCAATATACATTTTAGATCCTTCACAAACTACCAAATTGTAAGGGTGATTAAGGCTTCTTAAAAGGTTTCTTAGTTATGTCAAGCACGAGTTTCATCATTTTGGACAAGAACTTGATTTTGCACAGGCGCAAAGGTGGTCCTGATCCTTCTCCTTTCATCTCGTTTGCCAAGCCAATAGCTAAAGTAGAAGTACAGCAAGGGATCGGCGATAAAATTGATTTTTATGAAAAAGAGTGCCAAATGGGGACCAATATTTAGAAAAACTTTGACGCCAATTAGAATAAAAGCTAATGGCAGCAAACAGCCAAAAAATGTTATTGCAACACCAAACGAATTTAGTATTACGCGACGCTCGTTATTCGTAGCACTCTGACTAGTTTTTGATAAAATGCAAATTTTTGTTGCAATCATGGCATATGCAGAGCATACCAAACCGCCAGCTGCCAAGAAGATAATCCCAGATAGATCGCCATGTTCCGCATTCGTGAGTATAACTCCACCAATAACAGACAATGTCCATGTAGCAGCAATGAGTCCTTTCATAAGAGCTTTTGTCATAACTTGACGAAACTTCAGTGGCCAGAATAACGCAGAGAGGCGAAGAAAGGTTATCAGCAAAACATGCATCAAGGACAAACAGTAAAGAATGCACATAGCAACCAACGCTATGACACTCTGAAAATAAGGCTTTGCAGTCTCATTAGAGATAAGAAAGTGTATTGCTACCTGATATGCGTTCGAAATGAAACTACAGATACTGGCGGAAAAGTCCGTAATGGAAAGGCTTGCAATTACCAAATCAAATGATGTTCGCTGCTGCTTCTTCCTTAGTATGTTAATGATATTAATGCTAATGCCAACACAACGCTGCATGTTAGCTGCACATGATTCCTGCTTGTTGCTTATTGTTTCGTTACTTGTAATATTCATCTTGAATGGGATAAAACTTTTAACAACAAGGACTCTTTCAAACAAATATCATGCAATTGTAAAAGTGTCATAAACGCAAAGACCGAGAACCAGTATGAAACTTCTTATACCTTGATGATAGCTGCAACTGATTTTCAGCAATTTTCAGTACATTTTTAGATCTGCAGTAAGTAATTTGAAGGTATTTTCAATCTTTTCTAGCTTTTTTCTCCGTTGTTGCAACAACGTTAGTTACCACATCTTTCGCACAAAGGATCAAAACTATTGGAATAGTTATCTTTCTCTTGTATTACTTTAGAAGCCTTGCACATTCATCACCCAATCGGTATAATGCTCCAGTTAACCTTTCTATCAAGATGTTTTACATTTTATGTAGTGGATTCTTCTTAATTCTAAACGCTAATTCTATGTCATCCATTATTAATTTGTGTATTTCGTGCATTTTCTTAAATATGTCAATGGTAAATGCCAGATTGATTGTAAGAAACAACCATTTATTTTACTGGCCATTGTTAATCAGAGTTAATTCACAGCATTGTACCAATCTTGCCGTAACTGCAATTCATTACCTGTAAATAATAATCAACACAATGAATGTGCTATTCAAGTGACTTCAAAGTTTATAAGACGAACCTCTAACCTATCCTTTAACCTCTAACCTCTAACCTCTAACCCATCTCTCTTATCGGCAATGTTTCTAATTATAACTTCACACCATCAAAGTCAACTGAATTGATAAATATTATGCAAGCAGTTTTAAAGTGTAAAACCCAAATCGCTATAAATAAGGGATCAATTTTTGTTTTTCTCCCTATACTGATAGAATACTTTATACAAAATGGTGAAGTTTTTGATCAAGTAAATTTAATTCAACTTAATTGGAATGCGTAGAGTGACCAATCAGTTGAATCTAAATGACAAGGGGCCCTCCACTAAAAAGAAAAACATAACAAAAACCTAACAAAAACATTAAAGCTAATTTTAAAGAGCCTCAGATGAAATTAAAAATTTTAACAGAATAACAAATGCAATCAATATTAGGACAAATATATGATAAATAGACTGAATTAATTTTTTTTTTTGAAATATTTCTCTAGATTGTGTCAAAATGCCTCCTGACTCTTATCTAATTGAAATCTAACAAGAAACACTGAAAACGGGACATCTTTACAACCAAAAAGAAGAGAAGACATAAACTATGCAATTTCCAATAAAAGCCACAAAATGATTGAAATGCCAAAAGAAGCAAAATTGGCTAAATGGATAAAATATTTGTGCTTTGATAATGCCAAACCAGAAGGGATCATAGCTCTACAAAATAAATGCATGTATCTAACAAATTACTATCTTACTCAAAACACTATGAAAGGCAACTGAAAAGGTTGTTAAAAATCCCCTCAAAATGTAAACCCATCACCTTCACTCAATCAGTTCTCAAGGCTGCACTTTCCTTATCATAGGAAGCGTGGCTGGTTGTTTGTTCTTCGGCACAAAACTTTCGCTACTTCTTTCTAGATCTTATCCAATAAAGAAATTTTTGGAACAAGAACATAAGATAAGTTGATTTCAATTAGGTAACGCAGAAAATAGACAATAAAAGCGTTCTCTTCTCGCTGAAAAGCCGATGCACCATTCTGACCTTATATTTAACACCAATCAATACAGCAAAGCCTAAGGTATGTGGAATTATGACTTGAATTAAGTATCAAATCTTGAAAAATTGTGAAATACCCCAACTTAAAAGAGATTTAACAAAGGGATTGGGCCCGATGCATTCCAAGAGACTGCCACATGGTCGAATTTACTGAAGTAAAGCAAAATTGCTTAAACTAGCAAATCATATACCACAATTTGTGTGGAAAATACATAGCAAAAATTGAATAACGGGATATTAAATTAAAAAATTCAACAGCTGATTGCCTGAATCATTCAGTTGATCCCCCCGAAATACACATCCAATTTGATATGCATATTCATAGGCCACAGGCAGGAATTATCTCATTGAATGAAAGGGGCCTATTCAATCATGAAAAGAAGCCAATGCTGCAGCCAATAGATCTATGAGAATAATATAGCAAATGTTCTGTATAAAAATCATATTGTCTCTACAGTGTTCCGTTCAGAGTATTGTTCATCTTTAATGGCATTAAAGAATCATTATTGTGAATAAACAAATTCTTGAGTTTATATTATGCAGTTGATATTATTGAATTATTCAATTAATTGTCGTTGGCTCACGTCAAAATAATTAATTATGTTAACACATGGCCACTTAATCACGTGTGTATCACAAGACCATATAACTCTTGTGTTAATCTAGTTTCAATATTGGTTTGTTTGTCGGGTGCTCATAGTTCTTTTCAGTTCAGTTCATTGATTTTAAATTCATCTACATACAATTAAAAAAATCTAACTAATTAAAATAAATTTAAATACACTAGAAAACAAATTAGTGTACGTATTAATTTGGAAAAAAAATGTTTAATTGAATTATTCAAATCATTAGTTAACTGAACGGCAAAAACCAAGTGTGACATCTCTATTGATAACTTGATGATAGCTAAATCTTATTTTAAACACATTTCAGGTATTTTTGTGGCTCAGCGGTAATATCGCATGAATGACTACCGCGTGTACCATGTAGATTACTAGGTTTCAGTTCTTGCTAGTTGCTTTTCTGCGCACTTGCAACAACATCAACAACCTTCAAGAATAATCCTATCACTAGCACAATTCCAAATTGTAAAAGAACTTTCAACAGATGGAATAGCATTGCTCACAATGATTGAGAAAACTGAAATTGCTTTCGGTAGATTTTATTACTTTAAAAGCGTTTAATATACCATGTCAAATCTGTTTAATGCTCCGATCTAGCCCTTCCATTAAGTTGTTCTTAAGTGTTCGCAATAACATCTCTTAAGTTTGCAAAAATTCCATGTGATCAATAATTCATCGTTGAATACTGTGCATTCTTGTGTATGGGTTATAAGAAAATACCATACTGAATGTAAAAAGCAATTATTCACTTCATTGTGAAATTTTGATAAGCGATGAATCAATTTTTAAATTTATAACATTGCGTTCTTGTACATAATTAACGTTGAACTGATATCGTTTCATTTAGATCAGGGAGGTGTTTTGTTTTTTTCCTACACTCATAGAACAGTTGATTCAAAGTAGTCAAAGTTTAATCTGAGAAATTTAAACTAAATTCAAATAAATTCGACATCAGCCGGAGCTGACATATTAAAGATATTGAAATAACAAACACGTAATTTAAAAGTTTAACATCATTAATATCAGATATCGAAGAGAAATGAATATGTATAGTATATATAAAGAAAAGAAAGTAAATGAACTGAAATTTTTTTCTCGAAAAAACTCTCCAGATCTTCTTGTTAATTTTGTATCCTTGTCATATAGTCACAACAATAAAACATGAAAATCAAAATATCTTGACAATTAATCCAATGGGGAGGAACATAAAATAGGCAATTTCTATTCCAATACATAAAATTACTGAAAAGCAAATACAAGCAAATTAGGTTAGAGGATAAAACATGGAGGGTTTGAAACTTAACAAAAGTGCCTTTACGAAGGGATTATAGCTCCACAATAGCATTGCATAAACATAGGGAATTTAATTCCTTACTCCGACAAATGCGATAGCAGAGTATAGCAGAATACGGTGTTGAACTCTCAGTTGCTATCATCATGAATTAGCTTAAGCATCAGTGTTATAGAGTTCTAAAGGCAGCCGCAGTAATGCACGATGGTTTTGATGGCCTAAATTTCCGACGTCGCCCTGGTTGAGGGTAAATTGAAGTTTGCGATGCGCCACCGCAGGGACAGTAAACTAACAGTGAAACTAACTTACTGATGCGCTGCCAAAAGTGAATATCACATGTTGTGCTTCGTTTTGGAAGAAAAAGAACATTTCAAAGATATGTTACAATCACGCCCCTTGTTAAATAACAAATATGACCCGTTATAGGCATCAATGCACCCTAAAGAAGGCACTTCTCTTCACTGAAAAGGGCACTTCTTACAAACTTTGGGTTGGGGAGCAAGTACCTCCTGTACTCCCCGGCTCCTACGTCCCATGAGTTTAATTTTTCGATACGGCAATTGTAAAAGATCCCTCCTGAAGAAATGTTGTGACATTGAAATGTTGAAGAAAAGGGTGGCTTTCTATAGTTTTTAAAGAGTGTTTTGAAAAAGAGCGTGGCTGAAAAAAGGGATGAAAAGGCGTGAGAAATATTTTTTTGAAAGTATGATTTACTGTTCTTCTACTCTAGCCTCCCTCCCTTCAACTTTAAGACCTCAAGTTCTGCCACTGCCCCTTTCCCCTTTACTATTTGAGCCGTATCCACGCCCCTCTCCCAGAATTAGGCCTTAACCCTTATTCCCTTACACTAAAAAAGTTAAAGATGTTTTCTTGTAAGAAAAAAATTTGTTTTCGTGCATTTTTGGTAACCCTTTTTTATACTGGACATGGATTCTCCGAGGGGCTAGTGTTCTAAACTGGAAAGAACCGAAGGGTACTCTTACCGTCAACCAGGGTGACTTTAGGACAATCGGACACCTCACAGGAAAATACCCAGGGTGCCGGAAATAAACGTCTTAATTCGAATTTTAAGTAAAGTACTTCTTTTTTGTAAATGAAGCTCGGAACGAAGCCATGTATTTGCTTTGAGAATCTATACGAAGGCGAAAAAGATGCTAATTAAATATTGCGTAAGAAAATTTGGAATCGAAAATGGCGGATGCCTCGAGATGCATCTCAGTTGATGTTCTTTTAATGCTTTTCCCTTATATATTGAAGAGATGTGTCTCCCCCTTTAGGAACCAACCAATTACGGAGTCTTTCTGATAGTCATTAGCCTTAGAAGCCCCCCCCCCCCGTGGATGAAAGGTTTTTTATGGTTTTGAATACTTCTACTTATTCCCCCACCTGAATTCATTTTATTCAGGAAAAAATGCAAAGTCTTGATAACCGGTTTAAGCACATCTACAGGGCGACACCCCTCTAGCATTTGCCTACCGTTGGTAATGCCATAGAATATACTATGCTTAATGTAAATTGCTCAACTACCCTACCCTTCCTACACATTAATCTTTTTTCTACATATTTGCCAGTTTTTCAGACACAATTAAATATTTTGAAACTAATTCTGGCGGCTTTGCAAACAGAAAACAACTTAAGTATGTACCTCTATGGGCTGTCTAAAAGTATAAATTCAATTCAGTTACATTGGTTAATCTTTCAGTCAACACTCTCGATAACTTTAGCAAATCTTTTTCTTCCCTCTTTGTAACAAGAGACTATTTTGGTAACAATGCTAAACATGGATGTTATCGTATTTCATAACTCACTACAATATTCATTCGCGCTGGATAGTAGATATTTTTCGTCTGAATGAAAATGTACAATTAACAATCTGTTCCAATTTCAACAACTTCTCTAAAATATTCTAAATTTCAACTTTTTCTACCATCATCTTGATAAAGATTTATAGGCAAATTTATTTTTAAAACTTTTTAAGGCTACTTTGAAATCGATTATAACAAAATGCAAAATAACAAAAATTAACGTTTGGTAAAGCTTCTACAAATTAAAGTGAGTACATGCACGGAATTCATTTCGTTTCATGGGAGGAAAGAACTATATTGAACTTCCTGCTACTATACATAAAACTGAATCCAACAACTATGAACAGCATCTTAAGCAACTTTTTACACAATCATTTTTAGTCAAGATATGTATTCATAGCCAAAACCATCAATATTTGATTCCAAGAAATAAAGGAGGAAGATCCGAGGTTAAAAGATGTGACTGATTATTTAGAAGTTAGAATTTCTAAGTTTGGCAGATTTCATCTTTTACCTAAAATCAACAACGGAGCTATTACTGCAAATGGGCGTCCATCCATATCTTATTGTGGAAAAATAACAGACCGTATATTAGATTATTTAGATTACCACCTCAATTTGTTGGTCAGTCTCATTAGCTCTTATATTAAGGATACATATTAGCTAGACTTGATAAGTAGGGTACCAGTGGGGGTTTTGATCTTCACTGTTCACGTAATTAGGATTATCCCAGTATACCCCAAGGGGAGGGTGCCGAGGTTTTGTGGGATGCGTTGGGCAGGAGGGTCAACCCGGACATGCCTACTGATACCATTGCTAGGGTTGGCATCCCTGGCGTCTGAGAAGAATTACTCTGCACTTATGGATAGCATATATAGGCAGAACTTTGGGACAGCAATAGACACGAAGTTTGCTTCTGCATATTCTAAACTTATTATGAGTGGGCTGGAAGAGAATTCGTTCAATGGTGCGAGAGACAAGCCCTTGGTCTGGGCGAGATTCATTGATGATGTTTTCTCTATTTTGATGCAAGCGGAAGATTTTTGAAGCGTCTTCTCAATTTTCTGAACAGTAGCCACGATACTATTAAGATTACTAGCTAGTATTCCTGGAAAACGATGAAATTTTAGATGTCCAAGTTACTTTGGGGGAGAGGGACGTCCTGGCAACCGATTTATTTTGCAAGCCAACTGGTACTCATCTGTTCTTGCATTAGAAATACTGTCTTCCGTGGCATTCCAAGATAATGATTCCCTCTAGTCAAGCCCTTCGGTATCGTAAGATCTGTTCAGAGGATCGCCAGTTTAAGGATAATTTAGATGAATTGGCTGGATGGTTACAGGAAAGGGGTTACGAACAGTTTCTAGATAGTAAGCAAAAATAGATAGGGTATGTAAGTTCGAAAGGGAAACTTTTTCAGCCAATGCAGATAAGAAAAGGAATTCTAGGACCATTGATGCACTAATCACGGGCGAATCTATGAAAATGGTGTTTAAGTCCATGAATGAGTTAGCTCCACAATACCTGTGTGACCTCTTCACCCGAAAATCGGCGTGCTCATCATATAGGCTTAGTAACACGCGGACCAACTTAAGGTTACCGATGAAAAGGTCATCCAATGGCAAGAAATATTTCTCTAATAGAGGCCCTAAACTATGGAATAGCCTCGGTCAAAGCATGCAACCTCTCTGATTAGTTGCAAAAATAACATTGAAAATTGGAATTTTTCGTTTTTGCTTTTACTGTAGATTTTGAACATTATTGTAAGAACAGGTTTTAGATATTGTAAATAAGGTTTTATAGTTTGATTTAATTAATAGCTTTCTTTATATCATGTTATATTGTAATTAATGTTTTTATCGGAGGGCCCCTTGAAAATCAACTCGCTGAAGGGCTACCGTCCTCAAAAGAATTTAATATGAAAATATAAAAAATTATGAAAAATATAGGAGAGGGGAGAAAATCTCCATGGTGTTAACATACCATCCGGCACGAAACAGTGTGGGAGAATCGTAAGGGAACTCCATTCTTTGCTTGCTATGTGCGCCGAAGTTCATGCATGGGCTACAAAGCCGAATTTCAGTGCGGTTTTGGGTCCAGTTTTCATAGTATTTATCTAATGGCAGATTGGCCCTTGATTAATCCATTCATGCTAAAGACACCAGTTAGAAAGGCGCCTCAAAAATCGTTGTTTGCTAAGACATGGCCTCGCATGTGAGAATAGCAATTGGTATTAATTGTCAATTTCTTCTGTAAATAGCACGTGGTTTTAGATTTACTTTCTAAGTCTGCGGCCATTCAGAATGTCGCAGGGTAGACATTGAGCTGTTTATTCTTGTTAATTTTAGGCTGTAGCATGAAGCTGGTCTTTTATATTTTACCTTGGTAAAAGTAGCATTTCTTATTTATGATACTCAAGTTGAGGTGAAAACTGTAAATTTTCCAATTATTGGATAGTGTTTGATCACGATAGTATTGAAGAATACCCTTTTCTATAATTCCAACGATGAAGGCACGTATCGTTTAAAAGTTGACTCTAAGAACCTACATAGATATCTATAGTTCTTAATATTGCAATCAGGCACCCAGCTTTATCCTGACTTCTCTAAACTAATTTTGACCGGTCAACATATTCCTTTCCCCAATAAGCAGAATGAATGGTACTCTCAAAGGCTCAAATGTATCGATTTTAAAAGTCTGTGTATCCACAAACTAGCAGCAAAATTTCATCGGCCATATCAAAGGTGAATCCCTCCGTTTTGTCTACACTCATCATGCTCGAGATCAATTTGTCTTTGGTCCAGCACAAAATGTTGGACTGCATAAAATGTACATTCTTGGCATGAAACTTTCGTTTAAGCGTTTCTTAGCAATGTCAAACACGAGTTTCATCATTTTGGACAAGATCTTGATCTTGCACAGGCGCAAAGTTGTTCCTGATCCTTCTCCTTTCATCGCGTTTGCCAAGCCAATAGCTGAAATAAAAGTACAGCAAGGGATCGGCGAGGAAATTGATTGTTATGATAGAAAGTGCAAAAAAGGGATCAATATCATGAACAACTTTTATTCTTGAAAATAGTCCTGCTAATGGGAACATACAACCAAAGAATGTGATTGCGACGCCAAATGAATTTAAAAACACGCGACGCTCTTTATTCGTAGCATTCTGACTAGTTTTTGATAAAATGCAAATTTTTATTGCAATTATGGCATATGCACAGCATACCAAACCACCACATGCCAAAAAGATAATACCAGTTGGATTGTTTTTCATTCGGGTTGTGATGAGTATAAATCCACCAATAAGAGAAAATGTCCATGTAACAGCAATCAGTCCTTTTATAAGAGCTGTTGTCATAACTTGACGAAATTTCAGTGGCCAGAATAACGCAGAGAAGCGTAGAAAGGTTATCAGCAAAACATGCATCAAAGACAAACAGAAAAGAATGCACACAACCATCATTGCAATGACACTCTGAAGATAAGGCTTTGCAGTCTCATTAAAGATGAGAAAGAGTATTGCTACCTGATATACGTTCATAATGAAACTGCTGATACTGGCGCAAAAGTCTGTCATGGAAAGGCTTGCAATTACCAAATCAAATGATGTTCGCTGCTGTTTCTTCCTTCGTATAATAACAAGAACAATAAAATTAGCAATTATAGCTAAAGAGGAAAATAAGAAAATAATGCCAATGCCAACACAACGCTGCATATTAGCTGCACATGATGCCTGCATGTTTCTCATTGTTTCGTTACTTGTTGTATTCATTTTGAATGGGATAAGACTTTTAACAGCAAGAACCCTTGCGAAATATCATGCAATTGTAAAAGGGTCGGTCATAAACTCTAACACCGAGAACGAGTGCAACACTTCTTTTTATACCTTGGGGATAGCTGCGTGTGATTTTCTGCAAGTTCCAGTTACACTTTAGGAACCGCCGCATTCGTGTTCAACGACTTCTGTAAGTAAGGGAGCAAATTTTGAATTCTGTCTTATTTTCTCTCCTCTTTTGCAACGTTAGTATTTATATCTTTGTCATCACATTGAACAAAATAATTGGAATATCTCTCTGTGTCTTGATATATTTTAGAAACCTTGTCCATTCAAAACCCAATCAGTTTAATGTTTAGATCTCTAACAAGATGTGTGAAAGTTTCTGTAGTGGATTCTTCTTATTCCTAAATTGCACAAGTCCTTTGCAATCAACTATTCATTGATGGTTTCTGTGAAATTTATTACATACGCCAAACGCAAATGCCAGATTCAATGCACGGAAGAACTATTTATTTCACGGTGAATTTTTACTAAGAGTTTATTCACTAGTATTATATATATTTTTTCATAACCCTTATTCATCAGCTGTAAATAATAAACAGAACAATGAATGTTGTATTCAAATAACTCTTTGCATTGTTATGAGAATTAGTTTTTAAAAAATCCGCACGGTCAATTGAATTGGGGTAGAATGAATTCTGATCAGGTTCTTATATACATCATAGGTATAAACGATATTAAGTGTAAAAAGGGATTATTCATTTCACGGTGATTTCTTAATCAGAATTTATTCACAGCATTGTATATATCTCTTCGTAGCTGACCCTCATAACTATTAATAACAAACAACACAATGAATGCTCTATTCAAGTGTCTCTGTAATTTATGTTGAGATTCAGTTTGTAGTCTAGACCGATTTTCTTGACGGCGATTTGTCATGTACTTCCATAAAACAGGACAAGTAAATGGATGTTTAATTATGCAAGCAGTCTTGCGCTGCTGAAATGTATATAATTAGTTAGATTTCGGACTAATTAAGTAACCCATTTTGTTTTTATTTAAGCTAGAGAGGTGTCTTGTACGTTTTATTCACTCATATTATAGTTTATGCCAATTGGTACAGTTTTAGATTACGTTGATTCAACAGTTTTGGATTAAATCAGCATAAACAAATGAATGGCACTTCTATTTGTAGCAAATTTAGAACTTATTCCTATTTGAAGAATATGGAACTTATTTTTTTTTAGTTTCCTGTCATAAAATCTAGGCAAGCAAATTTGACAAAAGCCAAAAGTGGAGAGGGAATGTAGATTAGAATCTACCGACCAAAATGCAGGTCAAACGAATACAGCCAATAGGATTTTCCCTTGCAATTTATCCCTTACTATTTTTTAGTGCAACATAAACAAATATGGGGATATGCAAAGCTTTCATAGCTTTTTCGCCACCTCTTTGACTTCTCGACATATACTCACATCAATAAAACTCTCAAAGCAGAACATCTTAAAAATTTAACCGAAGGGGGGAAAACAAAAATGAGGCAATTTCTATTGCAATATAAAAAATCATATAAATGCAAAAGAAGCAGATTGAAAGACAAAACATAGGAGTTTTGAAAATACACAAAAGAGCCGGAACGATTGGATTATAGCTCCCTAATGTGCACTTAAAAAAGGAATTTAATTTCCTTCTCAGACAACTGTGATAGCAGAAGATCTGGACTAGGCTGTTTTAAATCCTAGCAGTAAAAATAGTATCCTTAAGAGGCTAAAAAAGGTAAAAGGATAAGCCATCAGGGCATTGAGAAAAAGTATAACAGATCAGAACAAAGGGACCAAAGCTCAATGAAAGAAAAGCATGTAAATAAAATTATATCAGGTATTGTGCTTTAAATATTATCGCTTGGGCTTATTAGATAATGAGAATTAACTACTATTTCTTGCAAATTTCATAAAAAGAAGAAAATACAAATGAACTTGAGTCTCAAAAGGTGCCTCTGATAACTGGGATGTAATAGAAAAGCTAGAAAATCATTAGAGTCGAAGAACAATTACATATATTTTTATGTTGAATTTCAATAATGAATTTTCAACAATGTTTACATAGTGCAATCATTATTTTTCAATCACAACCTTTCAGCCGTTCAACAATATCCGCTATTATTGTCCCAACTAATACTAAGCATTCGATGAGCACCTTTTTCCTCTTAAATTGCCTTCATGCGGTGAATTGATAACATTTTCGAGCTCATAGAATTTTGTTCTAATTGCAATTGTTGTTGTTGCTTGTAGTACTCCACAATAACCCTAAATCTAAATCCTTTTATTTCTTGGTTATGATTCTTATTCTGATTTCACTCAACACTTCGGGAGAGGGGGGAGTCCTGACAACAGACTTATTTTGCAAGCCAACTGATACTCATCAGTTCTTGCATAGGAATTCTTGTCATCCATGGCATACTAAGAAGGTGATCCCCTATAGCCAAGCCCTAGGTATCGTAGGATCTGTTCAGAGGATCGTCAGTTTAAGGATAACTTAGATAAATTGGCTGGATGGTTACAGGATAGGGGTTACGAAGAGTCATTAGTTAGTAAGCAAATAGATAGGGTACGTAAGTTAGATAGAGAGACTCTTCTAACCAATGCAGGTAAGGCAAAAAACTCTGGGAGGGGGGAGAGAATCCCTTTGGTGTTAACATACCATCCGGCACTCAACGGTGTGGGGAGAATCGTAAGGGGTCTCCATTCTATGCTTTCCAACTCGGAGGAGCATAGGGCGGTTTTTCCTGAACCTCCGGTCACTGCATTTAGGAGATGTAAGAATCTCAAGGATATGTTAGTTAGGGCTAGGCTTACTAATGATAACAATGATAAAAGGGGGTGTTCTCGTTGTAAAAAGTCCAGATATCAAGTGTGTAAATCTATGTCTAACGGCGATAGCTTTCATTCCCATGTTACTAATAAGGAGTATAAGATAAATTTTCTGTTTAACTGTGATTCGTCTAATGTTGTCTATCTGTTGGATTGTGTTGTATGTGGTTTTCAATATGTGGGTAGCACTAGCACGCCTTTTAGGTTAAGGTTTAATAATTATAAGGCATGTTATCGTAAGTTTAGGTTAGGGTCTTCAGTCCCCCAGATGGAATTCTTCAGGCATTTTTCTGAAAAAGGACATTATGGGTTTCTTGAGGACATCAGTGTTAAAATTATTGATAAGTTAACTGGGAAGGATAGGATACGTGAGAGTTTCTGGCAACATAAGCTGGACACTTTCACACCCCGGGGTCTTAATGCTAAGGAAGTAGATCTGTAGTTTTATTGTTTATTTTTTTTTTTTTTTAGTTTTGTGTTTGTTTTTAGCATACATATCTCTCTGTTTCTCCTTCTATGCTATTTCTACTTTTTCTATTTTTAGAACTATGCCTGTTAACACCCTATTGTTCTACTCCAATTACCTTTTATTATATATCTTCGCTCTTTTTTCGTTTTCCATAGTGCTTCACTGTTTTACTTTGTTCTTTTCTTTCGATTCCGGTGGGACGGACGGTATTATCTTCTCCAACACCCCTTTCTCGCACCTAACCCTGTTTTCTTTGTCTTTATTTAATTTCATATGTTATCCATTGTATTGTGTTTCACTTGTTCTCTGTTTTTATTGTTTTCTTCTAATTGTATATTGTATATTAAGACATTTTATATATTCATACATTCAAATAGGCAATGGCTGACATGAGGTTAATATACTAACCATGAGGGTGCTACCCAATTGTAATTTTTAGTCTCGACCTTAGGAGGGGTCGAACCCGCGCTCGCTACATTCGGAATCACACAACCAATCCACTGCGCCAAACAGGCACTATGAAATAGTATATATATATATATATGTATATATATAAAGGAACAAGGAACAAAAACGATTCGAATAATTTTTTTTCTCAACGCGTTTTGGCAATCGATTCTTCTTCAGGAGAATAAGTTTAAAAACATAAACTAGATTATTTGAATGTTTACAATATACTAGTCTTACGTCATATTATATTATTCAACCAGACGTCTTAATGATATTCTGTGTTGGTTCGCTACACAGGGAAACGGTGAAGTGGAAAGAACAAGGATTGTAGCAGAACCTTTGTTTATTGTTTTAACAGGGGGTTACTTAACTTAGAGTTAAATCCTTGTGGGTAGATTGCCTTGTTGAAAATTGTGGTTAGGCAGTAGAAAATGTTTTTCAATGGGGATATTGAGGCTCGACCGGTAGTTATTGAGGCGGATGTTGAATTGCCATTCAGATTTTCCAACGTACTGTATTTTGCAATGTTTGCATTGGAGAAAATATATAACAAATTTTCTTTTAAAGTTGGTTTCATGAAATATTTTATGCGTTTTACGAGTGGTTATGCTTTTGAATTCGTCAGTAAGTTTAACTTGACTACAACATTGGCTGCCTTTAACATTGCAGGGTCTTACAAAGTTTTGTTTCGTGGTGTTCATTGAGTTTAATGATTCTAATTAAACTCACCTTCCAACAGATTTCTCACTGACTTATTTGCCACCTTTAATAAGGTGGATAAGTTGATAGGAAATAGCCCTAAGAGAACATGTGTTGAGGCTTTTGAGCAACAAAAAAAGGACTTGGCCTTCCCGAATCTTAACATCAAGCTTCATAATTGTGTATCGATACCGGCAAGATCTGCTAGTGCAGAGTGGACTTTTCCAAATTGAAATTGATCAAAACTAGTCCACAATCAACACTGAGCGATAAACAGCAAGAAAATCTTATTTTTATCTTTGCGAAGAGAATACTGGCTGACTTGCAGGATATCAATAATATAATTTGCGAATAACAGCGCGAGGAAAAATCGTTTGGAATAATTTGACTTGATAAGTTATGAAACTCTTGATAAAGCGAAAATGATTTGTAGCTAGTCCAACCCTGGTTCCGCCTTTGGTAGTGGGCGGTGCCAAATGGGATTTCGGGGGTGATCACCCCCAGCCTCAATTGAATTGCTTTCGTATCTTCTAAGCTTTAAACTGCTAATGAGTTGGGTTTGATTCAAAATTTAGTTTCAATAAAAGTCTAGATGCTGCATTTCGCATGAGGTAACTCGTAGGAAATCCCTTTGTTACCAAAAATTACATATAGTCTAAATATGATAATGAATTCATGCTACCATTAGCAAATACAGAAATTTATGTCCCCGAATTTATCAACTACAGGTCCGCGACTTTTGCTGTCTTGCCAACAGCATATAAAGAATGCTCAGTCTTTTACTAATTTAATGAGCTAGATCAACAGTTGGAAATTGGCTGAATGTACATGCAAATTGTATATGACGTTTATACTGCAGCTTGGTTTTATATATGTTGTTAACCATTTTACTACCACACTTCGGATCTCTTTTCAGATATTACTACGTGTGTAATTCCCTTAGGAAGTTTTATGCCAGTTTTTTCGTAACCTTTTTTAAACTATGCATATGCGTAGTTTTAGATTTAGCCTTTTATCGTATACGGCAATGTAACGCCAAGTTTAGATTGTTTGATTGATCTAAATTGATAAGTATTATATAATAAAATGGATACAGTGTAACGAGTTTGCAAAATTTTATTGTGAATCAAAGTCATTTAGATATTTAAAAAGTGGATAGTTACTTCAAATAAATCATTCATTATTTTTTATTTCAGATAATTTCAGAGAAGCTTATGGACATTATACTAAATGTATGCAAATTCTTGACGAGTTAAATCATGACTTTTACTTCTATTTGCCTATTCAACAATTTTAACAAACATTCATTGAATTACTGTACAATGACTGGAATTATAGGGTCCATAATTCTCCATTCTAGAGTGCCCTTATGCGGAATGTTTTTTTAAGCATAGGTTTACACAAATTTTTCGATAGTAAGATTGACTCCCTCACATGCTCGCATTTGCGATCAGACAATTCAACTCAGCCGCTTGGGCTATACTATTATCAGCAAACTCAGTCCTAGGAAATTACCAGTCTCCTCTGTCTATCGACCGGCAAAAAGCTTTAGAACTACATTAAGACTAAGATCTCAAACAACTTCGAGATATCACTTCATTTCCAATGTATTAAACTTTTAGATAAACCAATATATTCTGTATTAGATCTGTATCCAGCATAGATGTCAAATTGGGAAAATCGATAACAACAACAGCAGAGTTTCTAAAGGTATCTGCAGAAAAAAGGCGGTAAGTCTCAAAATCTCTAAGATCTCAGGGTTAAACGTCATAGCAAACTCTTTATTCCTGATAAATGTCTATTCTTGAAATACAAGCATATTTTTTTCAACCATATCGAAAGTGAATCTCCCTGGATTTGTCTACACTCATTTTGCTCCAAAATATTTCCAATCTTTCTTCTTTGTAACCTAATATATCTACTTCATTAAATATCAACCTCCTTTTCAGTTTTGGACTACATCTTGACCTTGCGCAGACACAGATTAATTCCTAACCCTTTTCATTTCATCTCGTTTGCTAAGCCAGTAGCTAAAATAGAAGTACAACAAGGGATCGGCGAGAAAATTGATTGTTATGAAAGAGAGTGCCAAATGAAAATCAATATTTCGAAAAACTTTAACTCTGATTAAAATGAATGCTAATGGCAGCATACAGCCAAAGAATGTGACTGCAACTCCAAATGAATTCACCAAGACGCGGTACTCTTTTTTCACAGCAGACTGACTGTTTCGTGATAAAATGCATATTTTCACTGCAATCATAGCATATGCCAAGCATACCAAAATACCCGATGTCAAAAAGATAATCCCAATTACAATGTTTCTATTTTTGCTATAGAGGATTGTAACTCCACCGATAATAGACAATGTCCATGTCGCAGCAATAAGTGCTTTTATAAGATCCTTTGTCACAAATTGACGAAATTTCATAGGCCAGAATAATGATAAGAAGCGTAGACAGGTTACAAGCAAAATATGCATTAAAGAAAGACAGAAGAGAATGGTACTAGCATCCAATGCCTTTTGACTCTGACGAACATGCTTTTCAAAGTCGTCATCAACAGACAAGATTATTGCAATCTTATATGCAATAAAAATGATACAACAGATGCTGGCGGAAAAGTCTGTAAAGAAAAGGCTTGCAATTACCAAATCAAATGGATTTCGCTGCTGTTTCCTCCTTATTATCATGAAAAGAACGATGAAATTAGCAACTATTGCTGAAAAAGAGAAGATGAAGCCAATGCTAAAGCCAATGAATGTCTGTAGATATAAGCGAATAATAAGGGCATAATTCGTTTGTGTGCCACGTATTGTTCCATTTAGCGTGTTTTTCATCTTTGAATAGAATAAAAGTATTTAAATTGTAGAAGCAAGGACACTTGAGTATATATTATGATGTTTTTATTCCATGTTTAAGTTAAAGGACGAGAACCAGTGTCACACATCTAATTAGTCCTTGATGATTAATGCATCTGATTGCCAACTAATTCCAGTTATTCTTGTGGATTAATAATAGTTTTTTTTGAAAGACATACTTGTGTACGGTGAAGTAAACGAGATTTCAGTTCTTGCTAGTCGCTTTTCTTTGCTCTTGCAGCAACATGAATAACCATAAATAATCATCTTATCACTAGCAACATTCCTTTTGAATACCCAGCAATCAATTTTCTTTAGATAGAGCAGTATTCCTCATGACAAGGGTTGAGACGATTAAGATAGCTCTCGTTGAATTTTATCACTTTAAAAGCCTTGCACATACCATATCCATTGCGTTTAATGCTCTAACCTAACCCTTCCATCAAGATGTCCTAAAATGACCTCAATAACCTCTTCTAGATCTTGATTCACAAGTTCCATACAATCAATTATTTATTAAGGAATTATGTGCTGTTTCTTATCTACATCAATGGTATATACCATGTTTAATGCAAGCGTATCATATTCATTTCACTAACAATTTTTAATAAGAGTCAATTCACAACATTGTCAATACATTTTCGTAACTCCAATTGATTGCCTATACATTATTAGCAGTACCATGAATGCTCTTTTCGAATGGCTTTATAATTTATTCGAAGAATTATTCTCTCATCTAGACCCTTGCTCTTAACAGCAATGTTTCAAATAATTTCTTACGATAAGTCATGTGAACGCATAATAATGCAAGCAGCCTTATACTGCATTATTATTATGTAATGAATCAGCATGAAGGAGAAAGTAATGAATGTTAAGACTAAGAGCTGAAAAATATACCGGAGCCTGTGAACTACAACCAGTTGCAAACTTTCCAACAAAAAAAAACAGCGCATTGGGCCAAACCTCCCTCTTCCCCCTGTCAATGTTGGTCCGAAGTAAAATTGTTTTTGCTGCAAACGTGCACAATAGAAAGTGCGTTTTTCTCCAATCAAGGGGTTGAAGTTTTTATTTTTGACTGTGGGAGTCTAAAAATTTTGCAATTGATTGCCTTAAAGTTTGGGTTTGAAATTGCGATATTCATCTTACTCCATTCTTTCGCCCAATTTGATGGAATATGAACAAGCAAAGTGTTGTAGAGGGAACCAGAGAACAATGATCTTTCAATCAGAGATCAGATAACACAGTAAAAGATTAGGTAAAGTTCTTGAGATGACAGTTGATTTTTGAAATTCATCAAGATTTAGCATTTTCTTTTATTTTTTGCTTGAAGCAATTGTTTACTTTTCTGCGTCACATTAGTGAATTGGAATTATTTTTGATTCTTTTCCATGAGGTTGAGAGACCTGTTCATGCCCTCAATGATTTAAGGAGAATAGAAAGATTTTTCTGTATTTTTCTGTATAATGGTTGGATGATGATTTGATTGAATAAAGAAATAGTTTTATTGAAGAAATTGATTAAAAAATGCCGAAATTGAAGTTTTACAGTGAAGCATGATTATTTTTGTTTGACAAGCATTTATGACGGTAACAAACGAAAATCATTTTAGAAGAAAGAAGACAAGAGAAACCCCTTCCAAGACTTTGATTTTGGGAAAAACTCTGTGGCAATCAGACGGTACAAAATGCATACTAGATATCAATTGGAACTTTTTTCAATCTGAATTCTCATTAATATTACATCCAAGGTTCTCGCTTTTTCAACGGATCCTCGTTCTTTTTGAAGTCTCATATCCAAATTTTTGTTAAATGTACAAATGTTGACGCCCGTCTAGGTGAAATAAGTCATCTTTTCAGTGAAGATGTTGTTAGACTATGCCTATTTTCTATAGTCCAACAATGCATGAATTACAATTTTTCTTGCGCAAATCTGTCGCAAGTATATTCATCAAAAATGTTAAAACAATTATTATAAACCTACGACCTACAATGTCTCTATTTCGGTTTGCCAGCTTCAGGGCAGAACAGCTGTGGCAACGTTCGAAACTGACGACACTCGCCTCGACTTTTATGGGCTAACACACGCTTCGACTTTCTAAACGTGAAAATGGCTGGCACAGACTTGCACTCTTTCGGAGAACCCACAGCACTGAACCTACTCTGAAGCTGACACGCTACTTACAAAACCTAAGCTTCGATATTTTTATGCCTGTCTGGTTTGAAGGGAGGCAACTACCTCCATCCCTGTCAGGTAAGGGAAAACATAGAACAGCGACGGAGACCCCAAAATATCAACAAACAGCAGATTCTGAAAAGAGTGGATATGTTAACCTAAGACAAAGAAAAAAAGCAAGAATGGAAAGAAATACAGGTCCAGTAAAGTTCACCTTTTCTCAAGTTGCAGAAGTAGAAGACAAAATGTACGATGGAGGAATGGAGGAGATCAAGGGAGTGTGGGCGGAGGATCAAGAGAGCAGAAACTGTTTTTCATATGATCACGAAACTGCTTGGGAAGTTTCCGACTTTTCTTCAAATGATGAATCACCCGATGAGTGGCTACCCTAACCTGATAACTTTAAATGCTGACTTGATATTGATAAGCAAGTAAAATCATATCAGTTTTTTTATATAATTTTATACCATTTATCCCACCCTTCCCAAGATGCAGTCAGTGGCTGAAAAACACGAATGCCTTATTTTCAAAATTCGAATTGTTTCGACTCATCAGCTACTTCATAAACACATTACCAAGACTATCATCTGAAATATCGGCCCTAATGTGCAAACGTACCTTAAAACAGCAACACAACTATAAAACGCTGTAAAATATTAAATATTTTAGGGTTACGCAAAATCGACTTCCGCCATTTTGTTTCTCTGGAAAAATTCAAATGGTCGTAAATTTTTCCCGGTAAGTTGAATCATAGCTCCTTTTGATAAATTTTCACTCAAAATTTGATGCTCTTTCCATTTATAAAATCAGTGACGAAATATTTGCAGGTCAAATTTTTTTGGTCGAGGCTGGATGACATCATTGATTACGTCACAATAGATGGATTCCAGGAATGTTCCCAAGGCTTAAAATGACGCCCTACCCATAAAGAACCCGAAGCCACTTTTAGATTTTCGGTTACTCGCTTTGCTAGAATGTTGTGGAAAATTCCCTGTCTATTATCCTCCATTTGATTTGATGGGCATCTGCAAAGATTAAAGAAATGAAGATTCTCTTTCTATTACCAATATATTTCGCCTTCTGCTTTCAAATGACTCATATGATCCAGAGAAACTGATCAGAAAAGCACACAGAGTCATCAGCATTAAATTTGAATTGTCAATTGTGATAAAACGAGAGGTTATGTTATTTATAAAATTGATTAATAAACTCATTCATTTACTCATAACTAAGATCTATTTGATAAATCTTTTCATTGTCGGTAAAATCCAAGGTTAGTGGTTCATTTAATTGAATACGTGCGTTTTCGTCATTTGTTTACTTTCAGTTGGTTGTAATTTCGCCTATTTGCAAAATTTCTACAAAATTTTTTATTTAGTCCATCTCTTTATGCATTGAATGCTAAGATAAATGTTTATTATTCATGTCCCGTTTGAACCTAAATGTCATTACCTTAAGAATGACGACAGTGTGAAAACAGCATATTAATGCTGAAATGGTCATCCTGTGGTTATAAAAAATTCATTAATTGTTATGATCATTATTATTATTATTATTATTATTACCACAAGAATGATTCATGATATACTCATTTGAATAATACCATATTATAAATTATGAGTTAAAAATAAGCAAATCTAATGGATGCAGTGCTGATACAAACACACAATAGGCTTATATATACAGTCCGAAAAAACAGTCCGAAAAAAGATTAAGAAACGGCAAGTCCATTACCTATATCTCATTTTTAAGCCTTATGAAGTCCAATCACCTTCGAGTTTAATCATTAGCCAATTCAAGGTTGGCACAGGACCAGTTTCAAATAACCTTTTTTAAATAAACTTTTATTTTGATGGCCTGTGAAAAAGTGGAAAAAGTCAAAGAAATAGATTCGCAGAGGATGGGGCTGTTGGCCGAGAAGTTCAGCTTTGGTAAGAAGCAGGTAAAAAGGTTGAGGGGCACGAGAAAAATTGTGTCGCTAAGCCAAAGAAGAGGATATTTTAATTGCTCAAGGGAGAGACTTTGGTAAACACGGAACTATCAATATAAATCAAAATGAACATCCAAAATCATTCAAACCTCATTTGACTCGAGATACTTCGGTTGTATATCGCTGATTGTGTAGAGCAAAGTCAGGCTAACCTAAGAGAATTGATTCGTTTGGACTTTTTTATCCTCTAGGTTGTTTTGAAGGGACGCTAAAACTTATGAGTAAGAAAAAAGTAGGCCTAAACAAAGATTATCACATCAGAGATTATGTAGAAATGAAATCATGGTATCTCTGTAACAACTAGCTTTTTCCCTTGAATAGGCTTTTAGACAAGATCGTATTGATGTGCCAAAACCCTTTCTGTAACGTTGCGTTAAAAACCATATTAAATTTTATCCGATTTACAGATTAACTGATTTGGTAAATGCATGAATACAGGTTCACTTATCATCATGCATTGATGCCTTCTTTCTCTTGTAAACATAAATATCTAATGTTGGAGAATCATCAAAATTACATTGTGAAAGTATCATAACTGACAACCTCATAGATTGTTTATCTTGGTTCACATTGCAAATATCAATAGGCTCAGTATCTTCAACCAATATTGTCAGCAGGAATTGCATAAACCTAAGCAAGGCTAATTTGCCCTAAGTGCTATGAACTTTGATGCACAGCTTCGCTTTTTTGTTGATGTTCTCAACCCGCTAACTTTCTATGCAAAAAGGTGCATTAACTGTGCCAATGGATGTGCCTTTGAAATCTTAAGCCCTGTGGTATCCAACACCTTCTCAAAGCAACATGTCAAAGTAAATATTCATTTGGCCTAACTAGTTCTGCTGAATGTTATGGAAACTATTTTGATTGTCGCACGCATTTGTATCAATGTCAAATATGAGGTTAATCATTTCAACAAACGTCTTGATTTGTCCCAGACTCACACCTGTTTCTAATCCTCTTAATTTTATCTCGTTTGGCTAACCAATAGCTAAAGTAAAAGTATAGTAAAGGATCGGCGATAAAATTGACTGGCATAATAGAAAGTGCCAACTGGTAGTCAACACGAGAGGAAACTTGCGAAAATGCTTGCTGGCATGCGAACGGTAGTAGACAGGCGAAAAATGAAATTGTTACACCAAGGGAATTCAGCAATACACGATGTTCCTTCTTCGAAGCGAATTGTTTTCTTTTTCGTAAAAGAGAAATTTTCACGGCAATTATGATGTATGCGCAACATACCAAACCACCCGATATAAAAATGATCATTGCTGTTGAATAGCTCGTATCTCCAAAGATGATGACTAAAAATACACCAATACCAGATAACATCCATGTTACTGCAATGCTCACTTTGACGAGAGCTTTTGTAGCGTATTGACGAAATTTTAGAGGCCAAAGCATTGCACAGAATCGCAGAAATGTTATAAGGAGCACGTGTAACAACGATACAAAGCAAAATCAATCGCTATCGAGCCCAAGTTGAAGTTCGACTCAAACTGTAATGTTATGGTTAAAAACTATGAAAACTATCTTTTTGTGTGATCTCAAATGAAATCAGGCATGGCGTTTTATAGGAAAGCTGTGGAGTAATGCGTAGGCCAGGGCCGCCAGTTGACAATGAACACCAATGCTAAACGGGTGCATTATGTTAGGTGGTTGAATAAACTATAATATGATTTACCGGTTAATCAAAGGAAAAGTGAGATTCGACTGTTTTCCCAGCATTTCCCGTCTTTCCCACTCTTCATTTCTCAGTTTTTGATAAACTCGTCAACGCGATGTTCACTAGAGTAGGGCCTATCAAACTCAAATTCATTACAAACAAACACCAAGTTAGCTGCAGCTTCAGCCAGTCCTTCGACCTCGCGTTCATGATCCGTCGACTCGTTCCCTGTTCCATTCCCTTCCATTTGATCCGATTCAGAAGACATTTTGCGTCTTTAGATGTCTGTTCTGTTGCTTAACTTTGATGTTTCCTCGGCAGCAATGCCTTCAAAACATACTGGCCTTTCTCGCGGCATTCCTGAAAGTACGTCACAAGCCTCGCTCGACCCAGACCATCAAGTGCGTATTATTTCAAAAAACGGCAGTTTCAAACACTATTTTACAGACAAATATAACTCAGATAATTTCCATTTATTTTTTTTCATGATCAGTGCAGCCAGAGCTTTCAAAAAATTTCATATCAGCAATTTCGAAAATTTGACTAGATAGGCACTTCCCAAATCATTATGCAGCAGATGTTAGCCAATAAATTCCTTATAGAAGTACTTGCTATTTCCAAATTAAATGGTGATTTTTGCTGTTTCCTTGATACTAACAAAACAAAAAGAATCAAGTTAGCAAACACGGCTAAGGGAGAAGAAAAAAGCAAATGGCAAAACCAGGGAGTGGTTGAGAATTTGTCCAATTGAGGACAAGATGAAAATCCACGGTTGTCCCAGTTAGTGTCTCAGTCATCGTTTCTTTGTGAACAGAGCCATAGTTGAATCGCTTTGGCTATAGGTTACAACCGTTCTTGTTCATTACAACAATTCATTGACAGATAAAGAACGGTATTAACATGTCTTGGATTCAAGAAGTAAATAAGGCAACGAATCCTGAAGCAGGATAACTAATGGGCGTTTTCTGCAATGGCAATGACAACGCCTGTTAAATGCGAAATAAAAATGATCCAGATCATGTAGCAATGCAGACTATAAATAATCTAAAATCAGTTTACTCTTGGCAATGCTTCAGGGCCCTCTTTTGGAGATGTCTTTACTCTTGTCCGATTCAATGATATCTTTATCCATACATCATGAAACCAAACATTGAAGAGATTAATTTCAGTATATTAGCCGTTTTATATAAAACCTTTGGAACAGTGTCTTTGATATTCGTATTTATTCCTATTTAATGTATGTGACTGACGTAAATGATTAACTGTCTCAATCATTCTTGAGTAGATTCAAGTAAATGATAATGTACTTTATCACAAACGACCAAGAATTACGCTTTTACAACTACGCGGATGACGCACCAATTAATTAAAAAGAGCTTATGAAGTCAGTATTTGTTTTCAGATAACAATTTCACTTCTTATCCGATAAATTCATTATCTATTTCCACGGAATGGCAATATGTACGTTTTTTGCAAGTTTATTTATATAGTAAGAAAAGCGGCCCTTCCAGGTCTATTGCTTATTGATAAAAATGATGAACCATTTTTATTCTAAACCGAACTATATCTAGAATTTGTTTGGAAAGAAATTTACATTGTACAGTTCATATTCCACAGTATTCATGTGGTTTTCTCGAAAACAATAGAATTAGATCCGCTCATGTGATTTTGATATTAATTACTGGCAACTAACGAAGATCGGCTTTCCCAATTGAGAGATAGCTCAAAGTCAACTGTTATCAGTCAACTGTTACCCATCCATGGATTGGCAATAATTTGTAGTTTGCACATCCAAATTTTGATGGAGTTGTATTTAGCTGGACCGACTTTAATTTTTTGGATCGGATTTAAAAAATTCTTCTTTATCGTTAATCTTGTAATTTTCTACGCCTCTTTGTCCAGGCCTTTTTTTAGGTCACTAGACCGATTTCATATTTGTGTATAAAACATTTGTTGGGGGGAAAGGGTGAGACACCAACACCTCTAATGTGCGTCGCTGCCTTTTTACATAAACAAAAATCTGTTAAGAAGGTTTACTTTTCTGCTGCTTAGTAGGTTTCGTCTTAAAAAGGAGGTTTGGAGGTTTACATTTAGTTGCCATAAACTGATTAGTGCTTTGACATGTAAAATATTTTATTCGTCTTAAGCTTGACTAGGCTTGAAATTGTATAAGTAGCCCAGGGAAGATCATTTATTTCCTTCAATGTATTCGTGAGGGCCGTCGTTAGATGTCCTGTTCCAGGGGGTGTCCACGATGAAGTTGCCAATATAATAGGCGTGCAACCCTTTATTTGCCGACAAGTTTTAATCTGCAAAGGGTGACATATCAACCAGGCTCAAATTGCTTTATAAACATTATGAACTTACTATCAATATTTCTATTACTAATACTGCTTCTTATTACTATACACAATACTACGTACTGTGTTATATGCTGAAGGCCTTGAAACTTGGTTAGGAATCTCTGAAAGTGAGGCTGCAGTGACAAATGATGTGATGTTCTACTGTTTAAGTGCGGCGTGAACAATGCATTGTGAGTTCTTAGAGTGTGTGTTTAATTCTTGTCCCTATGTCAAATTTCCAAAAGTGTCGCTTAAGAATAAATAAGAGTAAAAGGTTAAGAATAAAAGGAATGACCAGGCTTTTAGAAGTGAGCTACTTTCATAGAACAGCGAGAATTTTCTTTTTGGAAGAATTTGTATATTTGTCTGAACCAAAGACATTCCCAACCCCTGACATCCTGACATTTCAGAATTCAATTACAGTTTCACAAATAAAGTCAGCAGAGATTCCGGGAGCTAAAATGCTGGGAGACTGGGATTGATAAGATAAAAGCATTTCAAGCGACGTGTTGCAAACATCAACGTCTAAAAAGGCCTACCATTTCCTAGACTGATGTATGGCGTTGTAGCTTTGGAACAAGTTTGATAAGCTTAAAATTTCAATTTTTTCCATTTATTATCATTGGTATCCTTGTTTGCATTGCTCACGATTGACCCAGGGCCGAATCCAGCCATCTCCGAACAGGGGGGCAAGAAAGAAATTTTTTTTGATAATTTCCGACAAAATTCCCAATAATTGGCTGTAAAGCAATACAACGATTTTATTAAGAACAATAGCTTATTGCTTAATCTATTGTTTAAATCAAGTCAAATTTCCGACGAAATGGCAGATTATGGTGCAAATAGCATGAAAAAGTGATTTATTACTTAAATTGCAAAATACAAACGCCATATTCCCTTTTATCCATCTCTTCAGCCAGATTCAGCATGTTGGAATACTGACTGCTCACAAAGGGTAATGGCGTAAAAAAATTTTTTGCTTTTTGTGGTAGTGAACCTGATCCTAATCTTAGTGATACGAGCATCAGGACTAAAGTATATAGCCATGCAGCCATTGCTTCGTTCGATGTGTTTTCAAACTATTATTCAATCGAGCAGTAATCATGCATATGTCATGATAATGTACGAGCAGGTCACTCTAGCTAACCTCGGTTTGGCAATAATACTATTTTAAAAAGCTTACCGCACGCAGGAGAGATTTATTTCGGGGGGGGGGGGGGGGGCACTTGACCACAACTTGAAATAATGTGTTGGTACCTCTTTGTCCATTCAAATATCCATTCCAAGACGATTTCTGCTTTGTTCTGATTGATTGTCAAAAAGAATTTATAGAAATGAGCAGGGTACTTTTGCCCCCTCTGCCACCCCCCCCCCCCTTGGAAAAGGGCAAGGGGAGCATCTGCCCCCTTGCCCCCCCCCCTTTCGGCATTGCTGGTTGAAAGATTCCAAACTTTAAGGGTTGCAATGTTTCAAGTTTGTTAGGATTGTAAGATTGAAAGGGTGTTAGGGTTGCAAGTCACTAAGGAGATGTGGCTTAGTTCTAATGTTGTCATTTCCATTGTTATTTATCGATTTGCGTGCCAAAAAGTTCTGGCACAGTTCAGGTGATTATTCTTTTTGAAAAAACTAAGCAAATTTTAAGGGTTTAGCACGCAAATTATCAGGGATACGTTGCATAGTTCTAGTCATCTCTATTCCATTGTAAATTATCAATTTGCGTGCGAAAATGATGTGGTTTAGGTAAGGTAATGATTCTAATCATGGTGCGCTCTCTTCTTTCTTCACATTTTGCTCTCAATTATTATCAAGTACATGTCTCGGTCATTCTTCGTACAAGCATTGCTATTTTTTAAATAACACACAGGGTTAAATTTACGATCTAAGTCTGCGGCCATATTTGTAAGTTGCATGTTAGAAGTTTGTCTCCTTCCTTTTCGGTCTCATCGGAGGCCCTGGTCAAAAAGACTTTCCAAGTGATACTCTATACAGTCTTCTTCCTAAAACCAATAATATTGGTCTTCTTTGAAGTAAAAACTCGGTCCTTCCAGAGCACAACCAATAAAATACAAATGCGATTGCGAACCAGAAAAGGTCCGTATCCGGCGTGGCCACTGCTGGTTAAAAGTGTAAGCATGCTTGTCCAGGAATGTTCTGGAGATACCCTTTTCTCTGAGATTTTAAGTGTAGAAAAGGCTTTTTTCTCTAATATGTTTGGTGCTGAGCAACCGTTTTCTCTGAGAAATAAAATTAGGTTAACTGTCCCGTTTGACATCTAGTATAAAAGGTAGTAGCTAGTTTTTTGTTGCATTATGTTGAACTGTTAAAAAATTTCCAAAAATTTATATGAAGAAGAATGAGGTTTCAATCTAATAAATCAATATTTCAATTAAAACACAATTTTTGAGCAAATGGCGTGAAACCTTGAGTTCAAGATTTATTGTTTTTGGTTGCTGCTGCAGCATTGCAAAGAACTCCTTTTCCTAGATTTCCAGATTTATTGAAATACCCCCTTTTTCTGGTTTCTCTGTCCTTGGATTTTGCAGAAATTTTATCCCTTTCTAAAGGATTTCCAGGACAAGCATGTTTACACTATTACATGGCACGCCGGGGGTCCGTACTTTGAACCTCGCAACCTCGGCAGCTGATCCATGCCTCCAGCCCTGACAAAGGATTGCACACCCGTCACTTGTCATCTCTGCCCTTTCGCCTTTTGGTTGCTAGTGACTTGCCAGAAAAGAGGCGCCATTTTGATGTTTATGCCAGCTTAAGACGTGTCCAATACCTCTGATAACAAATAAAATGGCCGGGTTGAAAGTTCTTACAGGAAACTTACTCGCAGTATTTCTGTTACTTTGCAGAACTGATGTCGATGGAGCTAATCCTCCATTCAAGATTGTTGTCATCCCCCTCCCAGTCGTAAGCAGTCAATATTTTAACATGCTGGCAATCGCTGAAGTAATGCAGAGAAGAGGAAATGAGGTAAGCGTGCTTTGAATAAAGTATTTGGTTTTTGTTTGCAAGAAAATTTGGCTTTGTAGCCAAGAAAAATGGGAGTCTGCGTTCTTCCTCACAAATCTGGTGGCCTAAATCCTTCGCGTGTAATGTAAACAAAGAATGTGAACCCTAGGAATAGGGGCGGACGCCTAACTAAGCTGGTAAATGCTCAGTGTCAGAAATAGATAAATCTGCGAGGTCCTAATAATTCTTCCTTGTGAAACCCACAGGACTCAGCTTATTTGGTGGTATTTGCCTCAAAAGAAAACAATTGGCTACGCTACACTATATTAGGGTAGGTTTCTCCAGAGAAGGAAGGGATGGGAGACAGCTGTTAATGGACACCTATTGCCAACAGGGTTGGGGGGGGGGGGAAGTAGAAATTATGGGTCAGGTTTGTTTTCTTAAGGTTTATCTACAGCTGATGACCATAGGTTACTTCAATAATTAGCAAATTCCCCCCCCCCATTTTCTTTCACTTTTCAATGCTTTTAAAACATTAAAGTTTGGCCATTAGTTTCACTCAAGTGGTTTTTGATCGTTTTGAGATTTTCTCGAATTCATCTACACTATTTAATACAAAGAAAGTGGAGGTTATTTCACAGGGCTTCCTTTTTGGTATTGCATAAAGGGCATGGAAAACCATTTTCAATGACAACTGTTCTAATAACAGTATTTGACAATGGAGAGGAGACACAAGAGTTGATGTACTCTGAACATAACCCTTTTGGCTTAATTTTTTATTTGATCACTTCCAGAGATGTTGTTGTAGGATGACATTGGGGTCACCTGTGAAATTCCCAATTCCATCCTGGAACAATTTTTCCTTCACAAAAAAGAAAACAATTATTGGCATTTGCCAAAGTCAAAAAATTGTCTTTTAAAGATCATAATCAAAAGCAGTAGCCAGATCCATCGCCTTAGATTTTACAAGGCATCATATTTGTTTGATATATTGTCTAAGAATCCAAGCAATCTATAAAATTTGCAAGGGGTCATGTTTTTTATAGGGGTCAATATCTACACCTATGACAGCTTTATTTCTAAGAAAGTAAATCAAATTGAAAATTTTTAACTGTCTATGTGTTAAAATCCATTTACATTATATTTTCATTACATTCCTGTTTTGTTATTCAAATTCCATGACATATTCCATGCATATCTCTCATAGTCAACCCTCTCAATCACCAAATACCATCTGCACCAATGCCCATACCTTCATCCATTGTCTATTTAAATCCTTTTGTATCTTCATATTTGTAGATGCCATTGACCTTCTATTGGTCTATGGAGTGCAAAATTAAATTTATAATCTATCTGTAAAATTTTCTTATCTCCAAAAGGGGATAATTTGAAAAGTATTTAGGTTCTATGAAACACTCCCTTGCACAAGAGCCAGAAGATTGGAGAAAATTGTTGTATTTCAAGTAAACAGTCAGCCTCCATCCCATTTAAATAATGTTGGAAAAAAGTTAACTATGTTCCGAAATCTGTGATGCATTTCTGCAACTCATATCTCAATTCCTATTCATTTCCATATTACATCTCACCACAATATTGGTAAGAAGGATGACCATGAAAAGTCTTTGAATGCAATTTTTCAATTCATATCTTCATATTTTTTTCATTTCCTTATTAAATACAGGGGAAGGGAAGAGAATTCATTCACAGAAGGATCATAGTGATCAAAACCTTTTGGCAGGCATTGCTGTAGTCTTTTTGAAGATTAGAAATGCCCTGAAATCTTTTGTTAATTCTATATCATATCACAACATCAAATAGTGGGTGGGGGGAAAGAGTGCATTGACAGAAGAAGCACTGTGAGCAAACACATGTTTGGAAGGCATTTTAATTTTTGAACATTAGAAATGCTTTAAAGATCTTGTGAGCTTACGTTTTTACAGGCAGTAAACTTAAAAGGAAGGGGTCTAGCAATAGAGAGAGTTATTCTTTCATGTGCTATGATAGTCATCTTTCTGAATAAGCCAATGTCAATAAATGATAACGAGGTGCAGATATTTCATTATACTAATGACTGCAGGCTAAGCTACTTTTCAAAGGGGCTTTCATAGGCACAAAAATGTTTTATTGACATTCCATGGGTCAATTGTTTTTGTTTTTTGATCTCATCAGTCCCATGCATTGGCACAGTAGCCTCAGTCTATTGATCTTCATTTGATTTGTTTTAATTTGAGCTATCTATTTGATTTAAATTCTTATGCAAATTGCAACAATGCAACACATTAAATCAAATATACCAAATAACAAACTGAACTGCATTCAAGTAATTTCAAATAGTAACTAGTGAGCAGAATTCTTAAGAAGGAGCCTCAGAGGTATGTTAACTAACGGGGAGGAAAAGCTGCGAAGGTGTATGGTTGAGATAATTGGTTTATGCTGAAGTCTTTACACACCTGATTTTCAACAAGCCTAAGTCATTAAATCAGTCAAGGACGAAGGTATAGTGGCCTTACCACATACCCAAAGGGCTTTTGCCCCATTGCATTGTTAGGCTATAAGTAGGCATTCACAGAGGCGCCGGAAGCTTCAGGGAGCGGCTGGGACAAAGACAGTGGAGAGTACATCTCAAGGTCAGCGGCAACGCCCCACCGGAAAAGTGAGGGGTATGGGGCGTAGCCGCTGAAATTCTGCGTGGCCACGCCCTTTTAGCGTAATTTAGAGTAGATTTTACGTAGAAAACGTTCTTTCAAATGTTTTATTACATGACAAAAGTGCTCGATCTGGCGTCAGCCTCCTGAGATTTGCATTTTTGTGGGACAAACTTTTGGAAAATCGGGTGATCCAGACCTCAAATTCCTCCCATGGCTACACCACTGCTTAAGGGGTAAAACTTTTCTGTTGAAACAAATTAAGAATTGCTGTTCAGCATGACGCTCGGAAAATTCCTCAGAAGATATTGTGAGCTTGAAAGAATCGTTTTGAAGACTATTGTGACTGCAGTCGAAAAAAAAACTTGCTTACAAAATTTTGATATCGAAAAGACGATGAAATAGGCACAATATTTCTATTGAAAAATTACATCAGAATGTAGAATCGAAATAACTCTTCCCCAACGTCTCATCAAATGAAAAATTTCATTTGCAAATGATGTTATGTATAGTGCAACACTGAAAAGAGGCGAATGTAAAACGTGCAGTCAATTAAACAGAGCATGAACAAGTTCAGCTGATAAATTAGTGTTATTGCTTATATAAATTTCATTTTAATTTCATTTTAACTTCACATTCGAAACCTTGATTTAACTATTGCCCATAAATGTGGATGTAATGTAACAAAGGAAGCCAAGATAAACTGGAGAAAATAAACGAGAGAGCACTATGACTACCGTACTCTGACTTTTCATCCTCTCATGAGGAGCTACTTGCCAACTCGAAAAACCTGACAACAACATAATAAGAATTAGAGTCTTAAGATTTGAGGCTTATAAAACTCTCAAAAACCTAAATTCTATTTTATGAAAGACTATTTTTTACAAAAAACAACGAGTCATAACCTTCGTATGCAAAACGCCTTTCTGATTTTAAACTACAACTTATGGTATCAAATCACTCAGTTTCCAAGGTCCGATAAACTGGAACTCGCTTCCTGATAAATTTGAAACAGCCTAAAATATCAAAAAATTCAAAAATCTGATTAAAACTTGGTTCCATGAAAACAAATGCAAGTGTTCCTTATGCAGCAAATGAGCGGCTTAATGCAATCCATGAAGTTTCTTTTTGTTAGTCTGAATTAGTGAATATCCACTATTGTGAAAACTAACATCATACAAAACGTACAATACAATACAATTAGCATTTAAATACTGAGAAGGCATATTGCTGCCCCTGCTCTGCCCCCATACCAAAAGAGCTGCCGCCGCTGTCCCCGTGGCTCCGGCACCCTTGGGGCATTTACGTTTTAGCAAGAATTAAATCTTGCGCTAGACAGATACAATCACTAAATTTAACTTAAATCTGTTTAGTTGCATTGTTTCAGGTTACCATGCTATCAACAAAACTGCTTAAAAAAGGAAAAAGTCCTGTAAAACACATCGACTACGAACTGGACGAAAAGCAAACCTTCCTTAAAGACATTGAAAATTTAAGCAAATCAACAAATGCTCTTGGCCCTCTGCGGTACATTTCAGTTGGAAAGGCTATTTTGCGTATGGAATATGATTCATGTGTGGCTATACTTGAAGACAATGACACACGAAATGCAATCATGAAAGCTGACATGATTTTAACATTGTCTGTTATGGTTTGCAGTTTCTACATTGCTGAGAATTATGATAAGCCGTTTATTGTTGTGCACCCTGGACCACTGCCTGCTATAGGCTCACTTGCGCAAGTTCCTTTGCCTCCAAGCTATGTACCGATGGGTGGCTTAGTGTTGAGCGAGAATATGTCATTCTTTCAGAGAACATTGAATTTTATCGCTTATAGAGTGAGAGATGCTGTGATGGATCATGTTGTCAATTATTTCTTCCGAGATCTAAAAGAAAAGTTTCAGTGGAAAAGTTCTGAAAATTTTGCGCGTTTGTTTGGCAAAGCTGAGGCGTACATTGCAACTGTGGATTTTGCCTTTGAATTTGTTCATCCTCTTATGCCTGGTAAGTTAATTAGGGTCTTGATATTTAAACAGCAAAGGTAAGTAATTTTTTCCCAATTTCCTCCCATTTAGCTCTTCACATTTTCTTACCTTGTACATAATTATTATTATTATTATCGCCATTGCTTCAGTTTCAGCTCTGCCTGTTGTGATTCCCGTCTGTACTCCAGCTATTCCCGTCTGTACATCAAATGCGAAAATTTTCGGCGTGACATACTTTCGGACAAGCAGTTGTCCGAAAGTTGATTTGTACGAAATTTAGGGCTGTCAGACTAGTTGTCACGCCGAAAATATTTGCACACACTGCGCATGCGCAATTTGAATTGACTGAAATTTGAAATCAAGTGATCATCTTTGAATTTGAATTGCCCACCATGAAGCGAAACAAATCGAAAGGGGTGGCGCCAGGATTTGCCCAACGGGGGGCTAGGTTCCCCGACAGGGGGCTATAAAACAGAATAAAGGGTATCTTTCTGAGCATCAGAACACAATTTTCCGTTGAAAATTCTCTGACAGGAATAAAAATCTGAGCTACAGCCCTCCTGCCCCCCTCTGGCGCCACCCCTAAAAGGTCGCTTCATTTCTGTTTTTCATTTTCATTGAATTTCTCAAGAAACTAAATTAATAACAAGACAAGATGTTACATATATTGTTTAAAGTTCATACAAATCAATACTCATTAACAGGATCAATGCTAAAATTTAAAATTTGTTGAGAAGGACAGATAGAAAGAACTCGTTGGAGCTTGCAAAACCATCTTCCTCTTTTTCACTTTTAAATTTTGCATCAATTATCATTTAATTGACACTTCTGTTTTGAAATAGATTTTTATAACCTTAATAGCAAAAGAAAAATAAGAACGAAAATTAAAAAAAAAAGGATTGAAAAACAGATCACTAAGTCCAAAAAAGTTTTTGCCAATGCAATTGATTAAGGAATGGCAAAGGCAAAACGAAGGCAAAACTGACGGATGCCTTCCAAGGTGATGGTTAGTTTCACTAATGACCTAACATAGTTATTCTTTCTAGATTTAAAAACTGGGCAGCAATTTGTCCGAAAATTAATTCGTGCGAATTGCCAAAAATGTGTTCGAAAATTTTTTCACCGAAGTTTATTGTCCGAACTTTTATCCTCTGAAAATTTTTGTACCGAAGGTAACTAATAAGGGCTATCAGGAAATCTCTCTTTATTATTATTATTATTATTATTTTTAACGCAAACACTATCTCATCTCTAAACTTCAACAATTTGTATTCGCACCACTTACTTCATCTTCTGTTGTAGAAATAAGATATGGACAAACCCACAGCTCCCATTTTGAATTTAATTTTTTTCTTCTCATTTTGTTCTTTTTACACTTGTTATTTACCCTTTATTATTGTAAACGCAAGCTAGCCAATAACAAATTGCCTTGTAATAGTGAGATTTGTAATTGTATTTTGTATCTTGTATAAAAAAGTAAATTTTTCATCATCATTTCGATTTTCACACGAGTAACCAAAGCCATAAGTTGAAAATCGAATCCGACCTCTTAGCATTTCTCAAACAAATTTATTCATTACCAATTCTCCCACAGTACAGGCTTCTTCTCGACAATAATTTCGTTGTATCAAATATTTCTTGGCATTTCACTGTCGCAGTCCTCATTCTAAGACATGGATCATTAAAAGTTTAGACAACCATTTTCCAGATACATTCGCCAATGGCTGGACCTACCTGTCAGTGCCACTTTAAGCAGCATTATTTCTATGAATCACTTTGGTTGAACCTAAAGTTTCCATTGACTAAGTTTCTTCACTTTCAAACTGCCCTCTGCAATGTTCTGAAAATTTTCGTCACGAAGACATCCGATCTCTTACGATATTTACCAGTAAGACCCGTAACGCTGGGAGAACCCAGTATAAAGAACGTCTCCCAAACCACCTCTCCTCTCAAGGATATACCATGACTTCAGGTCAGAGAAATCGTCCTTTAGAATATATTTAGCTTCACAATAAGGTTCTTAAACAACTCTCTTGAAACTCTTGAAAACCTGAATCTTTGTAGCTTTAGTAAAACATTTGACTGCACTCTCTGCCTTCTACCCGAATCTCTACTTCATGTTGTAGCAGGATACAAATCTTATCTGCTGCAAGGTTGTTTCACTCGGCGACACAACAACTCTGTATTACATTACATGGCAATGTCCAATAAAGTAGTAGAAAGCCCTTCCCTTTATGCAGGTCTCCCTAGATTCCCTTTTTCTTTTATAATCTCTGGTGATTCTTTACGCCCAGACCTTCTCTTAAAAATCCTACCCAATCTGATTGGACCTGATCTGACCCGACCCGACCCGACCCGACCCGACCCGACCCGACCCGACCTGACCTGACCTGACCTGACCTGACCTGACCTGACCTGACCTGACCTGACCTGACCTGACCTGACCTGACCTGCCCTGACTTACATTAAGTTGAACCAAATGCTTGTATCAGCTTTGATCTCAAACTCTTGAAATTTTCACCTGTGTTAATTCCACTTTTTATTGTGTTACCCGATGCTAATTCTTCGTCCTGTTGAGGAACAATTGCGTAGTTCCTTTTATCTATCAAGCGAATTTTTGCTGTAACAGCTATCCTAGATTTTGTAGCATTTTTACCCTTGCAGATGTGTTTATAGTCGGACCACTCACAACCAAACCTGCTGGAAAACTGTCTGAAGAGCTCGAAGATTTCATGCAAAGTTCTGGTGAGCATGGAGTTGTTGTCATTTCTTTTGGGAGTGCTATAATGCACTTGGACGAGAAAATCATTGAGACAATAATTACCGCCGTTTCTCGCATAAAGCAAAAAGTGATTTGGAAAATCAAAGGTTAGTTTTATGTTACTTTATTTACTAACCTTCATAGCATGTTTATGTCATGTTCGAGGAGGAGCAAAAGATCAATCTGAAATTGTGACTCGAGATTGGGCAAAGTCAAACCAAAAGTAACCTGGCAATATTTTTGGATTTTTCAACAAACGACTGTGATTTCATCTGTATTTGATACAGCTAGAAACAAAAAAGGAAGATACCACTTTCCAGCTGGATTGAACATATTTTGAATTTTGGTTCAACGGCGATCCCTACACGTCATCAGTTCTGGAGCAAAACAACGAGTCGCTCCTGCGGCCGCTTCAACTATGCTGTGTTGTTGTGATGGGCGATAGGCCCTGTTAGGTTTCTTATAATTTATTTAGCTGCTATGTCGTATTTTTAGAACATTCGGTAACATGCAGTTTTAGATTTTGCTTATAATCCGTTCCTAAGGATACTATGACGTTGGCACTTATTCAATTACGTAAGCTTTCAGTTTGCTGTTAACAGATGATTATCTATATTGTGTTTCAACGTAGGTTTTATTGTTATCGTCAGGGGACTGAACATATCTCCATAGGACTGAGATTCTTTTGCAGATTAGTAATTTTTGTTGTTGTTTATTTAGAGTAATGAGGTAATGGGACTTTTTTAGCCCAGCTTTTAGTATTTAAGAAACGATTTCACGTTGGTTAGAGTAGAGTTGGGCTCAGTGAGCCATAGGAGTGAGTGAGCATTAAAGATTTTTACAAAATCTGAGTTGATCTCTTGGCAATCCTGTCACAGTTGTTAAAGAACAGGATATCCCGCCGTGTGACGCTGCTCTTTTGACACATTGGCGTAACCCTAGTTTTTTGTTAATAGAGTTAAGGAACTACGCAAAATGGCAAAACAAATATGACCAGATGATAATTATGTAGTTTAATATTATGCTACTTATATTTTGCCGTGGCATATAGGGATTTTCAGTTTATTTTACTTTTATCTTAATATGTACGTAATATGTACGTAAACTTCGTTTTTTTGTTAGTGCCTGAAAGGTTAGAGATACCCAGCAATTTGAAAATCCTCGATTGGTTGCCACAAAACGATTTACTTGGCCACGAAAAAACGAGAGCGTTTGTCAGTCACATGGGAATAAATGGTGCAACTGAAGCTGCCTATCATGGTGTACCAATTATTGCTGCTTGTATCATGAGCGATAGTTTTGCTAACACTGTGAAGTTTACAGGGAAGGCAAAAATGGCAAAGTTTATTGATGTCCATAGTTCAGACTCTGATACTTGGAAAGCAACTATCGAAGAAGTGATTTACAATATTAGGTATATTGATCGGTATTTACAAATATGTTTCGTTTTACATGGAAAAGGTTGCGTTGTTAAATGATAAGTAATACGCCAAGAAGGAAGGACTAAATTGTTTTTGTCTTGCAAGTTTGTATTTGAAAACGACACGTGTTGCCTTTGATCAAGATTTTTGCATTAGAATTGACAGTTGAGTTTTGTAAACGTCGTGGAGAACTCACTAAACTTTCTTTATCAGATTACCCTGCTTAGCTACTCCATCTATTCCTGACAATGATGGAAGATTTTTAAAATAGCATTAAGCTAGGTCTTATTAGTTCAAGCCTGAATATCAAATCTATCAATCATGTTGCTGTGCTGAGGGGTTCAGGTTGTCAAATATGTGTGCTCAAACAGATTATGTTTGATACTTTTAGATTCTGTGTAGTAGGTTACTTTTCATTGGTTTGGCTGGAATTTTTTTGAATTTGTCCTTGATGCCTGAGAATCTTGAAAAGTGGCGATTGCAAAGTTAAAAAATGCTCGTGACGCTTTTAAAAGAGTATTTCATTGGGTAGATTACTAACAAGGATATTACAATAATATTATCAATGTTATTATTTGATAATTCTCTTTGTTTGGATGGCTTAAACGAGTCTGTTTAATCTGCTCATCATAGCTGCGAATATGGACTGTTATTGGAGTCTTGTAACCATTTATATAGAATTTTCATATACATCGCCTGGCGCTAACTACTAATGTATGTCTGTAACTTTAAATGCGCATACTCTAAAACTTTTAAAAAACCGTAGCAAGGCATACAGTGATTGCTCCGCATGTAGTACCATCTTCAATAGATTTTGAAATCCGTCCAGGTAAAGACACAATGTCTTAATTTGTACAGGAAGCTCACTTTCTTACTTGCACTCCTTAACCATGCGAATATAAGTGTGCGCTGATTGTTATAAAGCTAGCCAATCAGATGTGCTGCTCCTCATTTTTTCACGTGACATGCCTTCCTCATTTAGTCTATCTAGTTCAATTCATTTCATATTTTGTCTGTTTTCTGACATTTCACAATTTAAGCAGCACCAGGCAAAAAACATCTTTTATCCTGCAAAGCAAAGTTTCTGCCTTTAATTGCAACTGTTTCGAATCCATTTGCTACAAAAATTTATTTTTTTAATAACCTTTAATTCTGATCTTGAAAGTGCGATCTTGATAAGATGCTAACGACAAGGGCGATGACATGGTGAGATATTTTAATCAAGTTTTAATCTTTAATCTTGAGAAACGACTTTAATCGTTAAACAACAGAGACATAATTGTTGAACTTACACTATAGGTCTTAAAACAATTTGACTGAAACGATGACGGACGTTTCGGCTCGGACAAGATTAAAGATTGACACCTGATTGAAATTTCTCTTTTTGTTGTCATTCTTGTCTTCAGCATCCTTTATTCTGTATTAGTTTTTAGTGCGACGTATTGCATGATAATCATTTTGGTGATTAATCCTAAATGATATTTGAATCTGAACTGATAATTTTATATTTTCTTGTGCTATTTAATGTTTCAGTTACAAGGAGAACGCAATGAAAACATCAAAATTAATGAGAAGTTGGCCAAGAACGAACGTGGAGAAAGCTGGCGATGTCATCCAATATGCAATTGATAATGGCGGCCGCTTACCCCATTTAAAATCTTATGCTGGCAACCTTTACTGGTTTCAATATCATTGCCTTGATGTTATTTTCTTCTTATTAGCCATATTATGCTTTACTGTTTTTGTACTTTGCAAGATAACAAAGGTATTTATCGCTTGTATTTTTGGCGGAAAGAACAAGGAAAAGTCTGATTGATCCGTTGCATCGCTGTAAAGTTGCGATTTTATTTATTGCTTTAGCTTGTCAGAAAAATCAAGATAACATGGCTTGCTTGCCAATTAAAGATTGTGTGTTCCCAAGACGAAAAAATGTCCTTGGGTAGGAAGATCGATCGATCTGTTGGTCTTGAGGAAGTTGCCAATAGATTAGATTAAATTGGAATTTGTAAAAAACATCCCTCATTGTTATTAGCTTTGATTGTTTTACAACTTTTTTCTCTTTTTAGCTTAATTTCTTTGCAAATAAAAAATTGAGTGAGGAGAGGAGAAAGCAAGGTTCTTTTTATTTGCTTTGACAGTCGATATTCACGATCCTCGGTGGGGGGGGGGGGGGGATGAAGTTTAACGTAGTGGGATGTGCCATTTTCTAGGGGTACCTTTTTTGGGAGAATATGGAACTTTTGAGACAAGAAAATTGGAATCATCATTTGTATGAGCTTGAAATAAGAGTGATGAATCTAGCAATTTTCTAAGCTACAATTTGCTTTTTTATTTTGTGACTATTTACATTTCTGGTCCGTGATACGCAATTATTGGTCCGATAGTGTGACACAACTTTTTCTCAAAATGGCACGTCCCTAACACTTTAACCCTAAAGGTACCCTCGAGTCAAGACCAGTAAACTGCCAGTGTAAACTTAATAGAAAACTTGCTATTGAATCCCCACGATATCGAGTTTTATCGAATCGAGTTTTACGTTGTTTGTCTCTCTCGCCTTTTATCTGCCACATTACATTACAGGGCACTTTTCAGTATCAGTTATGATAAAAAAAAACTGCTGCACCTGAATATAAAAGTTCAGGAATTGTTTTGCAATTGTCAGTTTTATAGTTAAGGCAAAGCAATGTTGAAAATCACTTTTTAACTCTCAATTTCTTCCTTTTTAAATGCAAAAAGGTGAAAGGTAGGATAGGGATGAAAAGAGTGTAACCGACATCCACCGGGGAGCAAGGGAAGGGGGTTGTGGGGCTACTGGGGGCTTAAGGTAAGAAAAAGGTTTTTAAAGATATGCAATGTCCTCCTCTTTGATCAAAAGTACCAATACACCTGTCGCTAAAGACAACAGGCACCTCAATTTTGGAAGATTCGTTAAATTAGAACAGTTGAAACCTGGAAGCAAGCTTCATGTTTTTCAAAATTTATAGTTTTTTTCTTCAACATTTCTTCAAATATTTCACTTGGTCTGCTTAGTGTACTTGGGATTTTTAACCACTAATATCGGATAAACACGGATTAACTTCCAAACTAGCCATTTGCTTCCTTCTAAAGGGGCGTGACATTGACAAGGATCATTGTTACGGTCTTTGAGGCCCTTTGTATTGAGAGGGAATTCGCTGGACATGTCAAAAAGCTGACGGAAACTAGACATAGTCAACAATGGAAAATAAGGGATGATCAAAAGTTATGTTACACTCTACTCGTATAGTCAATAAAAGGCGTCTGATGTACTTGGTGAAGGGGGTTGGAGACATGCGAATTTAGGGGAACACAGGATTGAGAACTTAAGCTTTTTCTGATGCTGGCAACGAAAACAATGGGAAGCTCGATCCTGTTACCTGTTAGGGATTAGTGTTCCCATCACGATATTGGTGACGTTACATCAAAAAAACTGTTGCCAGAGAATCAACTGCACGCTCACCATTATGATCATTCATAAAATAAGTGATGATCTCTGAGCTTTAAAATATCTGTGCAAGGTCAGAGCAAGCATTGCAGCAGTGAAGATCGAGAACATTCCCCAATGTTTGCACAATGCTTGAACGTTGTCACATGATCTCTTCTCACAGCATCAGTTAATTTTTAGAACGTACGTCATCGTTTTCGCATTCCTTACCCAAGATCAATGGCAGCCGCACAAGTTATAGCATTCCTGTGGCCGAGTTTAAAAGGGAATCCCCGAGATCCCAGATAAAAGACAAACCTGAATTCATAAAAGAATCATTAGTCCATAAACACAGATTCAAATCACCCCATACTTTTCCGCAATTCGAATTGCAAGCAAGTCAAGAAGACAAGTTCCCGACGATGGGACTGAGATTTCACTTGATATTGGTAGGTTTACATGCCATACGTTATGTATTCATTCTTGTTATAAGTAGCGGTGTTGGGGGAATGAATATTAGGCTAAAACTTGGTATTGAGTGTAATAAACCCAAGAAGATGTTAATGAGAACATGAAGTTAAGCTTTTTTCTAAATTTGTTTTCGAACAAGTAAAAAATGCCTGAATCAATTTTCATTGCGTAACCGATTAACATGGGCATGCAAAACTAATTTTGTTAAAAATATGTTGGAGTACAGAGTGAATGTTAGAGATATTTCAGAGAAAGGGTCCAGATTTGAAATGTAATGGAAGGTGGTAACTACAATTTAACACGCAGCTTGCACTATTTTCCAATTGTTTTATGACCAGTTTTGTTCAATTCTTTGTTATTCGTAGGGTTGCTTACAGCTTGAATTTGAGCAGGCGCCTTTGAAAACACCCCAGCACCTCTCTTCTAATCTTAGCTCAGTTCCTCCTTTTGCTCAGAGTTGAAGTCCCCTTTTCGTGGAAGGTAGAGTATTGCAATTTCATAAAGGCTTGGCTCAGGTTATGCAAAGTTTTGTGTAGGCTTACCTCATGTTTCATGATCCCCTAATTTTAATTTGACTCAGTTTCCTATATCAAATTTCACTCATTAGTTTTGCATACCTTACGATTGCATGTCGATTATTTACATATTTGTTTATTTACGCATTTGGGCATCCCCTTTTTGTTCATGAACTGTTTTTCTAGTCGCACATTTCCAATAGACGGGTGGGTTTGTAATAAGTGAACGTTTGGTGTCAACAAGAAAGATCTTTAAAAAGGGGAAAGGCAAAAGTAACTAGAGTGAATCTGAAATATCAACTTAAGTGGATATAGATACAAATTAAAAGGGTAAAGGCTATTAGTCTTTGATGATAACATTCTAATCTGCTTTACAGTTGATTCAGCTCAACATTTTCTATGACTTTATATTTTCTCGAAAATTATTGAGGGACTTTTTCCACAGTGAATAATACCCTCTCTTTAGAGTGATGAAAACAATAAGAATTTATCATTAATTGCAAAAATCATCCTTTCATCGATGGGGTCACTTTTTTGACCTCTCACAGCAGCGCAAATTTGCTGTTTTATGTATTCTACTGAAACTGATAAATTCATCTTAACTGCAGTTTCCACCATCAACAAAGCGCTATGGCAGAAAAAATCTATATCAGGTTATCAGAGGCGAAGCTATGAAAAATATTTTTTTGGGGGAGGAGGTTTGGGGCGTGCATTCCTCAGTTTGTCGGCAAAAAAACGGCTCTTCTCGGGTATGACTGTTGACGGTAATACAACATATTCTACCCTTTGTATAGAACCATATTAAACAAGGGGGGAACACCATTTCATTACAATGAAGTCTTAAACATTTTGCACAATGGATATTAAAAGTTTAACATTTGTGTACATTGTATGTGGTATCCATGTACTTCATATAAGAACCGCTTGTAAGACACTATTGGCTTCAAATTCTGTAGGGGTGGCCTGCCCCTATAGAAATGCGTCATAATCAATAGGTTTTCTAAAATTATTTTCCTATACAGAAAAGTCATGTGTCTATATTTCGGCGGAGGAATCTGAAGGCCCTCTTCCTGTTCAAGAAGATTGGATATGCCACACTAACTGCTTTTAATTGCTTTGCTGTTTTGCTGGAGATATCATTTTATTTCAATTCATAAACTGTTTCTCAATTGTCCATCAATGTTATGCCAAAGTGTCTTAACAGTATGATAATCGATATGCTGGTTTCTTATAAGTCAGTTTCTTATATAGGACAAAAACGTATATACCATCATTAATATACCATCTTTAAAGAAGGAAATAATGTTTGCGTTTCAAAAATTTTGTTAATTGAGTCATTAGCGAGTTCAGGCAGACAAACGTGATTGAGAATGCCTTGATTAGGAGGATGAGGTCCCAACCCCCCTTCCAGATTTCCAAATTTTATATCAATAAAGAGTAGCAATATTGGCCACATTTCTCATTTCTGACCATCAAGTGGTATTTCATTCTATAATCATGGTTAACTTTTAAAGTAGTTTTGATTAGTTTAACAATATAAAGATATGTTCTAATATACTGACTTGCCCCTTTCCTCTCTATACCATGCGTCTACATCGTATTTTTACTCAAAGGTTTTTCCGTAACTGAGAACACCATGAGTATACGTTTATGTGCATTTATAATTTTAAGTTGTGCTGCTTCTAATTATTTTATACTTCCTTTCTTCAAATTTTAGTGACACGCAAAAGATACTAGAAGACGAGCAGCATGAAACAACGCTTGAGCACTAATAATTACATTTTAAGCATATTTTTGCTTGCAAGCTACATTGGGCCTTTCGTTATTTATGCCGATGAGTGCCTACAAAATTGCACGTGCTCCATGTTCACTGTTAAGTGCATCAACAGAAATCTAAAAACAATACCAAGTTGGATATCATCATCAGTTAAAGTTCTTGATCTTTCTACGAATCCGGGCCTTATACTAAAACATGATTCTTTTACAAGGTTTACAAACTTAGAATCTTTATCATTGCGTGAGTGCAATGTAAATACCTCACTTCGATTACCACGACATTTGAGGATTATTGATTTAGCATTCAATTCTCTCTCCTTAGAAAACGTCAGAGAGACATTCACACGAAATGCTGGATCACATGTAAAGTATATAAACTTAAGAGATAATAGAATAAAGCTGAATGGAAACTTTTCTGTTTTCCCTAAATCTGTTCAATATTTACGATTGGATGATAATATATTGACCGAAATTCAAAAAGATGACTTTAAACTGCTGACCAAACTAAGGGATCTGAACTTAGCATTTACTACTCTACACTCTATTGCTGCTGGTGCATTTGACTCGCTAAAAGAACTTAGACAATTGAAGCTATACAGGAATGCTATTAATAAACTACCTAAAGGGCTATTTCGAAACTGTCCACATGTCCAGCACATTGACCTGGAGTCTAACAAGTTAACAGAAGTGCCTGATTTAACAGGGACAAGATTCCTCAAGTACTTAGCGCTAGTGAGAAATCGTATAAAAACGGTGGATGGCAAAAGCTTTGGCAATATCGGAGCATTTCATATTGACTTAGCATCTAATGAAATTGATTCCTTTGATTTCAATGGAATAAGATTCTTTAAGCTAGATTTATCTAATAACCGCATAAATAAAATTGAACAAAACTCATTTGGAGCAAATCCAAATATCATAACATTACTACTTCAAAGAAACAATATTTCCTACTTAACAGAGAAATCCTTTAAAGGACTTTGTTATATTAGCGAGCTTCATTTACAAAGAAACAATTTGCAGACGCTCGGGAAAGGTCTCTTCCGCAACATGAGCATTAACAAATTACTTTTGTTCAAGAATAACTTATCCGATATGGCTAATGTTTTGGAAGGAATGAAATTGCCACCTGTTTTATTGCTTTTGTTTGGAAACCCAAGACTTCATTACTTGAAAACATCCGACTATAAGTATCTGGGGGCCGGTTCTCAAATATACATAGGCTGTACAACATTCAAAGAGTTTTCATCACCGCTGCATTTAAAAGCAGAAGTAATATGCAGTCCGTCTAAAGATTTGGTAATAAATACAAAGACAACTGGTTTAGAAGGAAACGGTTTCAACTGTATTGGAGTTGATCAGTATAAGTGCTACCCTTGCAATCCAGGCGAATATGATGAGGGTAGAGACCACGTTGGTTCAAATGGTTGTATTAACTGCCCTTCCGGTGCTTTCTACCAAGATGAGATGGCATCCATTAGCTGCAAATCATGCCCTCTTGGTCAATACGTTCCGCCTGAACGTGCTCCGGGCAAAAGTCCTCTGGACTGCTTAACTTGTCCCCAAGGCACCGACACTAACACCTCTGCTGGGTATAGAGCTTGCCATTGCTTGCCCGGCTATTCCCGCACATATCGATTTGGAGGCTGTAGCAAGTGTATCAAGGACGGGTTCAAATGTGAACGAGATTACCCGCAATTGCGAGAAGGTTTTTGGATGAGCTGGGTCAATATGTCTTCGCGTAAAGATTCTTTTAAATCTTTCATGGCAAACTTGGATACGACAGACGATTCCTACAACAGGGACTCTTGTCGATTTAGTTTCAATTTACCGGTGGCACACAAGTGTCCTATGACGGGATCGTGCAAGGGAGGGGTCGATGCATCATGTAATACTGGTTATAACGGTGTGCTTTGTGCAGTTTGTCAATCTGGGTACATGAAACAGTTCAATAAATGCGTTCAATGTCCTACTCCATTTATCTCTGCGATTCAAAGCGCTGCATACTTATTGTTGTTTCTCATTATTTGCTGGCTGATGTCAAAAGTGGATAAAATCACATTAGTCGAAGAAAACAGTGAAGATAATAAAAGGACGTTTGCAGATTTGATTCAATCAAGTTTGAAAATTCTAATGGGATTTTACCAAGTATTGGTCAGAATAATCAACGCTTTTTCCAATATTCAATGGCCTAGCACTCTCAGTCAAGCTATGAAAGTCTTTGAATTCATCCAGTTTTCGGTGCTGCGGATACCATCTTTACACTGCATACGATCTGATTGGCGCATGAATGCAGTCGGTGAATTTTGGGTGTCCTTAATTGCAATTGCAGCTGTTCCTACGCTCATTTTCATCTACTTTGCTATCAAATCAATTGTCACCCTTCGCTGTTTTTCCATGCAAACTTTCACAAAGAGATTCAGAGATTGCGGCAAAAATTGCCTGCAAGCTGTCGTTCTGTTTTTCTTTGCTACGTATCCATTTATATCGACGAAAATATTCCATGTTTTGCCTGCAAGTTGTCACACATTTTGCGTAGCTGAAAGAGATGGTCAGTGTTTACATGAGATGGCCTATCTTCGCAATGATTACAGCGTCGAATGTAAAGGCATAAAACGTCTTGACAAATTTATGGTGGAATATGCTTATATCTCACTTCTGCTGCCAATCGGTTTGCCTTTCCTTTTGCTTTACCTATTATGGAAATTTGCCCCAAAAGAAAGCGAGGCTCTTGAACAAAGACGCGGAGGAGCGAGTCAAAGGCTACTTGGAATTCAGGTGGCTGATTATATTGAAATAGAAGACGATGGACTAGGAACAAACATTACTGAGTTCAACGTTACGGCAGCCGAAGGCACATCGGTTGCTGCTGCTGCTCTGAAGATGACTTATGGAAATTACAAGAAATCTTGCTGGTACTGGGAGTTTATTGAAATGATAAGAAAGCTGTTGACAATAATGGCAAGTAGTTTTTTGCTTCAAAATGTCAAAATTGGTCTATTTGGTAACATTTTGCTCAGCATCATGTTTATTGTGCTGCATGCAAAGACATGGCCGATGAAGGACTCCTTTGACAACTATATGCAATTGCTTGCCCTGGTGTCTGTTACCATAAACCTCTCCTACAGCGTCACTAGAACAAGTAGCATTGGAGATGCTGATATCATTGAGGAAGGGCGAGACGTGTTTGCATTAGGTGCATTGCTTGTTTCGCTTGACTCTCATTGTTTATATTGATAGCAGGCCGTTTCATTAAAGAGATAGCGATGAAAGCCATTACAAAGTTAAGAGAATTCCCGTGTTGCTGTCGATACGCTGATTGTTGTTCTGGTTGCGCTGAGAATTTGGAGCGAAGAATCAGACCCATTGAGCATCCAAGCCTTTAAGAAATTCTCAGACTGTTATTACCAACGTTAAATTCACTTTTTGTATTTGTTATCGCTACTTTTGAAACTTCTCCTGCATGCCGACTCTATTGTGGCATATAGACCTTATGTAGTAGTGAAGACACCCATCAATCATTAGCTATATAGTAAGCTGGAATTGAAGCAATTGAGCGCTGTCAATTGGGTCATCAGAATTATCTAAATTTTCTTTCTTGGGTACAGAGGAGTATTTTGTGAATTTCGTCAACTGTTAGAAGTAGCGAATTTTTTATTATAGTCAGGGGCTACCAGGTTCAATGAGAGACGTCTTTTAGCGGGGTTTGTGGGGATGGGGGCAGCGGCTTACTCTCACTACTGCAAACTTTTGTCTTCTTTGAGGGCAAAGATAGGCAACGCAGGACACATTTTAGCTACTAAATAGATAGCCTTCACTGTTTTTAAGGGCAAAAAGTGACTTTCGCATATCAAATGTATTTTTATTCTCCCCATACGGAAGTTTAGTAGTATTATATGGTGGCTCGTTCGTAGTCTTAGGTATTTTCGTAAATTGTAAGTTTTTATATTGATTTCATAGAAAAAATTACGGAGGTTGAAGTGACGCCCTCGTCCCAGTATTTAAGAGAATCATACACAAACCAGTTGACAGAAAAAAATTGAGTTGGTTTTTGCGATCATCAATTTATTTGATTCACTAACCATTTATGATTATTAGTTGAAAATTATTAATTACTGATTTTTTGTAGTTGCTAAGAAGTAGCATATATGTGCATAAATATAGATTATATAATGATTTTCGATTTAGTCAAATACTTTTTAAAAAATCAAAAAATTAATTGATAATCATCGTGCTTTAACTGCAAAACAAGATCATTATCAACCATCATAATATACATTACATCATGATTATTAACGAGTTTGCTATGGAGGGTAGCATAAGCAGAAAAGTCATACTTCTCACACGATAAATTGCACTTCCCTCTTGAAAATGATTTTCAAAATTGATGTGCATCAGAAATGTCATAAGTTTCAATAGCATTTATTTGATGAAATTCTTAATATGTTCACCTCATCCACCTGCCAGTGCCTAGTTTCCTTTTAAAGTTAGATGACCAATGTTTTGATCACGACACTTTGCAGTGGCTTATCCAAACCTTTTGTAGATTTGTTGTTAAAATCTGCGGTGGTGTTCGGGGCAAGCAAGCAAGCGTATGCTTGTGAGGTTATACTACCGTGTTTATGCTAGCCAGAGCATTGTGGTGAGGGCATATTGTAAAGGGTAAGGTAGTTGAAGATATGAGCATAAGAAAAACAATCTATTTTTATTAGATCGAAACCTTATACTTAACAGTCAAATAGATAATTTTTCTACTACTTAGAAATTAGGGTGTTTATACGTAGCATGCATATTTTTTTAATTTGTTTGGCTTTCATTTTTTAAATTCCACACCAAAGTAAATCATCCCAGCCACTATGGGCAAACTGAATAAAACCGTTATACTGTAGAAGTTGCTTGAAGGAATAGATAAAAAATAGATAAAAAGGTTCCTCAAGGATCTGTTTTGAACGTAAACGCTAAGCCAGTTACATTCAGGTAATGACGGAATTAAAGGGTTATATTTTGAGGATCTCAGATCCTACAAATGTCGAATAAAAACGAAATGCAAAGAGCCTTTATGCCCTTTCAGTTGCTGCTTTCCAGGAGTTAGAGACTTTTAGAGAGTAGCATGCCGAATGCTAGTGAGTTATAAGAACATAAATTAGAAATCAAGGAACGGAGAGCCTAAGGTTTTTGACAGGGTCATAGTTTATCGGAAGGGGCACAAAAACAAAAAGGATCCTCAGGTAAAGAATATCGTTACCCCCGCAAAGCAAAGCCTACTGCCAGTTGCCTACCGGCATCTCCACAGTTTCCAAAAATGATTAGTATGAATAATGGTTGATTTTAAAACAGTTTCATAGCCGCTGCAAATTTTAGCAAATAGCTTGACAAATTTGCAGTTTTTATTGAATAATAGCCGTAATGAGCTTACTGAATGGTGTTATTGAGCACATATCTTTGCAGTAATGTTTTTGCAATATCAAGCATAATTTTCTTCGTTTTGATGAACGCGTTGATCTGTCACAGCCTCAGACCTGCTGTTCATCCTCCTCTGCTCGTCTCGTTTGCTAAGCCAATAGCTAAAGTAGAAATAAAACAACGGATCGGCGAGAAAATTCACTGAGAAAAGCAGGCCTGCTAACTTTTCATTGATATTTTTAGACAATTCAAGGCGTGTTTCACGAAATGCATATGGAAGAAGGCAGGCGAAAAATGTGAGTGTTACTCCAAACGAATTAAGTAAAACACGATGTTCTTTATTCCAAGCAAACTGCTTCTTTTTTACTAGAAGACAAATCTTCATGGCAATAATGATGTATGCACAACAAACCAATCCTCCTGATGCAAAAATTATCATTCCTGTTGTATAGCTCGAATCTCCATGCTTGGTGAATATAAACACAGCTATGACAGACATTGTCCATGTTATTGCAATGAGTACCTTGGAGAGCGCCTTCGTGGCAAATTGACGAAATTTTAGCGGCCAGAATATTGCGCAGAAGCGTAGAAAGGTTATAACCAACACATGAAGCAACGACAGAAAGAAAAAAATAAGGGCAACATTGTTTATCGTGTCACTTCGCGACTGATGTCTGAGACGTTCTTCTGAAGGAAGAAATGCAAGAGCTATTCTATATCCAACATAAATTGTACAGGAGATGCTAGTCAATAAATCCGCTACAGCAAGACTTGTAATTATTATGTCAAATGGTGTTCTCTGCTGTGGTTTTTTTCTTAGTAGTATAACAAGAACCACAGAATTAGCAATGATAGCTAAACAACATATAGGCAAAGCAATAACATATGGAAGAAGTTGCTGAAAATAATCTTGACTGCTTGACGCATGAACATGCGGTAAGTCTAATATTGTCTCATTAAACGTTTGGTTCATCTTTTAAACACATAGAAATTGCAAAAACATAACTGTACAGAGCATTTACAAAGTATATGAAATCCGCATGGCTTTCTTGTTCAACACTTTGAAACTGAAAACATAATCGCATTCAAGTACTGTAAAACTGTGTCTTACATTTCAATCCAATGTACACTTTGGTAACGGCTGTAACGAGCCGGAAAAATGGTATACATACTTTGCACTACGGTTTAGATGAAGACCATTGGCATGGTCATTATCTCTTCTACATCTGCAGTTAATGTTATGAAATATATGTAATCTATTATCCAATGATTGAGTGTTTGCTTTAACTTTCTTTGATGCAGCAAATCCCAGGTAAATATTGAACTAGTAAACAGGCATGTTCCTAATGAACAATTAAACTTACATGCAAAGGAAATCAAGCGCTGCTTAACATTTTAAGCAAATTCAAAACTCAATTACTTTTTGTAGAAGTCAGCAAAACAAAATCAGGTGGGCTTCTCTCGACCCACCAGAACATTCATTATCAATGTGCTCATTAGCCAACCAGATTATTCAGATATTTCGACACGGTCATTGATGACGGCATTATTCAATGCCTTCACCATAAAAGCTGCTGGAAATCTTCCAAGAATACTTTATTTTGCAGCAGAGGCTATTTCACAATTGCAGAGTTTGTAAATAAAAAGTCATGATATTAAGTTGAATTAAGAATCCGAATTTGCTCTTTCCTGATCGCTTCGGCTTTTTGTATTGATGCAATTGTACATTATTGTACTTGATTATGCAGCATTGCTTTGGATATGTTTTGCTGTTAGTATTGTCTTGTAAACTATTCAACAAGCATTTGCTTTGTTTTTAGTACAAAAACTGTTTTACGTTGCTAATCAATAACAACAACTCTTCGAGCTAAAATCGTACCAACAGATCGATATGTAATTTAGCATGGGAAAAGCAGCTCCTTCGCCCAGGCGTAAGATAATAATGGGAGGCGAGCGGAGTTGAATAACAAGCTGCGGATCCAAAACTGCGAGAGCTTAGGATTACGGCCTATAACTGGACATTTTTTTAACCAATCAGAACTCGCTCGATCTATTCTTGTTTGAAGAGCCTAAATCAAAAAGCAAACTTCTTCTGTCTAGATCAATTAATTTTTTTACAGTTAGAAATAGATGGAGTCCAAGGCACTTAAATGAAAAAAATGTATTGCTTGAGCAGCTACAATTTGAAGACTTTTATCGTGCATGCTATGTGCAATCTGGATGTTCCATATTCTAGGCATTGCTTGCTATTTATATTCAAGGCGGCTGTCCTCCTCCTTGGATGTTTTCCATCAGTAGTTCTTGGTTGTTTGATGTTTCCTTTCTCCTATGATTGACATTTTGTTGTCCTGTTATTTCCTCTTCACACATTTTACCATTTTAGGCCTACAATAGCTCACATTTTGTAGCTAGGTTTATAAGCATGCCTAAGCAGAATTAAGCAATGCTTTTAACAGAGTGATAACGGAGAAAATATTTTGGCACTGCATTTGGGTGTGCATAATTGTATATAACAAATCGGTTTGCTACCTTTCGGGTGTAGGCGCATTAAATTACCAAAATCAGAGCCCTGAATCTTGTATCATCCTGTAAGACAAGTTTGGATGGTCTGGTGCACTTCAAAGGCAACTACGGGCAAGCAATTATTGCTTCAAAACATTATCAACAAAACTGTTGTTTTTTATTTTAGATAACAGATGCAATGCATGTAAAAGAGCACTTAGGGTATGATAGCTTTTGATTCCAGTCAAACAGTCAGTCAAACAACACTCTCATCACTGCGCACGACCTCTCGACCTTGCACAGGCACAGGATTGTTCCTGATCCTTCTCATTTCATCTCGTTTGCTAAGCCAATAGCTGAAATAGAAGTATAATAATGGATCGATGAGAAAATTGATTGATAATAGAGAGTTGACGAACTCCTCACTGATATGCTCGTTGCTTGTTTTATGAAATGCGAATGGCAGTAAGCAGGCAAAGAGACTAATCGTCACACCAAACGAATTCAGTAGAACACGATGCTCTTTATTCCAAACAAACTGCTTCTTCTTTACTAGAATACAAATTTTAATGGCAATCATGATATATGCAAAACCTACAAGGCCACCCGTAGCAAAAATGATCACTGCAGTTGTATTGCTCGCATTTTCAGCCATGGCGAACATAAGTGAAGCACCAACAGTCATTGTCCATATTAGTGCAATGAGTACCTTGGAGAGCGCCTTTGTGGCAAATTGACGAAATTTCAGGGGCCAGAATATTGCGCAGAAGCGTAGAAAGGTTATAAGCAAGACATGAAGCAAACTTAGAATGAAAAAGATGCCGGAAACATTGCTTGCAATTTCACTTATCGGCTTATATGTTTGAGCGTCTTTTGCAATTATGAAGAGGAAGGCTATCTCGTATCCAACATAAATTGTGCAGCAGATACTAGTCAATAAATCTGTAAAGGAAAGGCTTGCAATTATCAAATCAAATGGTTTTATCTGCTGTTTTTTTCTGCGTAGAATAACAAGAACCAATGTGTTGGCAACCACGGCCAAAAGTGAGCAAGTCAAACCAATTACATAAGCAACAAAGCGCTCAAAATCAAAGTGCGTTGATTTTTCTGTGACATTAAACGTGTTATTCATCTTTCCATGGTATAAGCATCAGTTATATCTTTATGGCAAAATAAAAGCGGATGGATTAGGTAGCAGTGGCTTTCTTGGATGACAATTAAAAACGGGAATTGGTCACATTTATAGTTAGCTAAAACTGCTTTTCGTATTTGAAAACGTTTGATCAATCTTACCAATAATGATTGCTCGATCAGGATCCTGGATGGAGCTTTTTCCCGAGTCCTGGATTTATTCCACAATTTTCATGAACATGGCATGTTTAGAAGAAATGCGAGCAAAGACAATTTGAACATCAATTACATTTGTCTAATTGTGAGCAGTGATCATTCCTTCATGGTATATATATATATTTTTTACAATACTGAAAAGTTCTGAAATGAATATGTGCCACTGTAAAGTCAGTCATATTCAGGTCAGTCAAACAGTTTCAGCGAATTCAAAATAATCAAAATCAACCGCAAAATCAATATTATACTTTAATTAAGGTGTTTATTTTGAAAAACGTGAATTATTCATTATCCAGTGGATGTAATAAAATTTTTTAATTAGTGAATAAGAACATTGAACATCTGCTGAAGATTTTAAGCAAATCCAAAAGTCTATTCTTTTCTTGTAGATATCGCAACGCACGCAAAAATTTTTTGAATACTCTTTTTTCCATGTTCGTTACCAATGGGACCAAGCCGTAAAGTCAATTGCAGTGATTATAAAATTTCTAGTTAAAGTCATTTGCTTCAATAGATTGAATTTTAGGACAAGTTGGCTTGGTTATGCTTTTGTGATTTAGTAAATACAGTTTGTTGCGTGACGTCAATGAGAATAAAACTTGCATCACTCATCAGGCTTCGAAATTTGTTAACTATGAGTACGAACTTTCTCAAGACAAAAATATTGGAGTGAAATATGTGAAATATGGAAATATAGTGAAATATGGATAAATCTAGTAACGAATGAACAACCTTTACGAGAGCTATCCTTCATTTAATCAGCGATCTATACCGATTCTTAGACAAATTCATTAAGAGACCTCCTACATAGCCAAAATGCACAGATATTTGACGAAACGATTTCATCTGCTGGGTGGCACATCTCTGATGTCTCCCTATTGATACAACCATCGGATGTGAAGACCACAAGCATCTTTAATAACATTGCTTATAGCATATAACATCTCCAGACAATCTGGGTTTGAAGACTTTCTCTTTTAAAAGTATGTTTGGTCGCAAATTACCAATCATTTACGAAACAATGAAAAATTTTCTGAAAATTGAAACACGTAAGATTTTTGATTGAAAAATGTAAACGGAAACCTAGTAGGTATAGTGTAGTTTATCCATCAACGCATTTGCATTTATTTCAACTCTATTCCGTATAGACTGGTCAACCAAGATTGATGTTGCAATTTTAACACGGAATTAGATTAAATTGAACAAAAACATAAATAAAAACATCGTAAGAAGCACTAACGGAAACAACGAAAAGGAACAACGAACAACCAACATCAAGACAGACTGCGTCCTTAAGTGATCGATTGATGCGACAAGGAAAATGGGTACAATTAGTAGTACTAGGAAACACATTTTCAGAACAGAACAAAACAAGTTCAAAACTCATTATGAAAGTTCTATTTTAGATAAAATTCTATCTTCAATAAATCACAGTGCGATATACTTTTCATGTTTGACAAATAATTTGACCACTACAATCTTATGCAAATAATAATATACTCACTTCTAATTCCTAACTATACACAAAGTGCTTTATAGCAAATAACTAAATTGGATAAATTTACATGAATAGCTTTTTTATATTTAAAACGTAGCATAAAATGCAATGAGTCTTTTCGCACAACACAAACTATTCAGCAGTTTCTTCTTAATATGAATATACTTCACTCTGCCTTGATTTTCCATAACTGAAAAGAGAAAAACCCATGTCAAAAAATTATATTTATTGTTTCATAGGAATGTTTAAGTGACATGAAAGTCCTTCATTTTTAGTTAATTTACAATTCAGGAATCAAACTTCATAGTTTGTAAGTATACGTAACAGGCAGAAATAAAAAAACTACACACGACAGAGATGTGACGTATCTTACAAAATTGCTTGGCTTGCAAAATGAGCATAAGCAAAGTGATTAGAAAAATTTGAAAAATGGTAAGGTTTAAACGACAGACAACAGCAAAATTGACTGTAATTAACTTAAGTGCACAAATATTGGTGTTGTTCGAAGCAAAAGCGAATTACTCGCAAAGATTATTCATAAAAGTAATTTGCCGACCTACTAATGGAAGTTAATCAAAGATCCTTGGTATTTGCTTTATATTTTCGAGATATTACTAGAAGCCACCTATATTCTATTCAGTTTGCTTCGAGGACTCCCATTTCCACCTGTTCACTTCACGTTTCTCTAGTTCCTCGCATTTCAATAACAAGATTACAGTATAGATAAGTACGGTTGTCAATCATTTTTTCAAGTACTATGAAGGCGAACAAAATCGGGGAACAAAAATCTGTGACAACCCAGTAATCATTACATAAAGCACAGAACACTTGAAAGAAGATAAGCATAACCTATGAAAAAAAATAAGCGTTTTTTACGTAAGATTTGAGAGACTTGAAATATATAAACTCAGGCACAGCAAGTCTAATGTGTAGACGTCCAATGGGGAAATAAAAATGATCGGTCATAAAACTGTTCATAAGATTATTTCCGGGAATTCCCCGTCCTTTCTTTGACAGCTTTTGAAATCAACCAAAGACACATGCGGTTACGTTTACTGCATTTTTCACATGATGGAAATGGTTTGGAAATTACTTTGATTGATTACGGCTTTATGTACGCCGTGTGTTGTTTGAGAACCATCAAACATGAAATAAATCACTTACCTTAACCCTAAAACCAAGAACATCAGACATCACGCCAGAAAACAACGACAACACAACCACCCTTAGAATATTCGATAAGAGAGGACTCATGATAAATCCAGAAATTTTGAATGGGCTCTCCAGCTCCTATAAAAGATTGCATTTGGTGAATTTCTTGAAATATATACTTTTGCAAATAATGATTGCATTAAGCACTATTGCAAATAGCGATTATCATATTTTAGTAGTTAGATAAAAAAGGCTGAAATTGCAAACAATTCCATTCAATCAAAATGAAAGTCTAAATAGTCTGAATAGAAGAAATAGCCTGAATGTTTAAGCAAAGTCAGTTTCAACAAAATAAATTTTTAAGCGTTCAACTCACAATGCGCTAACTGTTCTCAAAAAAGATTGAAACTGAATTAGGTGCAGCACTTTTTCAAATGAAAAACAAGGAGACCATAAGCAAAGCGGCTACTGCAATTTTTATTCCTGCATGCTGCAAAGACTGTATAGTGCACGAAAAAATTAGTTGAGCACACTGAAAAATACTTGTTTTTCTGACACTTCTCAGAATGGGTGCTGATTGTTAAAAAAAAATTAATTCCGCATGATTTATCCTCCTCTGAAGTGATTTTTGAATTGCAGCCGGTTGATTTACTTCAATTGGCTGCCTTCTCATTATCTGATATGCCCATACTTTGGAGAGTATGAGGCAAGGACATGGTAACTTTAATAGTGTTAAGCTGCTTCTCATTCCTTGCAGTGCAAGCAAAGATTTTGTTGAGATCAGATGTACTGTATATTCTTTTAATGACCCTAGTAAACGGGACTATCATGACTAGAAAACTAAATATTATATTGAATTTATATATTATTTTATAGTAAAAAAACAAAATAGTTGTCTGAAGACTGTATCTACCCTTAAGCCCGCTGTTTCAACTTCTACACTCGTGCTCTACGTCCCAGGATTTAAACAGCTCTATAGAAATTAGGATATTGAGCACTGTAATAATACATACTGTAATGGCACAAAGTAATTTTCATAGATTATTACTAGCATACCTTGAGCAATTTGGATGCCAACTTCAATACATTATTTGCAATGGACAATTCTTCTTTTTTATGCGGAGCATGTTCCATTTGCAAGTATAGATTTATCTAAAAATTATAAAATTTGCATAATTAGCTACTGCAGTAGTGCTTGAAGTCATGATGGACAGGTTTTAATTGATTATCCGCATTTAAATTAGGTTCTGCTTTCTAAGGATTGCAGCATCATAATAAAGTAATATGAACGCATAAGATTATAGAAATATATTTGGACAATATATTTGGAATTAAAATATTATTGTTTGCAGTTGAAATGTGGTAGAATCAATGCATTTACAAGTTAAATGCACAGGAGCCAAGAAAATAAAAGAGGATAGAAAAATCATACAGGAAATATAAAAGTTAATCAAAAATAAAAACAAAGAATTCCCCAGTTTCAGTATTTCAAATGTTCCGTCACAAACAAAAAGGCATCGAAGGGGGAACCAAAACCATAGCGTTATTCAGTTTGGCGAATTCGAGTTGTTTCCTGAATTCAGGGGCTCACCCACCAAAGTAAAACAGAAATCAAAATGAAGTGAAACAAATGAAAGAGAATGAGCCAATATAGAGTAAAATTACAATCAGTAGGGTTTCAAAGTAAAAGAACTGCAGCAATAATACAATGAAATGAACGAAATGAGGAGAAATGAAATAATATGAAAGAGAAATGAAACAGAAGTAAAAATAACCAAAATTATATGACATGAAATAAAATAGAAAGGAAAATAAATGAAGCATGTGAACTGAACTGACAAGAACGTCATGAAGAAAAATTAGGTGAAAAAGTGATCCGGAATATTAAAAAACAATCAAATGAAAAAAAGTAACTAAAACAGATTTGAAATGAATTAGAATTTAGCAATAATCGTAAAATATATATTACCTGCTCAGTTAGTAGCACTGTATTATTACGATACTTCATATTTATTTCAGCACCAAGTGTTAGAAATCGCATCAAGTATATACCAATGACCATTGTCCTAAAAAACAATATATTTGTTAAAGTAGGCTGTAAAGCAGATTGACTGGATAAATTGCACGGCAATTGCTATAATTTCATAAAATTGCCTGCAATGGTCTCTTAAACAGTTGCAAACCTTTCTGGGTGTAAGTCACGCAGTTGTAGATGTTTTCTTTGGCCAATAAGAGATTTTTAATGTTATTTCGTAGCATTCTTAATTTTCCGGTTATATAATTGTCATTTTTTTAAATTTTAACGGAATTGGGGATTTCTAAATTATTTCTAAAATCAAAAAAATTCATTGTCCACAGATCCACAATTTTTTCATTATTGAAAGCTTACAGAAATAAAATATAATTCTGAAAGTATTTGAACTTTCTTCTAAAAACGAAAAATAAATTGGTTTTTTCGCGTCTTTCGGAAGCTTCGAGATCAGAACCTACAGTAAATATGTAACAATAGTTCCTCTCTGATAACAAATGCTACGAAAAAGGGGTTCATGGGAGAGGGAGGTTTACTATAAAATTCGGAATTAAGGTTACAAGATTGTTTCTCTCATGTTTGCTGGGCTAGAAATCTATGAAATCTAAAAACTGCTAGCTACCAGCTACCAAATGCTAAAAAAGTGTTAAATTTGTCCTGTTCAAATGAAGACTCAGTGAATGGCCTCGTTGTTATTTATCGTTATGATAATTATCTCAAAATATTGAATCAATATTGCAATGAATTTGCTACAATTGTTCACCTTAAACTTTAATGATAGTTAAGAAACTCCAAACAAAAATTATAAACAGCAAATTATTGATAAATGAGGATCATTTGTCATATGCGGGTTGCTGAGGAACTATAATTAATTATTTTTGCAAGGGTCTTTTAAGATACAATCGATCAAAATTATCATAATTCTGATTTATTCGATGGTCTGTATCTATACAAAATCTGTACCGCCAATCTGACGTCGCCAGAAGATAGGTTACTGATTGTGACGTATGATTAACATCCTATAAAAACACTCTGGAGCCATGGGTACAGCATATAGGCTACAAGTTACAAGAAGAAGAAGCCGATTAAAAGAACAAATTCAATTAGCAGATAAAGAGACCTTATATAAACTGCAAAGCAAAATGCCTGAAACTGACGATCCGAGACGGCCATCCTACACAACGTATATGAATCATCGAATTGGCATGACGAAAAAGAAATCACGAGAGATCGAACTAGGAATCCATCGGTACATTTACGAGACATCAAAGGTATCTAGTGCGATGGATAAATTTGCAAATGTGTTCTCTGTGTATGGGACGGAAGAGTCGGGAGAAACTGGAGCGATGCTACGCGCTTTTGGGATGATTTTAAATACGGCCAATGCACACCGAACAGTACAACTCAAGATGCTATCGGATGTCGGAGCTAATCTTAGACATTTAAAAGGAGTTTATCGCGATGCTAGGGAAGCACTGAAGGATTACAAGGAAACTTGCAACAGTTATGAAGCAGCTAGAAAGAAATACGTAGCGGCAAGGAGGCTAATGAGGACCGGTAAATCAGTACGTAAGGCAAAATGCGTGGTTGAAAGGCGTGAGTCAGAGTTGTTTTTGAAGAGGAGGGAGCTTAAGAAAGCTTTGGACGAGTTCGAAAAAATGCTGAGGAAAGCCCTGTTGGGTTTCTTCTTCCAGTTTGTCAAATGCGAAATGTACATGGCGGCAAGAATGTTGGAAACATTCTCTGAAAGCAATTCAAAGCTAGAAAGATGGAGGCTAGATATCAAGGAAATGAAAGAATGGGTTGCTGGTAACAGTATACGCAAAGAGGCAAAAGGTTGATGGGTTATTAACATTGACTAAAGCCTGCTCTAGAATTAATGACCCGATCTTCTATTGCAATAACAAACACTCTAATCCATGTCACATGTCTTGTATGCAAAAAAAGCTTTAAAATAATGCATCATGCGATAAAAAAACAATGCTTGATACTTCAATCCTCAAGAATCCTGAAATTGCAGAGAATCCAACTGTAAGGAGAGTATTGGAGCAATTGCACCTAGGGCCTATTACAAAGGTTTAAGAACCAAATTCTTTAAGAGATTTAGGATAACTTGTGTAACATTTCTAAGTAGTGGTTGTCCCGGCTATCATCCATGCTACAAAAAGTCACCAAACGGGCTCTTTGCCACAAGGGTATCTTCAATTATAGTTGCAAAATAAGCATCAATAATTGTAAATGGCCACCAGGTAGAGTACAATTGGGATAAGACTTTGTGAAATATATTGGAAGTATCATGGACTTTCTGTAGGAGCTTGGCTGGTTTTTGCTGAGTCAATTGCCAGATAAAAGGTGCAAATAAGTAGTGATGGTATTTGATTAAAAGAAAAAAATTGATGCATACCAGGCAGCTACCTCCCAGTTGAGATAATAGGATAAAAAGGAGTCTTTGTCTGATATTCCATTGTATTTTATTAACTAAAAAGAAAGAAAAGCAGTTCATCATCAAAACTGAGATTTACAAGTTTAGACAACTAGAGCAAAACGGGAGGCTATGAAAAAATTCGCACATTCCTTACAAAGTCTTTCAAGACAAAAACGGAGAACATCGAAACATAACGCCATCGTAAATGTTTGAATAAGAGGTGAACGAAACAAATTGCAACTGTTGATCAAGGACTGAGTTGCAAGCCAGGGAGTCAGTTATTCGGTATATTCGGCCAATGACACGCATGCATACTTGTCCTGACATTTGGCATAAAACCAAAAGACATAAACTAGGACCCCCTTCTTACAAGTTCAAATCCATAAAAAGTCGCGTAAAGTCGAGTAGAACTTCTGACTATCCAATTTAATTAATTGAATTTCGTTTTATCGATAGTCTAAGCTTACACCAAGCAACAAAATGAATGCTCATTATATTCTACATGGCTACTAAACCAATCCAAACTAAATAAAAATAATTAACAATAGAATCGCATTAGTCACTCTGCATAGCTCCATAGTAAGCTAGTGTTGTGCAATCTGCACCGTTTATTACTAATAATATTTAATGTAAACACAATCATTGGAATTGGAGATGTAGCTCAAGAGCAATTAAGGGAGAGCATATGATTAATCAATGGCATTCTTTTATATCTGCTGTTTTTCAATGACTCACCTGAATACAGGTAATGACCACAAATATGAGACCAAGAACAAATGACGATGACATAATTGTATCAACTGATCTTTGAGGGCCACGTTTCTATGGAAAAAGTTTCTATGGTTACATAACGAACTAAGCAACCAATCAAGGGTCAGAAAAACTAAAGACTAGTAAACTAAAAATTTGAAGAGTGCTGTTGAAAACATAAATAGCACTTTGGCACGATGCTTAACATCGTATGATTATTCAGGTTCCTAATCAGAGAAAAAATATATAATTAAAAGGCGGTCTTAAACTACGCCATTTTCATTGAGAAATAATTAAAATAACAAATTCCGAACAATTTGCATTTTCTATAACCGTTTTCTAGTGTTCTTATAAAGAAATGAAGAAATCACCTTCAGAAATGATCTCAGGGACAACCAAGTCTTGATATGTCTAACTTTGTGCAGTCTAAAATGCGGTAAACAATTGCGTCTGGCTTTTCTTGCTGATGTTAATGCGCCAAAATATTTAGCATAAAGGTATCTCTGAAAATATAGAATTAAATAAAGGTAAGCCACGAAATAAAATCACTAATCAAGTAATATATAAATATGAAGCATATCCTACAGGTGAGATACTATAAGAGAAATAGCTTTAAGAGAGGCAATACATTAGCTGCTTCACTCATGACTCTGCATTGCTGATAAGAATAACAACCAGTGCTAAAAAACATCATGATCAAGATTCTCAAAAGGTGTTTTCTATCAGGAAGTAACAATATCATGGCTCTTAGAATAAATTTGTCATTCAAAAAAGACCATCTGCCGACTTTCGGCAAGAGTGGCCCTCTTGCCCCTGAATGGTGGTGGACTTTGTCATCATAAAAGGCACAAATTCTGGACCTATCTAGTCCCATGTATTTCGATGTCCAATTTATCCGGCGCATTCCAATAATAAAGTAAACCCTCTTATTAAGCAAATAATAGAATGAGCAATGTGCCTTTATCAAAATTTATAATTGTATGCAATATGATTATGTTCTCTGCTCTTTCTTCAGTATTTCTTTATAAGAATTACTGCATTAGCATTTCTGTATTAGGTGCATTGGCATTCATTTCGGTCCATCGTTGAAGCCACCATTTATCAATGACATTGAGAGTGACGTGCGTTGCATTTATTTTCAGGCCAATATGCTCTTATGCATGGTCCTTCCTAGGTCAGGTCATTTTTCATTGAGTCTCTGAGGTCAACGAAACACATTTCCTTATCTTTGCTAAGGCGTTCGTAAATTAGTTCAGAGAGGATTGTTTATCTAAATAAGACGGATTTTATAATGCTTTACGTTAACAGTTCTACTCAATGTCATAAAAAAATACGAATTTGGTTTTTCTTCTTTCATACACAGGATTTCTTCAATTTGAGCTTAAATTTTATGGATTCGAGCTTAAACCTAAGAAAAATAAACTTAACTTTTTGTAAGTGTGGACCAATTTGCGATTCGCATCTTGATAAATGCTCGTCTTACTGTCATAAATGATTTTTCATACTCTGAAGTATATTGCATGAAAGAATTACTTAGAATTCGCTATGAAATGTTCTATCATTTTTTGTTCAGGTCAACTATTAAGCTATGTATCCTTTCTGGCACTTAATATTATAATTACCAAAAAGAGATTTTAACTTGCACCATAAATTGACATAAAAAATAATACAAATCATGTAGCAGATCTACCTTGTAGATATTTGATATGTAATCTGACAATATAAACAACATTACTAGTAACAGGGCTTCCAAAACATAATGTATCCTGTGCATTTGTTACAGAATACAGTGAACACTGCGTCGGCAGCCATAATGGCATGACCTCGACACCATTTTAAAGCCATTTCACACACATGATGCTTTCCTTGCTACAGCACATACTCAATCCCCATGGGCAACGCAAAGGGAGTCAACATAACAAAGTCCTCAGGAAATTTTTACATATATCAAGAAAATATGTATTTCTAATTACAAATTAAGTTAAAGCAGGAAAAAATAAACCAGAAATTAGCGCGAATTAACAGCTGGGCAGGTGCTGCTGTTCTTTCATTATAAATTCATTGTTAAGGTAGAAACTGTGGTTGCCTGCGTTTGTTATTTAAAGAGAATAAACAGAAGATAATAACAACCTACCATACGATATGCTCTTTCGGCAACACAGAGGAGGAAAAGGAAGGAAAAGCTTAGTGAGAACCGCGAAACCATGCTTATTATCACGACCAGCTGCGGCCTAAAAAAGATAAACAATTGAATATTTGCTGATATACAGATGGTAGCTGTACTAGATGGTAGAAGATTCTGTTTGAATGTACTTTTGTATGACACAAAAGATTTCAGTAATAACGAAAACCTGCAGTATTAAGTGCCAACGTAAACAGTATATTATAAATATGCCAAATAAAATAAAATTCCCACTATACAAAGAAAAATTCTGGAAAAACTCAGAAATCTTGTTAAAATTGTGCTTATGTGCTACGGCCTAATGGAGACATATATCTGACATAAACGTCATTCTATATGATAAATTAGAAGATAAATATGAGACGATATTAGGTTTCCAGGGGCAAATATCTAAAAATAAAGCAGCGCCGGAAAGGGTATCATTTGAAATCACTCTTTTAAGAGTAGGTCAATGGTGTAAGTCTGAATTAAAGAACTTTTGCTGATATAGATATTGTGCTCCGTTTTTAAAAGGGCGGAAATAAGCTCAATAAATCTTTTAATGTTATTCATACCGCTTTGATCAAAGTCGTTATCATGGAAATATTAAAGAAAGTATATTATTATCATTTGAACCTCAAATAACACCAAACATGAGAGAACTAACACTAGAAGCCAATTGGAATTGAAAACATTAGAACAGCCAATATTAGGGACAGGACTGCATATGGGTATCTGTAGCACAACAGCTATTACTGTGCATGCAAGCAGAATCAGAATAAGTCTACGAAGCTGTTTCAAGTGTAAGATTCAATGGATCTACAAAGCCACCCACATACTTTTGAAAGCATTATCGCGGAAGAATAGTTATTGTCTTTCGCTGCTTAAAAGCATGAGTAATTATGTAGACGGCCTCCGTGGGTCAAGTGCCCTTTAGACGAGGGCAATGAGAAGTAAGTCAATTATAAAACAAACACAATGACAAATTACAATAAGTCAACCGTAAGTACAGCCTTGGCGGAATGGTGGGAAACATACCACTAACTTAATTCATTACACCAATAGCCACCTGAAGGGCATATGTGTGTCTGTAGCAGAACAAAAATGTGATAAACGTTGACCGTATAAGTAAATATGGGAAAATTTTGCAATAATTCCTTGCTTCATATAAAGCTCAAGCTACTAACCTGAAACTCGTTCCAAACACAACATCGCTGAGCTGATGAGCTGCAAACTTGGTGCCATGCAACGAATCCGGGCAAACAGGAAACTGAAATGAAATCAAAATTGACAGTAATATATAAAGCATTTATACAGTTGATATTGTTCTTATACACTTTTTTTTATAAACTCCAAAAATAAACAACTGCCCCGAAATTGGCTCAAAAATTAAACAACTGCCAAACAACATGAATGGAGCGAATTCGTGGCAATAAAGTTTAACAACTTTTTAGACATTATGAGAAAAATGTCGTATATATCTTATTCTTTTTAAAACTTTAACATATAACAACTGCTAAACAACTTTTAGGGGCGATTTTTATTGTTGAGCTAAACAACCTTTGAGGCGAATTCAAAATTTGGAGTTGTTTATAAAAAAAGTGTAATGACCATCAACATCAGCATCTATACTCTGTTTAACATAGTAGAGACAAACTTTGCAAGTGATTTGATGCAGATAGATACTACAGAGAACGACGTGGAAAGGCAAAACCAGAAAACGCATTGAGCGATACCAATTATGCCCGGAACGAGACTGTTTCCACAGAGCCTAGATTATGCAGACTAAGAAATTAGCCGCATACTAAGTCAAGATGGTTATGAAATGCAGTAAAAGTAATTTTCCAATTGAAAAAATACAAGATAAATTACTCACCCCTTTTTGATGTATTCTGAAGAACATTGGAAGCAAAGATAGAAAAAATGCAAACAGAATGCCAACTGGAAAATAATCACTCGTAATCTGATGTGAATCCTGAAAGAGATGAGCATTATATAAGTTATTGAATCAATTAATGAATGAATGAGTGAAAAAATGATACATTGCCGAACACATAAATGAAACAATGATATAGATGAATAAAGCAATGGAAAGGGAAAATTGACTGAATGAGAGAATGGATAAAGTAGTGAATGAACGACATGGAACAAAATAAATACAATTATTAATAAGCAGGAAAATGCATGAAGGAAAATAAGAATTAATGAATGAATGTTGAAAGCGATAATAGTTTACTAAGCTAACTTTGCAGTGTCACATCATTATCCTTATACAAAAGTAACTAAACAGGTTCTGTAATAGATGGTACAGCGCGACAAAGTAAAAATCAGGAAATCACAAAACGACAAGAAAGCAATCATTCTTCAGGCCCATTATCCATCTTTTAAATATTTTTGGAATCGATTAATGCTAAATGCAGTGTCAGTATATGATGGAGAGATCATGCACTAGAAGCAGGTTAGATAAACTGAATTTCTTGAGAAATAGCACGGCGTTCATCAAATTTTCAAACATTGCGCATTTATTATTATTAATAATTTTAATAGTATTAATAGATGCCATTTACGTGAGAGCTAAAGTAAGATTCACTTTGTATTTGTATAATGTTTATGATAAACCATTTAATCTGAAAAAGTTTGGTTTGCAAAAATAAAAAAAGGGAGTTGCTTCGAGTCTAAGCACAGATTAATTTTGGTTAGAACATAACTTTAGAATGAAACAATTTTCGGTTTTGCTGATGATTTTTGTTAGTGCATAACAACTGTTATGCACCTTTCTAAATCCAAATTGGTCTTAGCATTAATGTATCTGTCATAGAGCATTATAAAATCTGGCGAACGCTAATGAAAATTCAATTCAATTCAGAGAGAAAGCTAGAATTACTTTTTGGCTTGCATAAATAATTAATCATCAACAAGTTTCTGAGTTATTGCTGTCATATTAGTGTAATCATAAGGATTATGAGGCCGCGCATCTGCAGCGCAAAACTCAGCTGAACATGAAACAAAAGGACAAGATGTTGGTTTACATCTTTGTTGAATAGTCAGCCATTATCTACTAATGATTGTATACCAAATCGAGAAAAAGTGGAAATAACATCTTATTAAGAGCAATTTGGAGCATAAAATGTTTCTAAATACAGAGATTCGTGACTTTTTTATCAAATTAACCGAATTACATCAAACAAAATGAGTTAGATGGAATTGTATAATTCACCAATATTTTCAGTCGATTGCATCAAATCAACTAAACTCAATTCACATCTTAAGAAAATAAATCAAATTTGCCAACTATAGTCAAATCAAATGTTATGAAATCAAATCAAATCTAATCAAATCAAATTAAATCTAAATATATAAAACCTAATTAACTCCAATCAAAGGAATTCGAAAAATATTATTAACTGAAATCGAATACATTGAAATCAAATTCACATACCACTTTCTGCACAATCGCTGAGCTAATCTCAAGTAGCGTCATTTTGACTTTTTTGAAGGTATTACCATCCCATACTGAAACCATCACTGCAAGTATAACAAATAATGTATCAAGAAAAATAGAAAATATTACCTCAAAAACTATATTACCGCAAAACAACCCTTGATCCTATCCGATGAAGTCTCATTCTAACCTACACGTAGTGTTCTAAATATACAACTGGATAAAAAGCGCCAAATATCCTGGTGATAGAGCCAAAATTTATAAATGACTGTTACTCTAAATTCCAGGAAACTCAAGGCATAAAATATCAAACGAGAAATTAGTTTTTAAACTCATATGTATTATGTATGAACATAGAAGAAGAGATTTCAACAAAATCGTTGTCTGCAAAGTGCCAAACGATTGGGAACGTTTCTTGTCAAACAGTTTGGGCAGCTCCACTGCTGATGCAGCCATACCATTTCAAACCCTGCCAATATCCGGTACTATGGTAGTTATTTAAAGGATACAATAATCTCTCTTTGTGAACTAATAACAATTTGCAGTGATCTTAGAATTAAGAATTTTATCATTATTTTTATAGTTAAACAAGCCCTTGAAAACGTAAAGTTGGCGCATGAACTTCGAAAGAAAACGCATAAAACATGGGTCTGAGACAAAGACTACCGCTTTATAATGATAAAAAACTAGTACAGGTAGCCAAAGGCTTCGGTTGAAGGTATATATATATATACATTTTGAGATTAAATTCCTACCAGAGTTAGCAAACCATTATTTTAGGCATCAAATTCAAATGGATAAAGTGTCTTGCAGCAAACCTGTTTCTTCTATTGGCGATCTCCCAATACTGAAATTATTCTTAGGCTCTTCTGGTAGTGTTTCGGTCGTGGGTGTTTCAAAAGGATTCTCCTCGTTCATATCTTTCCCATTTTCTGCATCGGAAATTGATGAAGTTGAAGAATCGCTACTACTGTCAGATCCAGAGGACGTGTCACCCGTACTAGAATCCCTGCCTGATGATTGTTTTCGCTCTTCTGACTCTGGTTGGTTCTCATTACGAGATGACGCTACGTAGTAAAATATTATGTGAATTATTATTTGCTGCCCCAATGCTATTATTTTATTCAATATATTCCTTACGGAGAACTTACTGGTCTTGTCAATCAATCTGTCATATCTTGATTAAGCCCACGATTTGATCTTCGTCTAGTTATTCCAAGCGGGTGCCTGGTTATTCCTGGCATTTGAGTATCATTCAAGCTTGGCGAGTACAACTAATAACCTTTAAAGTTAATCATACAATGGTAAATACACAGCAGTTCAATGAGAATTTACCAATCGATGCATTTGGCGTACGCGATCAATTAAACAGGTATGTTTTTAGAAATGTCTAAAGATCTGGATTTGAGCACATGGTCTAATAACAAGGTTATAGGAATAATTTTTGATGTCGATATATGGACGGCATATTACAGATTTTTCCGCCAAAGAAAAAGACTTAAAGACATAAAGATCTGCATTCAAATTTAAACATTTAAAGATATTTTTCGTTTGCTTTTAATCATCCTTCCTCTTTTAATTCACAATTTTAATTTTTGTTAATTTTAACTTATGCACTAAATCAAGCAATTCACACAGGCTGCTTTCAAAGAAGTTTGCATTTGCACGCACTTAGCACAGGAAATAAATATCAAGAATAGACATTGCATTATTAAAATATCATTAAAATAAAACAACTTATACATATCTAAAAGCTCTAACATATGTGAGATAACTGAAAGACAGAAGCCTGGTATCTTGATGTAATTTGAATATAAAGTACTTATAAAGTGTTATCATTTGCAATGTTTAACATATTCTAATGAACACATTATATTGATAACTGATAAACATCCAATAAATTTAGCACCAATAATATCAAAGCCTCTGGCAAGGTGATTTACCTGGCTGCTTTGTTTGTATTAAAGTTTTTCTCCTAACAACAGTGAAACTCGTTCCAAAAAATATATTTTCATTTCCAGATCGCATGATGAGTTATGTATTGGCAAGAAAACTACTCACATTTTGCTTCTTCGCTTTCTTCAATGTCTTCAATCTTGTTATTACTGCGCTCAAAACTTTGGTTCTTTGATGCATGATTCATTTGATGAACATGCCCTTCGTCTTTACTTTCCTTCCTCTTCTTCCTAAAAAGAGCATTTGACCCTGTTGAGTACAGTAGGATCTGAACTCCTTATTACTAAAATTATTTCAGTTTCATAATAAGTACACATTAACATAAACTTGAATTAATCATTAGCAGAACAATTTCAAAAGAAACATCTATCCATGTAAAAGAAAGTATTAGTTAAAAATAGTAACAGCGCTGAGCAACATCAGATTTGCAGAGCATTTGGCAAAATTCCTTCTTATTTCAATGCATACATTAAAATGTGTTCATTTTGCTCTAAAGCTCTCCTGGATTGACCCTTCTTCCCTGTCGAGGACATATGAATATTACTTGGAGTACATTAAAGGTAACCATGACCATAAAATTCACCTAAATAAAACATACAAAGCCAATAAAAAACAAAGTTTTGACGCACCTTCCATTTGTGGTTTTTCTGGCTTTTCTTTTTTTCTTCACAAGATGGTTTGAAGGTTTGGTAAAATTAGTTGATACTACATGAATATAGATCTCTCCCAGAAGTATCATTATCTGCACAAAAACATGAATTGTGATTAAATCTAGGCTGAATACACCATAATTAAAATCATATTTTTTGATCCATTACAAAATATTGATCTCATTGCCACCCAGCCTATCATACATGAAGAGTGCTTTGAGTGATCTGTTCACTGCCTACATTAATACCTTAAACATTTATACTATACCAATAGATGCTTTAAACTGAAATTTTAAACATCAGTTAGAATATCTAATAGTGTATATTTGCTTGTAAAAGGTGATTTCCTGAACTATAAACTTGTATCAATGAATATTCAAATGTACTTGATGAACAAATGTCTGACATATAGAGGTTGTTCAAAATTGCATGTGGGTAGTGGTATTTGAAATGCATTTCCCAATAAACGGTTAAATTGTGTTGTTAGTCACCATAAGCCTTATCAAAGAGCTTATAAGAGAAAAGGTTGAAACAAATAATTGACATGCATTTCATGATTGCAGATTATGCATCTTTTAGCATTGTCACTGTCATAATACCTGAGGTACCCACATTAACTGGATTGATGTATTCATGTCTGAATCACGACTTCTGATTCGAGCTTCATAACTAAACAGTAGCCATGTCAACAGAACCACAATTGCAGTCATATTGTATCAATAAACACGGGAAAAAGCTCAAATCATGACTTAACAGTTTTTAAAGTAATGTATGAACACTGCTATACTTACTACAACAGGGCTGATGGCTTCTGTAACGGGGATATCCTAAAATGGGAAAAATCAGATCAAAAAACACCCTCTAGACAAAGCAAAGTTACTGCTATGGCTATAATGGTGATAAATTTCATCCCAAAATAAGTCTTTTATTCTTTTGACCCTTAATACAATGATAAGTAATGGTCAAGAAAGTATACATTGTATGTTTCAGTAATTCAGATCGAAAATCAAGTGCTAAACAATTTGATAATACAGTCCATCAATCACTCAATCTATCACTCATTCAATCAATCAATCAATCAATCAATCAGTGGATCAATCAGTCAATAAGTCAAGCAATTATTTAACGATGGAAGGTTGTACAAGATTAGATTCTAATTATTGTTGATGAGTGAATGTGCAAATGGAGATTGATTTTACCTTCATATCACCTGTCTGATCTGTGAAGTAAAATCCCAGGCTTATCAGCTGAAAGAAGTACAGCATGACAAAGAAAAGCCAACAAATAAATGAAGTTTGCTGCTTCCACCTTGAAAAGCAATTACGAAAGCTAGATTATTTATTAATGATTTTGAAGAATAAAAATACAACAATTGATAGAGTTAATTGCCAGCTTCATGAAGAGATGTCACCTTTTTTAGAAAAATGCATTTAAACTTTGTTGGTTAACCAAAAGAGGAACTTAATATGACTAGCTGAAAAAGTTGACCTTTGGGCTCACATACACACCAAAGGATATTACTTCAGAATCAATAACAAAAGATTGAACTCAGCAGAGGACACTAAAAACTGAACTCAAACTTGTTTATCATAGGATGTAGATGATATTTTGTGCTTCATAATTCATTTTTACAACACAAATGCAAGTTTGCATTCTAAATTTAAGAGGAGTCAATTTCATCAAATAATACTAGCTTGAACAAATACTAGAAACACATTGAATACAAATGATGACACATCAGCCCCTTCAAAGGGGCGCGGGCAACAGCTCGCGAGCGTGCAGGCGCTCATGCTAACCATGGCACCGGAGCAATCAATTGCCCGTGCAAAATATTTTTCCCTTAAGTGAAGAGCGACAAAATTACTTGAAAGGTGGTCACTTCCTTTGAAGGAAATATCAATCGCATGTGAAGTAGCAAAGATGATTAGTTGATTAAACCCTCTATCTCACTTGTTTGATCTTCACTTCAACTTCAACCAACGGTAAATTTATGTTAGTTATGGCAATCGAAAACAAAGGCAGTAGAATTTAATTAAATTTGTTTAAAAAGACGGAAAAGGATGGCGTAATTGGTTACAAGACGTCAGAATATAATGGCCGAATTTATGCCAATTTTGTGCTCGCAACAAAGATTCTCTCCTAACGCATCCGAACTAGTAGTCATAATTAACAGTTTGCATATAATTTTTATCAATTATACTTCTTGTTATGGTTGTGCCTTGTGCTGAACACCTTGAATAGACTGTAATTGACAAAAACTAAATCACCCGTGCAAATTTACCAGCATGGGCAAACAGTTGCTTGTGTATATTTTTGAATTTGAAAGGCCTGACACATTAATGGGGTTTGTAACTATGTGAAAAGTTCATACCCTTTTGATACCTATACAATATTCATTTAAGCAAATTTCATGCAAAATACAATCAATGATAAAAAGGATCCTTACCATCTCCAGTATATTGGAAAGAGCAGGACTCTTAAGATTCCCTTCCTTGTCACTTGAGTCCAGTGATAAGCTGGCTTTGCTTTTGAAAATGTTGATCCTTAATAGGAAATGGAAATATTTTTTTAAGTATAAACTACGAACATTCCTACTGGATGACTGAAATTGTTAAAAAAATTTCACACAGTGCCAAAATAAATGGGTGTAACCAGATTTTTTTGTGTATTAGATGAGGGATACAATGAATGAAGCACCAAAAAGTTCTATAAATCATTTATTGAGCAAAAACTGAAACTTTAAGTTTTCTAACAAAATGAAAACAGAGAGATTATATTTTCAACATCACATGTATATGTACCCATGTATTTATTATGAAACTTGCAAAGCTTTCTGCCTTTGGAAACTTAAGAAGCATGAAACGTAATTGTGGGGTGATCAATATCACAGACTGTAACATTTTATCACAAATTTTGGGCACTTTTTAAAACATATTTCAATGTTTCTAAATTATACAGTTCTTTTCAGAAAACCCAATCACAATAAAAGAGAAAATCACTGACAAAATATAGAGCAAAGATGTTAAATCCCAGAGAGTATATCATGTAAAGGGGTTGGCAGCTTCGAAGTTAAATATTTCACAGAAATACTGATTATAGGACAAGGACCTCTGTTCAGCAAAACAACACAAAAGCCTCCATCAAATGCCATTGCAAGTAGAAGGTAAACAATTTTTAATAAACAAAATATTTAGCTTTTTTTGAATTATGTGCCTCAAAATTACTGCAAAAACCCTAAAAACCGGCTTTTATTAAAATTAGTTTTGACAGATGTTTTGAAAACATTTAAAAACAAAGTTCTATTTGATTGTCAATGCGACAAAATAGCATACATCCAAATATAGATCAGTCAAATCCGTTTTCTAATAATTGCAACTTGCATTTTGGCAGGTAAAAAACCTAGTAGATGACTGTAGATCAAGGTTGAGGGCATCTATAAATAATGTTTAGCCATAATAATCCATAAGTACCTAGTCTTATATTTCACATATCTTAGTCTCTTATTTTCCAATGGCAAAATTCCCCTTGCAGATTAATACTGAAAGTTTGATTCATGGTCCATTGCAGATGCAGATCAATGTTTGATTGCAGATTAATACTGAAAGTTTGAAAATTTGATTCAGGTTTGATTCAGATTCATACTGAAATCACATTGCTTTCAGGCTATATTTTACCTAATGAGAAATCTCAGTTCATCTGTCCAACCAATTTGTAACTTAATAATCTTTTTCAATTTTCATGAAATTTTTCCGAGAAATATGCTTCCTTTAAGATGAAATATCAGGGCCTTTTAGGATGCAAATAATACATATAAAAGGCAGCTCTTTTTTGTAAACTATAAAAGGCAGCTCATTATCTTGTGCCATGGTAACTTTTTGGCATCCAATTTTCTTCCCCCCACTTTTTTGGTCTCATTGCAGGCCCTGAATATAGAAGTGGCTATATGAATGCAACAAATGGCTTTAGGTAAGAGTTGTATATTATTTAACCAAGGATATAGGCTAACCTCTTATAAGATCAACATCTATCAAGTCTGTTCTCACTCGAACACTTCTGAGATGCTGGATCTTTTGTAAATCTGGTAATAACTAAAACAGAAAGATAGCAAAATAAAATATCTTGTAGACTACCTCTAGGCATTGGAAGGAATAACAGCAAAAATGAATGTATACCATAATGCCTTTGGCTACATTGCCTTAAGAGGTTATTTAAAACAAGCCATTGATGGCTTGCTCTTAGGTAAGATATTTAAGTGCTTCATTTGTAACAAGGTATAAAAAATCTTTCACATTTATGAAATGGCCCACATCTGCTAACTTTCAACCAACAGTTTGCAATTATGTTGATGATCTATTAATTATCTCTTAATTAGGCAATTCTGCACTTTTCTCTGATTTGCAGTGATAGCACATTTCTCATTAGTACATGGCAAACTCCATGAAAAACCATATGTTTTTTTTCTTTAATAACATCCTTAATTATTTACAAAAACTTTTTCAGTCTAACCTGCATTAAAACAACTATCATGAGGGGATTATCTATAATATGTTTCTTGTAAAGCAATGTTATTATTGTGCGATTGGTGGAGCTTGTAAGCTTGGTATCACCATATTTTACTTCACAGTTGGCATTGCAACATGCAAAGCATGTTTAAACCTTGACAAATAGTTCAAAAAACATTCAAATGTTTCTTACTGATATTTCGTGCTTCTCAACTACTCGTTCCCAGTTTGCTTTATCATAGGTGCCAATCTAAAAAAAAACAATATATATATTTTTGAATTATTGCACATGATAGTTTTTCAACCTAAAACATCATACTCAATTACAAAAAATATTTATACATTAATAAAAAAAATCTACTTCTTGAAAAATAAAACAAAGGGTACAACAACCAGGCTCAGAATTATTCAGCAGTTCTCAAACTAGATGCTCAAACTTTTGTGTGAATTTCTCAAATGAAATTCATATCAGATAGCAGCAAAGTTAGCATTGTCATTCATAAAGCAGATTCCAGAGGAATCATTTGTTGAAGTGGTCCTTTAAAAGCTATAGTTATGCATATCGCAACTATAGCTAACTGGTGGCTGTTATGAAACAATACCCATTTAGCAGAAAAATACTAAGTTGAATAAAAACACTGCCTGATAATGAAAGACAAAAATATGTGATTAATAAATTATTATCACTTTCAATCAAAAGGACCAGCAGATAGTCTAGCCAACTTAGCTGAGTCACTTATGTAATTTCATAGGAAATATCTATGGCTTTTTTTGAAGCATCTTGTTTAACTATAGTTAATGGTAAAACCCTCATGAAATCAAGAAATGGTGTCAATTATTAGTGTTGGGTGCCAAAATGAGTCATATCTCCTAACACTTTTAACAATGTGCTATAACAAGCTAAGCAATGATATGCATAATTCTAAGCTGGGCACATTATAGAAATTCATTTGCATTGCAAAAGCTTTTTTTGCAATAAGTGACAAATATGTTGCTGTGGCAGCAAGTTGGAGGCTTCTGGCTCAAGGTTATGTTAAATATTCCAATCTACAAGCAAACCTGTTGCTTTTTTCTTTGCTTCACCATCATTAAAATGAGTGAAAGTATATGAACCAAACATTCCATTCTGCCAGAAAATAGGTGCTTGACAACAAAAAATCTGGTTGGCAAAGACCTATTAGGAATTGTGTGCTTTGCAAGAGGTTATTATTGCATGACAATGTCTTACTCATCAATGCACTGATTCTTGTTATATTATTGCTTATTGCAATTGCAAGCAAATAATTTGAAACGATCTATGAACAGATTTAACTGCCACTGCTTGGCTTCTGATGACCTTTAAAGTAGAAATTGGCAATAATTCTTTCACAGATAATTTTACAAGGGGTCTTAGAGAAGGAAATGTACGACAAAATTCGCTGAAAATTTTCCATACTGTGCTTTTGAAAATCAAGCCGATTTCTTTCCGGGAAAAATCCACATTGATTAATCTGGACATCCGCTTGATTGTCAAGCTCGCTAGTTATTGACTCAGTTCGGACAGTTTTTCATGGGTCACGAAACACTTCTGGGAACCTAACATTCAAAACTTAAAAATGCTGCAGGGAAAATTTGTAACAAAAACCCTAAAGATTGTGAATAAATCTATTCATATTTGCCAAATTCATCGTTAAAAGTCCACTACAACAATTGAAAGGAAGCTCGATTCTGGTGTGTTATTAGATAATAAAGACACTTTTGGTTAGGCCAGAAAATTTCAATCAAACAACAAATAAAATGTGTTCTTACTTTCGTTTGAAACCAAGATACCGTGGAATCATAATCCATAAGCTTTTGATGTCTATCTTCTTTATATTTCTGCACGATTGGTATGGGAATATGATTCGAAAATGCTTCCAAAAAAAATTTTTCTGATAACCCGGTCTGTCAAATACTTCAGCTTCAGGAGCACATCTGTATCGGAATTCGCTATTATTCTCTCGTTTCCAAAGACAGATTCGTTGTGACTAGTAGCAGGATGGAATAGTTATCATTTTACTTTGATCGTTATTTTACTTTCGATTTATTTGAGATTTTTAATGCAAATCAAGTCAATCAATGGCCTTTCACCGATTTCGTATTTGATAGAGACTCAGTCCCAAGCTCTTTTGTTACCGTTATTTTTGTGTACGTCACATCCGGTCTAGATTCGACCACCAATAACATAAAAGATGGCAATGGATTCCCCAAGCAAAAGCGGAAAAAGTATTATTTAGTTTGCATATTTCATTTTTCAGGTTGAAAGTTCTTAGAACCTAATTATTCTTATACTTATTGGCAATTGTGATTTTAGCTAATGTTTGCATGCTTACTTACATATAAGGAATTATAAAAGGCAAGTCATCGGAAATGGCTTAGGGTGTCAGTCGTTTAAAACTCTTAGTACCGAGACACTCTCGAATTAGTTGGGGGTATGAAAACAATGAAAGGAAAAATTGTGAGGGGGTATGAAACATTTTGAAAAGTTTTTTAAGGCGACTGGGGTACAACATTTTTTATAATTTTTCATAAGGGTATCAAAATTTTTAGAAAAAATAACAAGGTGGGTGAAAAATTATCTACGGTTGCAAAAATTCTAATCCGCCTTTGTATTCATATTTTTTAATGACTGACCTCTAAAACAAACTTAAAAACCGCCAAGGAAGAAAACGGGAGTAAAAGAAAAAACTAGTTTCCAATTAGTTGATAATGAACTACTTTGCACTATACAAAAACCATTGTAGAGGCCCATTACAGAATTAAGGCCCAAATAGTAGCTAGCACCGGATTTTGAATTATGTTGGCTGTAATAGCCCGACATTCCCTCATTTGCGCCTCTGGCCTCGATCACAACCTGGCTAAAAATCTCTCTGTCAATACAACAAACAAGTTATTTATTTGTCTCGCCTCTGTTTGTTTTCTATTTTCAGACTATAATCATGAGACAAAGGTATTGAGAAAGAAAAGTAAAATAAAAAGGTAAACAAGAAAGACTTTAGCAAGGTTTATTATTGCAGAAATGCTTTGAATGAAACTTTCCCCCTTGAAATTCTGCGGCTTCTGGCAGGTCAACTTAATCTAATTAGCAGCAGCTGCAAGAAGCGCCCGCGACCCAAGAGATGTGTAGTTACATAAAATTGGCATTGTAAACAGAGAAAACTGTGTCAACAGATGTGATCATAACCAAACAATTCCTAAAATACGCTGCGTTAATAAGTTAATAGACAACAAACGCTTCAAGGCAGGATATCAGCAAGCAGCTTTAAAGATGTCGTGGAGAGAAGAATTGACTGGGCGAAGGCTTGTTTTGGCTGTAGTTATCTGTGTAATCGCTCTAATTATTGGAGCCCTGATTGGGGTAGGAATTTATTCTGCTGCTGGTTGTAAAGAAAAAGATGTCATTTCAACATCTAAAGCAACATCTAAATCAACATCCCCGCGAGATGAAGAACGTGCACGACTTGCCTTTCATGCAAAACTTTTGGATGAAATGAAAGCAAACAACATCAAAGATGAGCTGAAGTGAGTAAAATGACGTATGTAATATCTATAAAAATATAGTGAGGAAAAGCCACTGCTAGATCTTTAATTCTTGTGATGAATTTTGTCCGCCATAACCAGTGGCGTAGCCAGACATCCAGTACGATATGTAATGTAGCGCAGGGCATGGGGATTCATTGGGAATAAATTGGGCGTGCCTCTTTTACAAGACGATGCTGCATTCCTGCTTTTTCCTTTCCTTAATTTCCGTCTATCCTCGATGCGTTTCTCTGAATTGAATTTATCTCTGTATTCTTAGAATTGACCTTTATTACCCCCTTTTCTTCAACCCTTCCGTTATTAGAATTTTGAAACTTGATTGCCTCAGTCAGTGGCGGTTTTACGGGGGGCAAGGTTGGCAATGTCATTGCTCGGCGAGTTGGCGAAATGACCAAATGGAATTTTGCAAGAGATTATATACCTTTTAAAGGGGTAGATCGCATGTTCATTGTTGAACTGTACAAAGATTGACTGTTTATTTAACGTGTGAATTCAGAAACAGTCCCCAAAAAATATTAGAAAAGGACTTACGAATTCGAGATGACTTCAGTTCAACAACAGAGGGACTCGACAAACAACATGGCTTCCATATTACTTAAACATTTCTATTTGATCGATGAAAAAAACAGCAACTTCAATAAACTTAAACTCAAAACAAGTGGCTCGGATCAATTTACATGAAGCAGCTTGAGGGCCTGATAAAAGATATGCAGGGCCACCGAGAGCAAGCAAGGGCCCTGGGGTGGAAATAGCGACGCCCCCCCTGTGGTTGGACTAAAATGTGCCATAACAGTATAATTCTCTCAAAAAAAAGTGGCCCTATTTTATTGCATAATTGTTATTTGAGAACTGATTTTAACGCTAAAATCTCAGGCCCCTAAGAGACCGCTTAGCATTACCTAGCCTAAAACATTTAGGGCACGGGCTCCGGGGTAGTTACTACTTCTCTCTTCTCACTCCACGGAGCTGAAGATGTGTATTCGTAACTAGGCTCCAATAGACCTTTTCATGTCATATATGCCATTCCTGTCTATTGAATTTGATGGTACTTAAGGACGTTTATGGGGTTGGCTCTTGATCTTTTCTATGAAGTTTCCTCTTCTTGCGGGCAAAATATCTTGCTGCAGGAAGCGGAGACGCCTGTGAATTGGGAGTACAAGATGATGTTGGGAGTCTGGCCACGCCCTTCGTAATTTAGGGAACGCCCTTGTAAAGATATTGATACTGGTCTAGGAAAGTTTAAAAATGTCAAAACCAAACCAGAGAAACGAAAATAATAAGTGCCTACTTTAAATTCTTGACGAATCTACAAAAAGACATTTTCTGAATTTGTTAAAGTATTTCGTAAAGCCTAAGTTTACAGTTCGAATCTCAAAAATTCCAAGCCTTTATCCATTTCTTCGAATGTGTTTGTTTTGGCCTCCAAGTGGGATCTCCTATAACTCGATATAGGCGAACTTTTGCCACTTCAGGCCATTGTCTCGACAATTTTCGATAACATGCCCACCTACATTATATCTATAGTTTTCCATAATCATAGTTTGACATTCCAAAATTCAGTTTTTAAATTATACCACCATATTCCATAGCTCAAAAGCTAGTGAAAAGAACAAATTCTTAAGCGGTTTTTCTTTAACCACGTGTTGATTAAGTGTTGCCACAAGTGTTGCAACTTTGAAAGCTTTTTTTATTAGCAATGTGCATTGCGAGTGTTTTCATACCTTTGACAATAACGATGTGATCAAGGGTTGATACGGACGACCTTTCACAGATTAACTTAGGTGTAAAATGTGCGATTACTGCAGGTGAACGTCTTGCCCAACTATTTCCGAAGTGAATGTTTTTGCTTAACTTTGACATAACTATTGTGTTAATTAATGATAATCATAGGCCTAATGATTAGGAACCAGAAGGCATGCTTAACAAATGCCCATATTTTGCAAACGATGATCACTTTTTATATGAAAACATTTAAAACTGTATAAGTTTCTCACCAAATTATACTCTTACAATGGAGATACACGAAACGTAAGTTAATTTAGTTTTAGCCTTGAAGAAAGTGACCAAAGTAGTAGAAAATGAATAAAATATAAGCCTCCCTATTGCCTCTTGCCTCATCATCTTTCAATTCGACTTTCACTGATGCAGTGTCTCCCTGTCGTTTATGCAATGGTCCTGATATACAAAAAACATAAAGTTCAAAATCTACAACATAGATTTATAAAGACACATTAAACTTTTCTATGCCTTTTGCATCTTAGAAATGGAAAATTCTGGGATTAAGAAATCGAGCCCTTAAACAGGCAACTGTTTTAAATTTAAGCAGATTTTTGCACCTAAACATTTTTTATATCAATGATATGAAAACTGTGTAAGTACTTCAAAAAAAAAACCATTGAAGACTAAGAAATAGAAAACAAAGACGGTCACCATGGGATGATATGATGTTAGCGATGCTGCCGACGATAATGATTATAATGATTACGATGAAAACACTTGGCAAAAACGGCGATGACGATAAAGTACTATAAATGACCTTCACAATGAAGAAGTCAACAGTTTCGGTGAAGAGCTGTTCGATAGCGCAGCTGCTCGAATAACAATGGCAGAGAAAGTAACGATGGGATGACAATGATGGAGCAAATAATGATATAGGTGAAAATGGCAAGAGATTAACCAGCCAGTGCATGTCAAAATATACTCACAAGCAACTCAACATGAATACAACTGGTCCTACACTGGTAAAGCCACCGAGGTGTATTGGGGGTAATTACCGCCCCCTCACTTTTCTGAAAATATGATAATGTAGATTCATGAAAAATTTAGATTAGGGCTAGACCATTTGCAAGTTTTGTTTCTTAGTCGCATAATGTCCTGGAAAATAATCACAAATAAGATTTGACCTGTGTTCAAAGGGCTTTTCCCAATAGTCTGAAGAGCTAAATAGGACCTCCATCATTATCTGGTCCCCCCCCCCCTTTTGAGGCGCCTTTATTAACCCAACATCGTAAGTACTAATAATACTTGACAATGCAAGTTCTGCAAAATATTTGGCTAGCCAACTGAATATATTGAATATGATATTGCAGATACCTGACAAAAAGACCCCATCTTGCTGGAACGAAATTATCAAAAGATCAAGCTGAATATGTTGCGAATAAGCTGAGAAAGGCTGGTTTTGACAAAGTCAAGATTCACATGTACACAATTCTGCTGTCGTATCCACAAAAGCCAGGGAATGTTCAAGTTAAAGCGGCCAATGGCACAGTTATTCATAATTTTGATGTCATTGAGCCTGCAGTTGTGAGCAGTGAAAATGTTAGCGAGGTTGTTTATCCGTTCCATGCGTATTCTCCAGCGGCGACAGTTGAGGTTAGTGATGGAAAGTTTAGTGGCTAATGTAATCCTATTAGATACATTGACCTGTTTCATATGATGCATATGGCAGGCAACTCAAAGTTGGTGACGAGAAAGTCATGCTGCAAGTCTACTTTTTTATCTTGAATATGATGAATATAATGAAAGTCGGTCCAACTAAAAAATTGTTCTTGGAATTGTTTTTATATGCATTTGGATGTGATTTTGGCCTCAAATTAACTTTTTATCCCCTATTTAGTTAATGGAATGTTTCTCTTTTTACAATAGGGTGAACTTGTGTACGCAAACTTTGGCAGAACTTCAGATTTCAGAGCCCTTGAAAGAGCAGGAATAAATGTAACTGGCAAAATCGTGATCATGAGATATGGACCTACTTCAAGAGGAACAAAGGTAAATGAATGCAATGAAAAATTGAATGAAAAATTGAGATTTAAGATTGGATGTGTTTTCAAAATTTGGTTTGACAATTAAGTGCGTTGTCTTCAATAGACATTAGCTAGGCTGGCTGTGGCTCTAATCGAGCCGAACAGACTATGGTTTTCATGCAGTCGTAATTTATTCAAAAGCCTTGCTGGGAAATCAGTATGTGACAACTAATACTGAGCACATTTTGCGCTAAAACAGATAATGCACTATATATTAGATGGAATGAAGATGATACCATGTTGATAATATGCTCTGTCATAGAGCAAGCTTCGTGGACTTTATCGTGGGCCTGTTGAACTGAAAATTCAAGATAAAAAGGGACTGAGCTGGAGAGCATGAGCGGACATCATCTTCTGTGTTATGTTATGGAAAGCTCTGCTGTTAGGCCTCAGTGAGCAAGGGTGATGGGCCATTCAAAGCGCTTATAAATTAGATTTCACTTTCAGAGTAATGGTATTGACTGCCATGAGGCCCTCCAGTTGCATGAAACAAGCCATGCTTTTTCTGTTTCTGGTTTTGTGCAAGCGGTCCTCTGTCCTAACAAATCAAAGCAGCAAGTTTTTCAAGATAAAGTGTTCCTCTAAAAGATTGTTGTAGGCATATTCAATTCTCCTCCTGATTCCAGTATTATTACCAGCTAAAGTTAGCCTCATTACTCCAAATCCTCTCGTATTATCATGAATTTTAACTTTTGAGTTGAAAACCTTTAGACCTTTAAGCGTATTAGCTAACGGTAGATACACACAGAAACGCTTATTGGCTAAAACTTTTTTTCAACCTTGCTGCGTTAGTCAATAGTTCAACCATGATTTCCCTGATCTTTTGAAAACACTTCAAGAACCATTGCTAGAAGAAAGTAATGGAAACTCATGAGTAAAAATTAGCAGTATAGATACATACAAGAGGCCTGATATATTCTACATCTATTCTTACATCTGATTTATCCTATCATTTGCGCGTTGCCGGGATTTAAATATTTGATTGGTTTATGTTTCAGGTTAACTATGCACAAGTTCGAGGTGCTGCTGGTTGTCTTCTTTTTTCAGATCCACGACAATGGAATCCGTCTGGAAAATCAGCGCAATATCCAAATGGATGGGAGCTTCCAGACACAGGGATACAAAGAGGAACTATTATTCGTAGGCAAGGTGATGCCCTTTCCAGGGAATACCCTTCAAAAGGTAAGTACTTTATGCTTATTCTGAGATGCAGACAATAATTAATAACTAGATAATAATGGGTGTGATTTTGGTATCTTGATTGTTTTCAGCAGCCTTCCTGACCATACCAAGCCAAAAATTATCGATACCCTCCATTCAACATCTGCAACATTTTGTTTCCACGGTCATCGGAGTCGCTGAGAAATCTGTAAATTCAGTTCCAAATAATTGCTCCTGATTCTGGCTCTTCTAAGCAGTTTCAGCACTAAAGGCGATAAATAGGAATCCCCCTCCAGAAAATTGGTAAATTGTTCAGGAATGGAATTTGCAAATTTGATATGCATTATTCTCAATAATCAAACTTATATAAATATTATGACTATTTGCGTTAAAAGAAAAACTTTGCTGGTAACGTGGCTTCTTATTTCCCAGTAAAAATAGCTGAGATGTGGCGCCCGCAGGAACCACGATTTATTATAAAGCCATGAGCAACCAATCCTTCAATTTATTTAGACCCTAGCAAAAAGCTAGAAATCTGCTTATTGTTGCATCTTAAATTCATTTTTTGTAGCCACGTTTGAAATTGACCTGATTCTTTTTCAATTCCATGCGTTTTTAACTCATTTCTGGCGCAATACACGACTAATGGAATTGAAGATGTGCTTTATTATAGCAATTGCGTTCAAGAGTAATAATTTATATTTATGTCTTCCTTTTAGTGGGATTCTATAGAGCAAATATAACAAAGGCATCACCACTTCCGACTATTCCGTCACAACCAATCCAGTTTGCACAAGCCAAAATCCTTTTGAGGTGTGTTTTTATCGGGCATAATTCTCGCATGCATTAGAGCTGGTTGCAAGCTTGACACGGTGCAAAGTAGCGCTCATCGATATATTTATGTTATTTATTTTACTCAATCTGAAGACAGTACAGGTCGTCCTATATTTGCTCATCAGTAAGGCACAGAGTTTGTCTTAGCCACAACTCTAACAATTCCGTTCGAGCAACATAGCATTTTAGAGAGTGGATTGTGAGATCATGTCAGAGCGCTCAATGTGTATATGCAACAGGGGCCTCAATAGTCTTACACATAAACATAGAGTGCTCCACAATACTATCGTAAAGGGGCGTTAACTTTTTGATTGCATATCAGTCTTCAATAATAAACTCAACGTGAAAAAGATACAAATGGAAAACATCATAGTTATTTATTTAGAAAAGTTATTGCATATTGGAAGTCAAAAATTAAGGTCAAATGGCGTTTGCGTATTATTTTTGTTACCAGTTTAGGCCATGACTAACACAATTTCGTCACCTTGGAGTAAATCCATGCTTAGTCATTAGGAAGTTACTTGACCTCATCAGCGGAGTGCCAGTAGGGATTTTTTATTTGAAAGTTTGAAAGTTATCGAATTTGCGTGGGCATAACCCCGTGTTATTTACATAGACTCAACATCAATTTTTTTGGAGGTTGCAATCAATGCCTCTAATATATTCCAAATCTTCTAATGTTTTTACAGATTTTTTCATGCAAAGAAAGTTCATTCGAGCGAAAATGATTAATAAGATCTTGTCTCAGATGCCATGACCAATGGTAACCAATAAATCTGATTATGTTTCAGACAAATGAAAGGTATACCTGGCAGCAGTAGTTTCCAAGGAGATGGAGGTTTCACCTATAGAATTAATTCAACATTGTGAGTAAAAAGCATCAATTCTAGCGCATTTACTTTTTGTTATGTAAAAACATTTTTAAGCAGTTAAGACTTGGTACGCGGAAGTATTTTCCAGGCAGTTAATAAACAGTTATAAGAAAAGACAATGGGTGTCTGCTGCACTCTAGGAAAAGGTGTTTGGCGAAAAAATGAATAGCTAGGGCAAAATTGTGCCAATATTGAGAAATAAAGCTTTTTCTTAGAGCAGGAGGGGAAATCGCAAAGGTAAAGGCAACCGTGGCATAGGGTTAAGATTGTAGGGAAAGATAAAATCAGCAGCCTTTAGGAATAGAAGAACCGCATCTTGGTTCTCTGTGATTACCTCTGCGAAGCATAATGCGCAGTCGATTGAGGTCAGGTAGAAGAAACTCATTCTGTGGGTAAATTCAAAGTTTCCTTTTGTGCATGATATTTTTATAATAAGTAATTATTTGTTCCACTAAAATGTTTGCCTTGGTGCCGCTTCCTTGAGGGAAGCAGGAAGTGTATGCTGTCATTGTCAATCCGTTGTAATGTATCATAATCTTGTATTAGTGAGATATTTATGAATAGAATAAATCATTATGATAATGTCTTACAGTTGATCATATATATTGGCAATAAGCCCTGTCAGTTGTTGATCATTGTTCGAAGAACCCACCAAACATTAGTTATCCCCGGCTGTCCCATATTGTTAGAATCATATCCAGTTAAGGCCACCACTGCAATTTAACGAAATTGATGAAGGCTACGTTACAGACAATAATGATAAAGTGTTATGTTGTTTGGGTGTTATATGATATCCCCATTTATTGGCTGTGACGCAGGCTAATTTAGTTCCCATTTTCAAGAATGCAAGTTTGTGACACATTATACATAACACAAAATATATAGAAATGCTTCTATTCAATTGATCTGTTTGGAACATTGTGCTTTTTTTAGGAAAATACGCTTAGCAGTTCACACCAAACTTGAGTCAAGGCCAACATACGCTGTTTCAGCAGTTATATATGGAAAGACAGAGCCAGGTAAACGTAGCCAAGATTTTTCAATCTGATATATTACAAAACGAAAAATTCCAGTCTGACATGGATACAACAGTATGTATGTATGATTAAGATCAAAGTTTGATTCAGGGCCTTTGATTAAAAGTCTGGTAAACTCTAAGGGCAAATTAAATCCGCTCCAAGTATCGGGTTTTCCAGGTATACTGTTTTTTCAGCCTTATTCTGAGTGTCTCTTATTACCATTCAATTATTACCTTTTCAGACCGTCTAGTTCTTTTGGGAAATCATCGCGATTCCTGGACATATGGCGCAGGCGATGCATCAAGTGGACAAGCTACGATGCTTGAAATAGGGCGAGCATTAGGAGCATTGAAACAGAAAGGTAAGCATGTTAGAAAATAGGGGAATGCAAAGTGAAATTAGAGTTGATTGGCACGATCATTTTGTACAAACATAGCGAAATAGCCGACCTTCCTTATATTACCTCAAAGTTTATCATTTTTATTGGTATTCGCCATCATTCCCCATTATCTATCATCATCTTCATAATCTAGCATTATCCTTCTCAATGCCAGGCTGTGAATTGACTTTCATCATTCAAAACTTGAGTGCAGCTTGCTATTTGACATTGGCCAAAAATGAGGGCGGGATATGAAAGCTGCAAAAAATTGTCATTGTCATAATATTGTTATTATCGCTTTGCGTTGTTTCCATTGGCTTATTGATTGACCATCATTGACCATCATGACCATCACCATCATACTGCTAACTGCTAATTTCTATGTTCAAACCCTAGTATCTCGATGTAAGCTGATTTAACTGGCAATTCAGAGCTAGACTCAATTGAAGAACAAAACTACCTGCTTCTACAACGGCACATTCAGTAGTTAAAATTTTAGTTTTGGCTGCCATTTTGCATCTAAGCACCGTGATACTCTACACCGATTGCCTTGGCTCAGTCGTTAACCTTAGTATAAGACTCAACGTAAGAGCTTCGATCATTTTTTATTTTGGTTTTGCAAAATGTTTCATAGATCTTTTTTAATGGTTCTATGCTGCTCGATTAGGTTGGAGACCACGCAGAAGCATCATGTTGTGTAGTTGGGATGCTGAGGAGTATGGAATTCATGGCTCTACTGAATGGGTGGAGGTGAGTTGTTAACAGCCCAAACCCCTTGCATTATGAAGATACCTACCGTATACCAATACATTCAAAAATGCTAAATGGTACTCAAAACTTTGTTTGAAGCTTAGCTCAAGGCTGTCATCTTAATCGAAATTGGGATAACCTACTTTGAAGTCGTGATGTTTTTCTTCTCTACCAGGACCATGCTTCAATGTTACATGAACGCGCTGTTGCCTACTTGAATGTAGACATTGCAGTTGAAGGTATGTGTTTATAGATGCCTAGAAGATACGGGAGTTTCTAGTATCTTGGAAGCAAAATATTATATTAAGCAAATTTAAATACCTAAAACTTCCAGTGTACCTTTACCACTAAAGTTTGGCTGACACAATCAATCTTCAGTAATTTTGTGTTCTGCTCGTGGCAGTAGTTCAGTTCAGTTCAGTTCAGTTCATTTTTTATTATAGATTTCCATTATGAGCAAGGTATTCAAGCATAAATTAACCAAGTGTAAATAATAACATTTATACTAACAATGTAATAAAAAAGATGTGGAAAATACAAATGGAATTGAATAACAATCGGCAGATGCAAACAAACAAAAAAACAAAAGTGTGATCAGGAAAGTTTGTATGATGAGAATTACTTAAATGCGGAGCTCTCTCAATAGTTTAACTTAATCGAGGAGAGAGCATAAATAGTCTGGAAAGGTACCTGCTTAAGCATGAATTGTTGTTAATCTGGCTCAACGGCCCAATCTATTTTGTATGCAGTAATATATGCATTGTCTATAATTCGAACATGAATAGATGACAAAACTGGACATGAAATAGATAATCAGACAGCTCTTTTGGCAAGGTGTCTGCTTTTGAAAACTGACTGCAGTATGTAACCCTAGTTTTACGCTGCTTTGTTATTTGAACACTCCCATAATTTCCACATATTAGAAAAACGCTCAATCTGAATGGTACTATGGGACCATTAAACTATAGGAAAATAGGATTAGGAAAACTTTCTTGACAAGAATACTCTACTAGGATCATTCAAAAATTTGTCAGGCTAGAAACATGCTTAAATGCATTCACAAAATGGACATGGATAAAAAGCCAGGAAATACGGAAATCTCAAGCAATAAATGAACATAGCAATATTCATCTTGTAAATCACATTCAAATTTCATTAACTGACAAAGTTGACTTTATTTTATATGAAAGTGTATATTAAACGTGAATAGTAAATGCTAGTGCCATAGCAGCAATTTAGCATATGTATTTGCCATTGATAGATGGAATCTATACAATTGCTCTATTCCTATGTCAAGGTTTTGCGAATTGATGTTTATACTTCATCATCCAGGAAATTATACTGTACGTTTGAGAGGGACACCTGAATTGGACAATGCTTTCTTTGAAGCAACAAGAAAGGTAAATACCAGTTGAAGTTAAATTACCTGAAAATAGTTTAAACCCAGGAAAAATCTTGCCTTGCCGATACCCTTACATGATTTACATCGACAGACCTATTTTCTCCAAAACATTTTTGAAACCGACCCAAAATCCCTCCTTAAACCCACACAACTTTTCCTTGACTCTATCTTTTACTCTCAGTGTAAGAACAAAACTAACCCCAATCATAACCCACCCAGCACTCTTACTTTCGGAAAAATTAGATGGGGCACCAGTTCCCTGAAAGCACTATGGAAGTTCATAGATATAAAAACCTGCTGCTTTTCAAATCAGTATTTGGTCTACTTTGTTGCTTACTTCTAGCAGAAATTTGCGATTGGCCCTAGCTCATAGGGAAAACCTTTTTCTTGCCTTAAAACTGCCACTGCACAGCGCCTTTATTGATTATTGATTCAACCCATCCCATGGAGTAAGCTTTTACTGAGTGCTCAGCCTAATTTTAATTTTCCATCAATGCTTTTAGTGTGTATCAATGTGATGTATCATGTAATAATATCTGTGATTCCTTGTTGATATCTGCAATATATCCACCAGGTTTTGATACGGTAGGATATGACCAAAATAGATTTATTCATGAATATGATGTTATTTAGGTGCCAGCACCTGATGATTCAAAAGTAAGCTTGTTTGAGGACTGGTTGAAAAAGAACAAAAACTCAAATGTACCAAATGAGCCAAGGTAGATTATCTTTTTTTTGGCTCACTCCAAATAGGGAGCCTGATCTATTTCAAAGACCTTATCTTTACTCAGCTTGAATTCATTTGAATAGGACTGTTAGTCTGCTAATGTCCAAGTAAAACCTTATAGGAAGGATAGTGTAGGTCAAATAAGGAGCAATGCGTTTAGGCTATTGTTGCTTTTATCTTAGATAATTCAAACGTCCTGCGTTATGCAGGCTGGCATCAACGCATCATATATAAACTAGTGCGTAATGCACCTCTCCCCACGCCTAAATCCATATGATCTATCAAAATACTTTTAGCTACTTGATAATCTGAAAACTAAATGCTTGAATAGTGCATGTGTAGTGTGTGCATGACATAAATATATGGGCCAGGCCACTAAGTATCTGCCTCTACGAAAAGGATAGGTATCGACCTTTTTTCTGCAATCTTTCAAAAACCTCCTCAACATTCCATAACAAAATTTTGTTTCCATTTGTATTTCTTGGAACTTTTTTCTTGTCCATTTCGTAAATATAGCCATTATACATTTTCACCTGCTTTTTATATTAAGAATAATTGAATTGTCGACACTGATTTTACTTGCTAGATGCTGTTTTTTTCTTCTAAATTTGACACTATATCTGTTGCAGCATCGGGAAAGTGAAGCCTTTGATATAATTGAAAGGCATTATCATATTAAACAAGCTTTTTCTCTGTTGACTTACTCTATATATATTTCATGACTATTCGGTGCAATCACTATTTATTTCATAGTAACTTCATAGCACCTTCACACTGGCCATTCCCTTCCTATGAAAAGCTCAATTTTCCAAATCTCATTGCATTCTGTGTATGATATTGCTTTAGATTGTTCTTTGTAAAAGACCATTGGGATGTTATTTTTTGTAGCTGTTATGACAGGGTTTGTGATCTTTGTGTAATGTCTTGTACTGATAAGGTGATTAACTAGAAGCTCTTTGAGATGGTCAAAAGAACTGTCAGTACAAGCCGAATTAGCAATTAACGATGAGCCAGATTTTTTTCAATCATCGAGGGTGCCATTGATTATTACTTTTCTATTCATTTACAGGACATATGTAGCAACCTCTGGAAGTGACTACAAACCGTTTTATCACACTCTCGGGATCTCCATTGTAGATCTGCGCTACATGTACGCAAAGGCAAGTTATTATCATTGTTAGCATTTAACAGCACTTTAACAACGCATAAACTGTGAATAAAAGGCTGGTAAAAATATTGTCAATGTTGCTGCAAGATTAACATACAATTGGTCTTGCAAAAAAACTCAAAACTCTGGAGGTTCCAGAGTTGTTGGACGTCTGAAGTCTATTTCCCATACTTTTTGTTTATAGTTGGCAAACCGAAAAGGCAATAATAAAAGTTTAGATTAATGAAGAGTGTCTTTTGTTACTGACAAAGAGACAACTCTAAAGAATAAACATTTAAATTGCTCATAGCGTATGCTTCGAGACATTCATTCAACAAATCAAGACTTATGACCAACTAAAATATACAACATCAAACACTAATAGTCGTTTTTTTTATCTTTAGTCACCCTTTCTAAGACAATTTAGTATAAAGGCAACAATAGATGTACAAAAAAATCGCTCCAAACTCGAAAAAAACAAGTCAAAATACATCTTTCAAGGAATGACTTCCCTGCATCTGCATTTATGATCATTGCCATAGTCTTTTATCGTATTTTTTATCATAAGGAAGGACACGATAAATGCAGTAATTGTGTCTTTATCCTTCCAAAGGGTTGTTCTCCTCCCCCTAGGTTCGTTCTATCAAGTTGCTTATAATTAAATTTAAGATAATGTTATCGTAAAGTTTTCTTGGAAACGAATTCTATAATTCTTATTTCAGCTTCCTGGGACTAGATACGCGTATATGTATCCGATGTACCATTCAATGCATGAAACGTTTGATTGGATGACAAAGTATGTTGATCCAGACTTTCGATACCACCTCACCGTTGGCAAAATGTGGTTGAAACTGGGTCTATTGCTGGCAGATTCCTTGATTATCCCGTTCAATCTTTCACGTGCTGCAGCAAATCTCGATTCATATGCAAAAAAGTTTGCGAAAGATTATAAATCAATTTTGGGAAGGCAAGGAATTTCGTCTGGTATGTTAGCCATTTAACCCGCAGGCAGTAATCTAGATGCATATTTGCATTGTTTGCTACTTGAATTATGAAATACATTACTTTGATAATTCATTGTCTCTGCAGTTAGCAAGGGCTGCATCCTTCGATATGAGGATTTTCGCTTAAATTGGATGAATTTTACATTCATTCGATCGCCTGAAATTCGCAAATTCCCAATTTGATAATGTCGCGTATGCGGAAACATGCTTTCGCCGGCGAATAGATCTGACTTAACAAATGACTTTAGTGCGAAATTTTAGCATATTCTAGGGGCCCGCATTTGAGGGGCCGCTTCTTCGAGTGGGTGCTTAACGAACTTATTGCGAAAATACAAGTATTTCGAAGCAGAAATCAAGGCTATTTAAATAACAACAGACAGCAGGTTCTAAATGCTACAATTTATCTTTAAATTGAAATATCGTGGTATGAGTACAAGTGAGATAAAATTAAACGAAATGGAGAGCTTAAAGACATTATGTCTAAAACGTTCAATATACTGTAGTGCCCATTCCATTACAAATGAGGGATGAGTTAGAAAGAAAGTGTAAAATGGATGACTTGAAAAAGCAGTAAAAAATCGCATTTTTTAAAGGTAGTAGCAATGGGAGCAGGGCAGAACGGGTTTGTTGGTCTTGGTGACAAGCCCTGTTTACATAACAGTAATGCGAGATGGGATGTGGCTTTCTGGCTTGCTTTAGAAATAGGGAAGGAAAGGAGGACGTGGCCTTTAAAAAGACTTGTTCAGTGTAATCTGGAGAGGGGTCCTGTTAAAGATAACAAAATATGTTGCAGATACACAGGAAGAACCGGACAGTAAACTTTATCAAGATTCCTGCCCTCATTTCGAAATAGCGGTCACAGGGGAAAAGACAGACAATTTAGTAGTGCTGTGGATGGGTCTCCAACAGCGAAAGTTAAAGAGCTCTATGAGCAGATTATTCAAAGCTTAGAAAAAGGATTCAGGTCTCTGCTTATCTGAAGCAAAATATTTTTTGCTTGAAATAGACAATAATTATAGCACACTGTGCTACCTAATCCCAATTTTCATCATCAGTTATTAGGTATAGAATCAGGTTTTATAGATATTTAGCTATTGATATGTCAGTTTATTCCGACAATTTCCGACAAAATTTCCGAAAATTGAGTGCAAAACAATAAATCCATTGTTTATTCTATTGTTTTAATTAGGTCAAATTTCCGACGAAATGACAAGTTTCTGGTCCTTGGCCCCCTCCATTCGCTTCGGCACTGCCTGGTTTGTGTAGTTCACAGAGCTGCAATTATGCTTATTCTTCCCTAGATTGAATTATTGAATCAATCAATATTCAATTAATGAATTTGAATATTTCTTTACTTCGAGCGAATTCATTCGATCTGCACTTTTGATAACTGCGCAAGTCCAAAATCTTCCCATTGGATGAATTTCATTCGATCTTGCGATAATCGTCAAATCGAAGGACGCAGCCCTTACTGACATTCATATCATTGCAATTTTTGTTACGGCCGCCATCCCTGGAAATCAAATTCAAATTGCGCACAATCAAACGCCGAACTCCTACGCAATATAACGATGGATAAATGGCAGCGACTTGAATAAAGAAACAGTACATTATTGAGTTGATTATCCTTGATTTGAAAGTTTCAAACAAGGTCACAAACGTTGAAAGTTACGCCAGGAAGTTTGATGGTGTATCAAATTTAACTTAGATTCAATGGATGAGGAAAGACTTTGTTCAAGTGATTTGCTAGATTTTATGATTAAGGTTCCGCTAAATCCGCTTTATATTCAAATGTACCAACTGCACGCAAACAGCAGACTATGACTTAAAACGTCTTCTGAATGTAATGGACCTTTTTGTCGTCTTGGTTCTCCAATCCATGCTTAAACAGTAATCACTGAACTAAGCTCCATTTATTCATGAAGTCCTTCAGTTTACTCTAGAGTCATAATCAATCGTTAATATAAAGTTAGATTCAATGAGAGAAGGAGGGATGCCAGGTTTCTGTATTCTATATACCTATATTTGCCCAACTGTCGCCTTGGCCGCCTAAAAATTATTGTTGGAAACCTTCTCGCTGAACGCATTGTTGTCAGGTGCCTTATTCCAGTAAGAAGACCAAGGCCAATCACTGCCCTCCTCTCCTTAGTTGTTCTCTGACTATTCATAAAGCGTTACGTTGTTCATATCTGTATTTTGCACAACATGTCAAAGACCGAAACTATGTTCACAACTTGCTTTAAAAATTATCGTTAGGACTCGTCCAGCCTTGTCTCTCATTTCCCATCACAAAATTTTCTCCAATTTATATTATTCCTTTGCAGACCTGCTTGTTGCAGCATCCGCTAATCTCACCAAAGCAGTTAACAGTTTCGAAGAGAGGCTGAAGAGAGTCGATTTGACAAAGTATGTATTGGTTTCATTAGCTTAAATTTTGGTGTCAATTTCATTTAACATCAATATAAACTGATATCAATTCAAAATTCGATGTCTTTCTAGAAAAATCGTAGAAACTGAAAAGGAAACCTAAAAATCGAAAACAAAAAGAATGCTTCTCTATCTTTGAAGCTATAGCATTTTGTACTGTTCCTAAAGAATCTGAAACATTTAAATTGAGTATCAAAGGCAGGTTTGAAATAATATGCTTTGGGTTTAAAATGCACACACTTGCGAACTTTAAGAGTTGATGAAAGAGCAAGATGGTGTTCTATAACTTTAATTATCCTTAAATATAAAGTACAAGCAAGCAGATTGTTTTACAATGGAACTAGTAGGAATATTAAAAAAGAGTAAAAAAATGTTTTTTAAAAAAGAATTTTACAAGGATTTGCAAAGGATAAGAATTCGAATATCAGCTACTAGAGCTGTTTAACAAACTCCCTGATGGATTTTTAAAGTGAACTAAGAAAAAATGATGTAATCTTGCATGAGATCGTTGCTTCCTTTAGTCTTGCTGTATCGGTTCATGCACTGTTTGTTAGACGAAAGAGAATTTTCAATATTATGTCACTCTTTTCCTTGCGAACGTAGAACTGGTTATTATTTAACATTTTTCATGATTTGTAGCCCACTGGAAGTAAGAATGGCAAATGACAGAATAAAAAACTATCACCGTCAATTCATACATCAAACTGGGACAATGGGAAGAGATGATTTGAGGTAAGTTATATGCCATCTCATCAAGGCCGAAGCCAATGGGGTGTAATGGTCGAAGTCAGTCTTCGACTCGTGAATGCGAGAGGTTGGAGCACACTATCCAGGACTGCAAATTGCCATTTCGTCGGAAATTTTTCCTGATCTAAACAATAGATCAAACAATAGGCTATTGCTCTGTGAGCACTGGGTCTATTAATTTTCAAGCAATGCTCGGAAATTTAGTCGGGAATTGTAGGAAATTTTGTCTTTCTTTTCCCCCTGTTCGGAGATGCCTTAATTCGGCCCTGATTCTCATTCACATTATTAACCTGCCCTTTAAATTTAACGTGTGTTCTGATAAAAGGTGTCAAATCGTTGCAAATGTTGGCGCATTTAAAAATTTTGCATAACATATTTTTGTCTTTTATAAGAAACTAGACAAAATCTTTGTACCCATCTTTATTGAACAGTTGCCATGATTTTTTAACATTTGTCAAGATCAATTTTCTAACAAGTCATTCACGTTTGCTTTATTTCGCCAATCTATGCTCTCAGCCAGAGTTGAAACATTGAGTTAAATAACACTAATTCATCGCTGACGTATTGGAAGCATCGCTTTACAAGATTAGCAAATCACACTAATCAAATGTCAAAAATGTTTGTTATCTTAGCACTAAATAATAAACACAGATGTAACAGGTTGAAAAACTATACTAGCATTTGTTAATGCAACATCAAATGTTCCTTGCTTTAAAAAACCCAGAGAAAAAACTTGTACCAAAGTTTTCTAATATTTGAAAATGAGATTGTACACTTGTTGTAAGGTTTCTTGTTTTTAAAGAAATGAGTGTATTATGGTAAAATTTTTCCATCTACATACCAAACCAAAATACTTACAGTAATGGCAAGAAATGCAATTCTGAAAAATTGAATATCTTCACAAGAAAAATCTATCACACAAAATATCATAAGTTTCTATAGAACATTCTTCAAAAGTTTTTTTCTATAATAACAAATATTAAATCAAAATTAGAGCATTTATGGTATGGCTCCCAATCATGGCAACACCAGACTTATACCAGCTTTATTATGCTGAATCTTTCCATCAGTGTTCCTTAATGGCTTTATAATGGCTGTACTTATTTCATAAAATTATTGACTTTAGCTCTGCATAGTAACAGTATTTTACTTAGCTCAGTTCAGTTTCGTTTCAAAATATCAGCTAGATTCTAGGATCATCTCAACTAACAATACATACAAAAGTTATAATATGGCATGTTAAAACAGATGACGAAACCACAATATGCAATAAAACCACTGGAAAGTTGTACGAAGGCGAATTTTCTTAAAAGTCAATCTCTCTCCTTACGTAAAATGATAGAGGAAAGTGCACCGCCGTAATTAAACATTCCTCATTCAACGACGTTTCTTTCGTATCACTGTGTGGTTTCTTTCTAATAATCGTATAAACTTTTTATTAAAAGGCTTATGATTGAGGAATGTTTTTAAGTTTCATCTTATTTCCAGGAACGTTGTTTATGGTACAAGGTCAGGCGTACTAAAAGGAGGAAACAAATTCTCCTACCTGGGACATGCTGTTTACAGAGCCTACTACATAATTGATAAGGACTGGGATGAGGTCAAGAAGCAGATGATGCTTGTTGTGTACCACTTGCAATCTGCCGCTGCATCATTTGAAGAACTGAGGGCTTGATGAACTCACCTTTAACCCTCTTTTGTATCTTAACAGTTGCAGCATAATAATTTTATCTTTGCTGTTTTTAGCTCATATTTTTCTGGCTAGTTCTAAATTTCGGCCTGGTGTAAATATAGTTGCAGTTTTGACTTGGCGTGGCAGAAATAACAAGCATTCAAGCAAGCATGTTATTGGTTAACCCGGCTTAGGTCCTGTTGGCTTTGTGGTAGAAATGTGCCCGGGGAGCTGAGGCCTGTGCCGTAAGGATTTCTCGTTGGTGACATTAATTGGTTTTAGAAGAACGGATTTGTAATACAGGACCGCCCTAGACATCAAACGTTTGTTCATTTTCATTTGATTTTGATTAAATGATTCCTTTGTCACGCTTGGGATTAATTTCTGTTATTAGAAACTCCAACCTGAATAACCCCAATGATTCTCTACAACATGTTACTTTGATTGACAGAAGGATGGGCAAAAACAATAGAATCGGAGGCTGTTGATTAACAGCTCTTCTTCACTCTTTTCGTCTTCAACCACTAAAATTCAAGGTTGATTGATATAACAGCCACATGTTTTAGAGTCTCATTGACTACGTCATACTCAAAACATATTGTTTAAAAAACCTCCCTTAATTTGCAAATGATAACCTTACATTCACCATTGGACAAACTGAGCTTTCTTGCGGTCAATAACTGTCATGACATAAGGCTAATCCTTAAAAAATTCTTTTCACAAGGCACAACATAATATCTGTTGCTTGCAATATCACTATCGTAATCTTCAGTGACGTATTATAATGTAAACTAACTGTAGCTATGAATCCCATATGAGCTGGCAAAAGTAGTCCTTAACTTTCTACACATATTGGGGAACAGTTTATAAGTAATCTAATTTTATTGAAATATGTTTTAAGCGCTGCCTATTCAAATTATACAAACACTCTTAAAATAATTACAATAAGTTACGCTTCAGACTTTTTCTTGAAATGGGTTAAATGAAATGGGGGGGGGCGCATGTGAGTCTTTTTTGTGGTATTCGACTATTTTAACCATACACTTAGGGGTGAATATTCTGAGTCAATTTTTATCGACTATTAATATGCATCAAGTATGCATCAAATGATCCAAGTCAAGTTTTTTTCGGTCAGATACAGTCAGTTTTTTTAATTCTTCATAAAAGATCCTGTATTGCTAAATCAATTTTTAAAAGATCTAAATCTCCGGTAAGAGAATGAATTTTCTTTAACAGAAAGTTTTTAACAAACTACAAAATTTTTGTTGTAAGAACCAGTTAAATCGAGAGATATAATTTTTTTGCATTTTTGTGCGAATCTCAGCAACAAACTTCTGGAAAGTAAGGAATCCCCCATCCCTCCGGTGACTCTATCACTGATAACTTAAATAACTCGCTCCAAATACCTCACTGAATGAGAAATTTCATTGGCCAATGATGTTGTGCGTAGCTCAACAAAGAAAAAGTCAAATGTAAAACGTTTAGCCAATTAAACAGAGAATGGCCAAATGCAGCCATTAAATTGTGTTGTTTTATGTTCCATTTTTTTTTCATTTTTAATTCATTTAAGGAGGGTAACCCTTCAGCCGGAGCTGATTTACAAGAATCCATCCATTCAAAAACTGTAATTAAAATTAATAATATTAAAAATGAATTAAGTACAGTATAAAGAATGCTAAAATTTTTAAGTCTAGTAAGGAAAACATTATTTTAGAAGATATAATGAAAGAAATATTAAGGAAAGAAAATGCTAGAAAATTAAATGAGTTTTTTGAAGGTATTCAGCGAAGATGCCTGTTTAGTTTTGGCTGGAAGGTCATTCCACATTTTCTCCGGCAACTTCAAATCAGTCTCGGTATTTCCTAGGACATACGCAGAGCTCTTTCCATTTCAGATGAATAGATCTAAGAGGTATGGTGGATTATAGAACCCTATAGGGCAACCCGGTCCAGGTCCAGGTTCAAGTCCCTTGGTTACAGGGAAATAAGGGTGTGAACAAAGAGCGCTTAGCGGTGGATGTTTTTATTCGTCAACTGTAACAAGATGCTTCTTAAAATATGTTGAGCGGCAGAACAAAGCTCTCAGCCAACAAAGAATCGCTCAGATAGAGAGCTTGTCATTGCAGCATAGCAGCAAGCAGGATCCAAGATGTCGTTGAAGGACGAATTAACTGGGCGAAGGCTTGTTTTGGCTGTAGTTATCTGTGTAATTGCTCTAATTATTGGAGCCCTGATTGGGGTAGGAATTTATTCTGCTGCTGGTTGCAAAGAAAAAAGTGCTGCTTCAACATCTAAATCAACATCGCCGCGAGATGAAGAACGTGCACGGCTCGCTTTTCATGCGAAAATCCTGGATGAAATGAAAGCGAACAACATCAAGGATGAGTTACGGTGAGTACAACAGCTTTAATAACTTTCAATTAAGCTTAAAGTTGCCTCTAGAAACGCCGTAGAATTTAACAGTGATCGTTACAGATTTGTTGAATTTCATCATGGTGACGAGCTTACCGGTTTACGGAATCTTGTTATCTGTAATAATATCGAATATAACAGTTCTGATCAAAATAATGGGGGCTTTTGTCATAACAAGCAACAGAAGGAACAAGATCAAAGTGACGAGAAAGAGAGTTAAAACAAAACGAATGTAAGAAAGTAGTTTATAGCAAACTTAAAATCAAATTAAAAATGAGTTGATGTTTAGCATTTTCTAAAAATGTTTAGTGCCAATAAAAGGTTTATAAAGATGATTAAAATTTTACCCAGCAATAAGATTTCAACGATTAAGTTGCCTATGACGTTTGAAGGAAACGAAATGGTTTTCAACCCCGAACCACAAAACTTAAATAATTAAGGTACTAAGATAAAGTATATCAGTTTAATATGGCAATCTAGATATCAACACTAGATTATACGAATCCTACATAGGAAACATGCACAGAACAATTCTAAGATAGCACAGATTAAAATCACGGCAAAACAAAATACTAAATGTGGTTTAAAATAAAGGGCATGTTCTATTCGCTGGACCTCAGGACCCCAGATCCCAAAACCCTAGACCCCGGACCCCAAGACTCCGGAAGTAGACTTAAATTTTGATTTTGACTTTACAGACGGGGATAAGGTAAGAGTAAGAAAGGGGTTGAACGGGGCAATGGCAAGAAAAATGATTTAAATGATGAAATTTGACTTTTTTAACGCTATTTTTGACCACTTTTTTGACCAAAATTTGATTTTTGAGGAAGTCAATGAGCGTGGGGGTTAGAAAGAATCGGATAGTTCTTGGTGTCGATTTGCAGTCACATTACCTCTTCTCAACTTTTTATAATAATTTAGTAAGATTGCACCTTTATAAATCCTGACAACACGAATTAATGACTCCTTTTTCTTAAAGTTTGAGTTATCGAGCGCCTTGAAGGTGCTCGAATCTAAATAAGCGTGTTTGCCCCCCTCCTCGAGTAAGCCCAAAGGGCTTATCATGGGAATTAATTTGCAGAATATAAGCTTATTTAGAATAAGCGCACACTCGGAGTAAAAATTTATATTGATCAGTACTATATGCATCTTTTTTTACATTGCATCCTTTTACTGTTGACAAAAAAGAATAGCTAGTGTCATTTTGATAACAAAAAATTATGCATCTTGTGAGATGTTTACACAAGACCTCTGTGGAAAATGGCAAATTCTAAAATAAGCCTCGAATAAGCCTCCAGCAAAAAATTCCTTTTTGCAACTTCGCTCGGGGGCTTAATCGAGGATAAATGGTATTGATTTTGTCAGTGCTTAGGCAGCCTTCGTTGATCACGGATTCTATTCTTGTTAATTCCTTCTTTGATGCCTAATAAATGGCTCGCATTTAAAATTTCCCGATTCTTTCTAAACCCCCTCCCCCCACTGATTGACTTCCACAAATATCAAATTTTGGTCAAAAAATGGTCAAAATAGCTTTAAAAAAGTCAAATTTTATCAATTCAAGTCACACTAGATTTGCTCAAACTGGAGTTCGTTGTAAGACTTCGCTCTAGAATAACAAAAGGACCTTCGAACGAGCCCTAATTCACGTTTGCTCTTCTAATTACCATCCCCTTATTTACATTTATCTGAATTTTCCGATTTGCCGTCCTTTATTAGACCCCCCTGCTTATCACGACCTCTTTGTTTCTAAAGCATAATGTCAGTTTGGCTTTATTACTTGCTCTTACAAGGGGACGCAAGGGATCGATGTACCTCTTGCGATATAGTTTTTAAAATATGTAGCATTTCTACCTGTTGAAGTTCCTATGGTGTACAGTGTAGCGTTTTTACTCCAACCCTTTTTGGCATGTTTCAGATTGTACTGGGAATCTGAAGATCTTTGCAGAATCTTGTTTTATAGCTAGAGTATTGGGTTTCGTTGAAATTTGTTCTAGAAATTTTCAAGGCAGAGTTTATTCCTTATCTTGTCATGCCCAACGGACCTGAGTAATGATAATATTATTCTCGGATGAAGCGCCTTGGGGTCCAAACCGGTGAACAGTTACAGTTACTGTAGCAACTGCTAGGGCTGGCGGGCTGGCAGACTTGCTTCATGCTCTCTTCTAATAGTAAGCAAATCGAGCTCGATCATAAATTCTGAGTTCGTTTCTCCCTTACAATGGAGCCATGACTCCGGGGCTAACTCTCGTAGACTTTGAGAATGTTTAACTCTCATGGAGAATAATAAACAGCCGGCTAAGTTGCCACTAATCTGCGGTTAAGCAAAGACCAATCGAAACTGATGTTCTGAACATTATGAGCGTTGGAGGCACAAGGCATGTTTTCATTCTTGTTAATAACATTATATAATGTAAATTCCAAGTAACAATTATTCTGTGAGTCAATGGGTCAGTGAGTCTATAGAGATAAAGCTGGTAAAAGTTAAAGAGCATTTGAATTTGCTGGAAACAGACTGTTTTTGAGCTTCTTATAAAACTTTCTAAGTTTTGTAAGGTGCAAGTATTCTAGAAAACAACTAATGAGTGGATTAAGTGGCATATTTATTGTTATATGGGCTAGGCTTGTCAAATAGCAATCCCATTGATAACTGATAGCGGAGGATGTGAGGCTGATATAAAATGCCTTATAGTCTCGGCCAGTTAGCTAATTCTAATAGCAACGACACCAGGGTCCAACCATCGCTTGTCCAAAACGCGTCTTTATACTATATGGGCACTACCGTAATGCTTCGATTAAAAGCCCCCCTTCTTTTAAACGCTCCCTCGAATAAGGGCCCCTGATGTTTCAATTTTTTCAATAAACACCAAGCCACCTCTATTCATCGCCCCCTAAATAGACGCCCCGTGTATGGTTGCATAGAGGATACAGTTGACGGTAGCAAAGGTGATATGATTTAAACAATGCAAAGAGTGTGCTGATGGCAGAAATTTGCTGCAGGCATAAATGCAAAATTTTAACGACGGAAGCCTACATAAAAAACCCATTCGAAGTAATGGAAGAAGATGTAACCGAAGCTGCTCCTTCTTTTAACGTTATCGAGGAAAACGATGTTAATGGCGACATCGAACTACATATTAAAATATTTTTCCAAAATTATGCATCTTCAACAAGACTACTTAGTTTTACTCATTTTTTTCGCGCTATATGCGATCATCAATAGAAGATTTTAAAACATATTGTCAAGGAAGGGTTAAGAAATTCAATAAACGCCCCCTTCTTTTAAACGCCACCTTCGAACAGACGCCCCCTAAAATATCAGAAAAGTTAATCGAAGAATTACGGTATATGAGAAATACTGTATGAGAAATAAAGTGCATTCATTTGTAAGAAACCGGGAGATGGTCCTGTCGTATAGAATAAGCGATCATGGCTTCGTTACAAATGTTCTTTTTTCTGTTCATTAGATGTGACAGCATTGACCAAAAAGCAGATATTCTTGTATGTAGTTTAGATTGGATAACAGATCATATCAGGGGAAATTCTGTGATTTTGCTGCTCACTACTTGGAGGGCATTGGGTCTACCTGGAACTTTTCCCAATAGTTCCAGATTGTTCCTAATACTACCAAACAGAGCAACCTAATCAAAAATGTTATTCGTATAAGAAATTTGGAAACAGGTCAGTTTTTTTATGGACACACCTCTACATAACGATTTTACCAAGAATTCCTGAAAGCTCTCTTTTTGGGGCAAAGATGGTACAGCTTCTGAAAGAATAAGCAATCCTATTGCGACAAAGCTAGGGTTAGAAATCCTATTGCAGAGAGAAGCCTTTGATAATTGGTATCATGCATCCCACCCGACTCATGTCAAAGTATTGGTGAGCTTCCTGATAAATCCATCGCCAACAGTGCCGATCCCTACAGCTATAAGGACTGGTTTTTATTTGTTTATTTAAAAAACCGACGCTTAAATTGTTTGTTACGTTCATCAAATAGTATAAAACGATTTTGCGGAATGGCTATATAAGAGCCTGTCATATCACTATTCCCTTACATAAAGCTTGTTACAAGGAGCAATCAGAAAGCAGTCGACCATTGCAAATGCAAGACCTTTTTTCTCGACATTGGCAACAACAATCATAGATATCATTATATAAGGCAACCTGAGTACCAAAAAGAGAAAAGTCATACCAAAAAGAGAAAAATGCAAGAATGACGAACTTGCTACCGAAAATGTGCCTTGAATCTAATGTTAAGGTCGGCTTCTCCTTTCACTTTTGATAATCAGTTGTATGCAAATTTTGAGCTTGTTTGGATTGGTTAAATAGCAATGGTACTCGAATGTCAGGGAGTATTTGTTAAAGAGCAACTTTTTTTAATAACAGTGAATAAACGTATAATGTGACATAGCGAATAGAAATGACTGACCAAATAGAATTAGTAATCCACAATCAAATAGCAGCTACTGAAAACTCTTAACGACTGTAGAATGTGGGAAAGCATGCTTGTACAAGTCGGTGATCGTGTAATGAGAGAAGCAGTTTGACCTTCCCAACTATTGGCCTTGCTTTCCTAGTCACAAAATTCCTCCTAATTAGATTTTGTTCCAAAAAAACCACCCATGCATATATAAATATCTCTCTGTTTATCAAGATATTTCTTGGTGTTAAATTTCAATTTTAAACAGTATTTACTTATAAGCGCTACGGACTTGCTCTGTAGAATTGTTTGGTCCTAGTAAGTCTAAATAGTTTTCAGATTCTCATTTACGTCCCCACCCCAAAAAAAATCCCGCCGTTCAGGTTATCAGGGTTGTTTCCTCCTGTTTTTTCAATCCCCCCAGCAATAAGGCATCTTAGAGTAAGAACAGGGGGTGAGCAATACAATAAATGTGGTGCAAAGAACAGGCATTCTTATTGAAAGTAAATTTTCGGAAATTATTAGAAACATCATGGACCAAGTCTTTTAGGGGTCAGAGCTTCCGTAGCTGCTTCCTTAAGATTAAAGGAGCCTCTCTGTATCAACACTGCATGTCCCATTCTTTCTATCATGTTGACTATTGATTTATTCAATAACTTTCCTGCTGTCGTCCTTAAGGATTCATTTGCCATTCCAATTTTTGCTAGCTTGATTTCTCAAAAAGCGAATCTGTTAAGAAAGCTTGAGTCCCCACATTAAATACACCGCCAAAAGCTGCAGAAATCTTTCGATCATTGAGAAATGTTTTCCTAATCTTATGCACATGATATTTACCATAATTCTTCTCCAAGCCAATAAGTACTTGCATTGTTTTTACAGATACTTAACAAAAAGACCCCATCTTGCTGGAACAAAATTATCAAAAGATCAAGCTGAATATGTTGCCGATAAGCTGAGAAAGGCTGGTTTTGACAAAGTCAAGATTCACATGTACACAATTCTGCTGTCGTATCCACAAAAGCCGGGGAATGTTCGAGTTCTAGCGGCCAATGGCTCAGTTATTCACACTTTTGATGTCATAGAGCCTGCGGTTGTGAGCAGTGAAAATGTTAGCGAGGTTGTTTATCCGTTCAATGCGTATTCTCCAGCGGCGACAGTTGAGGTTAGTAGGTGGAAAGTTTAGTAACTATTGCAATCATGATTAGTTCGAATGATTCATATTGAGCAAGGTCATTCCAAGCACTTGATGAAGTGGCGGTCACCTGATGGCAAAACTGAGGAGATCATTGGCACCAGCACCTGGACCTCCGACCCCAGCTTGCCATCAGTTAGAAATGATAGCTGTCCGTACGTATAGGGTCTTTCCCTGCGCCCAATCGTACATAGGACCATTAAGAGGTAAAGTGTCAGTACTTCGGGTCTCAGAATGTTTCCATTACGCAAGAACCCTGTTGCTATCAAATGTTGGAAAGGGGAGGTATAGGGGAGGGGGTAAAACCCCTGAATCGCAGCCATATCGGATAATGCAAGCGCTACATCTTTGCTACCTTTCCTCAATTTTTAAACCACCTTCTTCTAATTTATTTTCTGAAAGATTGGAGGTAATTTCCTCCTCATTGGCCCACGTAGCCACGCCTCTGCATAGAAGGCAAAAAAGTACAATTCCAAATACTATGCAACTTATAAAATCAAAACACTGTTGGAAGTTTTGGGAATGGGTGGTTTGATATTTTACAGTTGTAAAGTAACATCCATTCAGTAAGTTCCATTCATTTAGTACGATGCATAGGGAATTTCCTGTACCAAATGTTTGCAAAAACCTCCTTCCCATCTCGCACAAAAACGTGTATTTCATGAATTTGCTTGCGGGATAGATGTAATGGGACAGCAACATTAATTGTGCAATGTGGCTGCTTGTCCTACGAAATCAGAAATTTTAAAGTTTGCTCATGGAATTTGTATATCTGAACAAGTGACTCAACCATTATATCTGCAAAGTTTTTTTTCTTTTTGTGAAATAGGAATGTTTACTATTCAAATACCATTCATAATGTGGCCAGCAAATCCTTTTCATGAACAAAAATGGAATTTTAATGAATTAAAAGCCATACTAAATGTTTAAATACTTCTATAACATTTTCGAAGAAACACTTTCGTAAGACGTTTCTCTCGCATACGAAGCGTTTTACATAGTTATAAATATATGTATATATTCATATTCGCATTGATTCACATATCTATGTGAAATATCTACTTTCGGTTAACATATAGACTGCAGTGGCGTAGCGAAAGGGGGGGGGGCACTTTCCCTCGACCAAGCTTCCAAAAGTTGTTTGTCGGAAAACTTTCACAATTTCTGAAGTTTGTCGAATTATTGAGGTATATTCCCAGGCTTCGCCACAGCGCCCCAAAAAAGGTACCTACGCCACTGGTAGGCTGTTCGCTAAACGGTATGTAGCAGAAATCTTGCGTGGCAAGGGAACAGTTGCGGCGCTAGCTAAAGAGTGCACATGGGATTAAAATTATGCTTTGTCTATCAGTCAAACTTTAGAACAGCTAAGCAAAGAAAAATCAAATTATTTTAGCGAATATTTAGTTCTGATGTAAATCTTATTTAAACAGTTAATGAAGAGGTTTTAGACTCTATCGAGATATCAACAAACACTTCCCTAATTTGTCATTGTTAATAGTTGAAGTTTTAAGGAAGGTCCTTTTAAAATATCACTTCAGCTTAACAGCTTTCTTGCAACTTTTAAAGATAAAACGAAGAAAATAGGATTCAAAGAAAGTTTTTTACCTTTGGAGCAATACCTAAACGTTACCTGTTAGCAAGTGCCTAAGCATGTTAAGAAACCCACGATACGTAATGCTTCGAATGATAATGAATTCTAGTGGTGCAGCCAGGCCCGAATCCTCTGCCATCTCCGAACAGGAAGGCAAGAAAGACAAAATTTCCGACAATTGCCGACAAAATTTCTGGCTCTTGTTTGCAAAACAATAGACCCACTGATTAGATAACAATAGGTTATTCTTTAATTTATTGTTTAAATCAGGTCAAATTTTCTGACGAAAAGGCAACCTGTGGTCCTTGGGGGGGGGGGGGGGGGGCTCTACCCCGAGCCCCCACTGTCTTCGGCCCTTGGTGTAGCTACTTGTTATGGAAATTTAAGACCCTTTCTCTGGCGAAGGTCTTGTTGGACTCTACGGTATATTCGATGAAATAAGTATCACTAAAAATGGGTAAAAATGGGTATCTGACTCGGCTAACAACTCAAATTTTTGAGCCGATATTGAGTTTCTAATAAAGAGCTTCCTACAATAAGCAATTGTATTTTGCAAACAAGTTCTAACTTGAAATTGCAATCACAACCTACCATGATTTCCTGTAGAAATGAAAAAGCTACCCAGTGGCGGAGCCGTTTCCATTCTTTTCAAAAAGTTTGTCCCGAGATTCGTACAAAAATGCAAAGGATTCAAAACTCAGTAGCGTAACATCAGATCTAGCGCTTGTTTCGTGTAATAAATGACCTAATAAATGTTCAAAACGAAAACCTATTTACCAGTCGCTAAAAAGGCGTTGCCTGTATTTGCCAAGTGTTAGCCATGGTTATGCAAAATTTTCCGAGGCCACGCCCATGACCCCCTCAATTTTCTAGAGCTAGCTCCGCCGCTGAAGCTAACAATAAGCATTGACCACCAAACGATTGTGGCTGTTATACATAAATAAGTGAAAAAAAAATAAATGATACAAAAATAAATATACTTTAATACATAAATAAGTAAAAAAAGAGAACATATGGTTGTCCACCGGATCCTTTTATGGGTAATGTTGGACAGCAAAGAGATATAAATGAATTAAGAAAGAAACAAAGCAAAACGAAATGAAATGTACGAAAAAGAAAGAAACAATTGTTTTCCAATAAGTGAATAATCACAAAGAAATTAAACAACACGTTCTTGGCGATGCGCGTAGAACCAAGAACCTAATATTGAAGGCTGTAAGCCAGGAAGCACCCATAGACAGATTAACCTTGCAAAATCTTTCTTATTTTGCTTATAAGCAAGCTTTGCTTATGAAATTAGTATTAAATATTCTTACTATGTCCCACCTTGGTACAAGCTTGCATCAGATTCTAGAAGCAGCTTACAATTTACAAAACCATTTGTAGGACATCGCAAAGATTATATGCGAACTAGATGTGCCTAACGTGGCGTTTTTGATGATTCTAAATTCATTCTAAATTTACTCTATTCCTTTTATAGTGCGTGCCTAAGTAACTATGCAATATGCAATTGATATATAGTGGAGCCCCATAAAAGTCTATGTTCCTATTCTTGGTGTATGATCTAAGGCCTTTATACTCTGCTACAATGCCCTCCTTTTCTCAGATTTTGGTAATTTCAATGTCCAGCCTAGCAGCTCGTTTTACAAAACGATTAGCAAGTCGTTCTCCAAAATCATCAAACAGTGTTGACCCTCATTTGTCAAGAATTCTTAAAAAGTAAGATAGATATTATTATTACGAAACAAATATTTAGGTGAGAATAACACTAAATATGGTTTTAGCAAAGACGCTTACCTTCTGTAGGGTTCCAAGCGTGTCCCAAATGTGGGCTTTTCTTTTCAGAAAATGAAGCACCGTTGTCCCAAAGGCAGGTTTTCCTGCATGATATAATTTTTGCTCTTTTTAATTATTTCCATAGATAAGATTTTACATTACCTTGTTAAGGGTTTTTGGATTTTTTGCCCAAAAATATTTGATTAATTTCAAATTTCTTATTCGAAAAACGTCTTGTGTTAGATTAATCTGTTTTGCCTTCAGGAGAAAGGAAAGGTTTAAGAATATTTTGGACCTGATCTCCACTGTATGAATTATGCTGGTATTGATCTCATTTTATTTTAGATAAACCTTTGTTAGCATCAGTCTCGATTTTGTAACTGATTATGAGTAAATTGTATCCTCTGATTCCTATTTCATTTTTGATATTTGATTTTCTCCACAGGGTGAACTTGTATACGCAAACTTTGGCAGAATTTCAGATTTTGAAGCTCTTGAAAAGGCAGGAATCAATGTATCTGGTAAAATCTTGATCATGAGATATGGACCTACTTCTAGAGGATCGAAGGTATGAAAATGACTTCATTTATTGCCCATTTATTTATAGTGGATGAGACGAGGAATCTGCAAAGGTGTCAGAAATAAGATTGCTAAGACGGATGCTGAGAATTTTTTGAACAAGACATATCAGCAATGAGGAAATGCTTCAGATAGCAAAAGGAAACAAAGTGGAAAGAAATCAGAAAAAGTTAAAGAAAATTTACAGTTCATACGGAAGAAAAAGTTTGAATAAATCGTAATGACAGGAAAGATTCAAGACCAGAAAGCGAGAGCAGGGCAGAGACAAATGATGTTGCCATCCATGGCAGAAGATTTTCTGATGACAACAAATGACAGGATACATGCAGAAAAAGATGGAAGAAAGTGGAAGGCCATGACCCCCTACACTTATGATGGGCATTATACCTAGAGAAGAGAAAGAATGTTGTTCATCAACTCTCCTGCGAAAAGCTGCGTAAAATATTCATCTGCAAATGCTCCTGGTCACGAGAGATCGGCTTACAGCAACAGACTATCTAGAGAGCTCGTTTTTATGGTCTTTTAAATAGTTTCAGTGTCTCTCTATTGCCGGTCACGTCAAAGACTGAATTAATACCGAGAATAACTGAATGAGCCCACAAGGAAAGTTTTACTTTCGGAGCATTATAGGCTACTTCAAGTATGTGAGCAATGGGTTACTTTAGGCGGCCTCTTGTGAAATATTTGAAATTTTCCTTACGGTCTGCTTGCTTCCAGAAGTTCGCTGCAAAGTTGCTACTACTGTTCAAGTTACCTTCAATTTCAGTTTCTTAAGAAATCTATCTAACAATATACCATCGAAAGAGTCTGGTTTGTTTCAATTTAGTCCCTTATTGAATACGTGGTTTACAGATAATGACTTCATGTATTAATTTGTAATTCGGTTACGGCTCCACCGCGCCATACTGAACTTCACAACTGGCTTGATATTAAGAATAGGCCATTTGCTCGACTGTTAATTTCTAGTTGGTGTCTATCTCGAAAGAAGGGCTTTTATCAGGAGAGGTAGTGCAACTAGACAAATGTCTTTCTTATTTGGCGCTGGGTATCAAAAGGGAGATTAGAAGAAACTAGACATATGCTCATGATTCACTGGAATACTGGCATGATTCATCAGATACTTTAACATTGTTTTCTGCGCAAAAAATAACTGCTTCACATAAAAAGCCTCAAATGTGCGTTTAATTAAAATGTGTCCAAAAATTCTTGTCGATCATGCCCCCTTTTTTAATTTCTCTTGATCAGGTGAGGTTTGCAACACATGATTTGGAGAGTCACAATCTGCCCACGCCTTTTGCTAAAGCTTTCACCCTATGAATTGGCTGGAGATCCTCTTATACCTCTTTGAAATGGTTTCTACATTAGAATAAACATCAATTTAAATTTTGTTTTTCATGTATCCCAGGTGTTCTCCTTATGACAAAGTAATGATTGCATTTTCAGGTAAACAATGCACAGGATCGAGGCGCTGCTGGGTGTCTTCTCTTTTCAGATCCACAACAATGGAATCCATCAGGGAAATCAGCACAATATCCCAATGGATGGGAGCTACCAGACACAGGGATACAAAGAGGAACTCTTAGTCGTAGGCAAGGCGATGCTCTTTCAAGGGAATACCCTTCCAAAGGTAAATTTTAGAAAGTAAAATTTACTTCGCCTTTATAAAATATTTGTTTATATGAAAGTGATATTTGACTCTTCCAAAAGTTATATAAGTTCATTAACAAGTTTCTGAATGTTGAGTATACATTAATTTCTTATTTCAAAAGTTACTTTCCCATTCATAAATACTATTTATCTAAAAACATTGATGCTTGCGTGATTCATGTATTTGTCAAAAGCACTATTCTTCAAAGTGCAGCTTGGTACTTTTGAGGAACTGAAGGTAGTATAAGTGGAAATTGCCATGATTTCTTAAGGAAGGTTTAAGAAAGGTCATTACTGGTTTCTAGTAATTGCCACCTGGGATCTGTTAAGTCTGTTAAGTAAAAGGAAAAGATGGTCACAAGCTGAAGGAAATAGATCTTATTTAAACAGGAATCATGAGAAGAAGGGTTATGCACATATGAGCTAGGAGAAGGGGTCAACAGTTACTGGTTACGAGATTGGAAATTCGCTCAATTTTAACCCCCCCCCCCCCCAAATTCAGATGACATAATTTCATACAGCATAATCTAAGTTACATCAAATAAAGAAAATAAAATCAATCGAATCAAGATATATTTGTATGTTGCATTGTTTTCTTTCAGAGGGATTCTATAGAGCAAATATAACAAAGGCAACACCACTACCGACTATTCCGTCACAACCAATCCAGTTTGCACAAGCAAGAAGTCTATTGACGTGAGTCTTCATAATATGTAATTCTTGCATGAATGCCTTTTGGCTGCCAGCACGTTGTTGATATTTGACAAGAACTGTAAGCTTTCAAAAATCAAGAATCCAAGACTAGAACTGTGTCTTCAAAACTGGAGGGCTTATGAAAATGGTAGAAGTTACGTAGAAATTTGGCATGTCTCCTTTTGATTGTTAACCCTTTTCCTTTAGTAATTATACAGCTGTACAGTTACATTAAAGGCAATCGCTTATATAGAAATGTGTACAAGAATTGAAAATATTGGATGGAAGATTTCTAAAAAAATTCTAAAAAAAAATTAAAAAACAAATGTATCCAGAGATTGAAGAAATCGTCTCCATCTACCAAGAAATAACCAATCATCGCTAAATGTCATTAGGTCAATTTGTTCCCGTGTAGATGAAAGGGCTTAGCAAAGTTGCTAGAATTTCAGTTCTTAGGCAATAGAAAAGATGCATATGATGGCAAAATCTGCCAAAAATGCGTTCCATTTTATTGACTATTAGAATGTCTAGATTGTTTGAAATCGATAAATATAACGCTCAAACTTTATCGCTATTTTCAAAGAATGTCTTAAATGTGTTCCGAACCAAATCTACAAACTCTGTCTGAGCTGTTATCGCAAGCCTGATGCAGAAATTAAGCTAAGCATAACGAAGGAAAGGTTGGAGCAATCCCGATGTATAGCATTAACAGTCACTGTTGCATAAAAAGGTATGAATAGGATGAGTCCGTAAGGAGACCTTGGGTGGAGAGTCTCTATCAAAGGTGGTACTGGAAATTATATCCTTTCTGCAATCTGAGAAATATTCAATCGATGGCAAATCATTCGTTAGGAATTCTTACGATCGTTCTATTGTTTACAATTTAAGTCATCAAGTTGACTTTGAACCAACCGCTGCGCTGTTGGATAAAAATATCAGAGAATCAGAAACAATATCGGAAGACCCCCAAAAAATCGGTTTATGATATGTATGTTATGGCGGCTTATAGTATGCATAATATGAGTAGATATCATGTTGATTAAGGTGATGTTTAAATCAGTACTCATGTTTTAAAGCAACGCCACTTTGATCATCCTGGCAATCATTAAAGAAATAGTTAGGTATATTTTATATTTTTAGAAATTGTACTCAATGAACCCGCTTACATTTCAGACAAATGAATGGTATTACTGGCAACAGTAATTTTCAAGGTGATGGTGGATTTTCCTACAGAATGAACTCAACATTGTGAGTATAGCAAGTTCACATTAAGTAATAAAATGTGACAAAACAGCTGTGCTGCCTCAAAGCCGATTCAAGCACTAATGAGTATAATGCAAAATGTTGAAAAAAACGGCAGGCAAATTAAGAATTAACTATTTTAACCATGATTATGCAGCTAAAAGAGAGAAAGAGCGACAGTTTTGATTCACAACAGGCGAAGGGTGCAATGCAATAATTATATTGAATTCATATTTAGGCCAAAATCTAATATGCGCCTGATTGGGCAAACAAGACCCCCCTCTTTACTTATTACTTGTAGAAACAGTCTTTATCAAAACCTGCTCAGGATCTAATTCTAACTACCTGGTATCCTATCTTTTAATGTGCAATAGCCATTGAAGGAAAACAATAACTACAAGACTGCCGCTGTAAAAGCCACGCTCTGAAAACCTCTTGAAACCGAAATTTAACGTTAATATCGGTTGATTTTATTTCGTTCTTCTCCTACTAAGGGCTGCTTCTTCCATTATCATATGGGTCATTTTGTGCTAGCCCTTCTACTTGCCACTCTTTTACTCTTATTCTACCTTCTATTTCTCTCCAATCACCTTGTATCAAGATGTTTAAGGAATTTTTATCATTTGTAACAATGCTGATTTTGACAAATTTTGACTTCTTGGTAGGAAAGTGCACTTAGCTGTTGACACCAAACTTGAGTCAAGGCCAACATACACCGTTTCAGCAATTTTATACGGAAAGACAGAACCAGGTGGGCTAAGCTTATATGATAGGATGCATTTATTAAAAGATTTCATTGGGTTTGGTAGTAGATGTTTTGCTTTAGATATGGAATTGTCCGCTGCACTAGAATGTGGCCAAATAAAATAGTCATTTTTTTTTAATTTTTCATTGGGGATTAGAAAAGCCGTTAAATGCTTTTCAATAAATGCTGTTTCTTCATGCCTGTATCAGGGGAATTTAGAAAAGTAGCTCATATAATCGCGTTTCAAATATTAAGGGAGCCATTATAAGCCGCACAGAAAATGTATCCGACACGCCAAACATATGTCCCATCTTAACCGGGGGATGTTTTCTCAGGGACGTATAGTCGTTTACATCTCATACTATTGCTGCATGCCAGTTTTTATACTCCGCTATTTGATATTTCAACATGAAAAACCAGTGCACAGCAATGGATAGTTTTGCAATCAAACTGCTTGCATTTGTATTCAACATCATTTCTTGCCTTGGAGCACCATGCAACACAAAGTGAAATGTTGTATTGAATACATATTTATTAGAATTTACCAGAAAATTCTGAATGTTTGAAAATTCTTGCTAAATTTCTAATAGCAATATGAAAGAGTTTTAAATGCTCAAGTCCTTGTGCTACATCATGTTCGCAGGAATCCAAGAATATCTATGGAGACAGAGATCAAACTAGGGCGAAGAGGTAATCGACTAATGGTTATAGGCTCTACAAGGGCAAACAGCACAGTCCAGCTATCAAGTGTGTCCCCAGGGTCTTATCACAGGGTCATCTGTCTTAGCTTTTTATAATCTGGTTTAATTTCTCATATTTTAATCTTAGACCGTCTCGTCCTCTTGGGAAATCATCGTGATTCTTGGACATATGGTGCAGGCGATGCTTCTAGTGGACAAGCTGCGATGCTTGAAATAGGACGATCACTGGGAGCATTAAAAAAGACGGGTAAGCATAAGAGACGAAAAATCAGATAATGCGAAAAATTATGATAAAACAGTAATATCAGCAACAAGCAGTATGCATCAACCCCCCCCCCCCCCCTTAAAAGTGGGAATGAGTTGTTTATAATTTCATATTTCTATCCTCAACTTTTATATAACAAATAATTACGCGCACAGAAAGTATACAGAAAGCATTCTTTTGATAGCACAGTATTGGAATCTTTTAAGGTACGACAACCTTATGTAGCTTTTGCGAGTGGCCAACAATGGATCAGCAGAAGTAGCCTATTTTGATTGTTTTTCGCGCAATTTGAGTGACAATTAGCGCGATCTAAACTTTGGACTTTGTCACAACTGTTGTCAACTTCAGCTCTGGCCAGCATTTTGAAAGATTTGCACAGTTATTTTGCATCGGATTATAAAAGTCGAAAAACGTTTTTAACTTAACAAGAATATCCCGGCAAGGGAACCTTCTTTTTGAAAGCAATAGATAATACAAATGAATTGGTGTTCCTATAGAAGTGTCTAATATTTTGCACGGAAGGTACACTTCCTCCAACTAATGACCGTTTGATCCATGTATTTTACTAACCCTTCGAATTACTGACCTGATAGATTTGATATGGTAGGCCATATCAATCAATTCTTATTTAGCAGAAGTTGAAAATTTGGTAATTATCTTGGTCACTTTTAGAAACACTTCTGCAATTATACAGTGCAAATCATTAATCATATCTAATTTACCACTTTTAATTGCTCGCACAGGCTGGAGACCACGCAGAAGCATCATGTTGTGTAGTTGGGATGCTGAAGAGTTTGGAATTCATGGCTCTACAGAATGGGTGGAGGTGAGTTGCCTACAGACTTTTGATTCAGGATAAACTCACCGTCGAATAGAACGAATGGTCAATACTATAGGATCGGTCCCTTTTATTTTGATATCAGCATTGAAATTTTTAAATTATATTTTCTTGTGATTTTTCTTATTTTCAAGTTCTTTAGAGTTAGTAGCTTTCCAGCAAAGAAGCAGATTTTCAGTAGACCATCTATCTACTTACCAAAAGTCTTTAGGCTCTGAAAACAATTTAAAGTTATTTAAGTTGTTTGAGAAAAAATTGACACAATATGTGATGCGACTTTGTTTTGATATAATGTCTTTGACAACATTGAATTCACTTTCCACGGCACAGGAAAAGCAGTTCTCATGGACTGACGGGGCTACCTTGCCTAAATAATTGAAAATGAATAAATTGAAATTAAACTATGGATGGCAGTTACATTTAAATCCAAAATTATTGTAATACAAAAAGAAAATAAAAGTGCAAGTTCAAAGTTGTATTGGGGTTCTTTTATCTTGTTCAAACGTTTAAGTCCAATTTCTTAGATATTTGAAGCATCCAATGGTATGAGCCATTACTTGCATAATCTATAATCTATAATCGTATGATTGATCATTTTCTCTGAGAATGTTTTCCTTTTATTGTTCACAAGGATCATGCTTCGATGTTGCAAGAACGTGCTGTAGCGTACTTGAATGTAGACATTGCAGTTGAAGGTATGTTTTAGCATAAATGTCAACCCTTCGTTGGTAAAGTAGGCTGTGACTTTCCGAGAAAGTTTTGGCGTCTTAATTTACTTGGATAGCTACAAAAGTAATTGAATAGGAAAAAAAAGATGAGGCTTTCAACAGCTGTAGTAAATCTTGATTGTCCTGCTGTGATATTATTGATGGAATCTATAATGCAACATTGATAATACCACCTATCGAGTCTCTGCAAAGCAGGAGTTTTCGAATTTCCCAAACTAGCTATAGTTTGTACGGTATTGATTAATATGATAGTCTATCAAGTGTCTCGCTGTAATTCAGATGAAGAATATTACCAAATGAATAAGTTTTTTTGGCTCTTCTGTCAACCATCTTCTCTTTTACCGCAATCACGTATATCATTTATGATGTAGGGAATTATACGGTGCGATTAAGAGGAGCTCCAGAATTGGACAATGCTTTCTTTGAAGCAACAAGGAAGGTAAGTTAAATTTTCTGTTATTTCCTCTCAGGTTTTGGTGAAGCCATAACTCTAGCTAATCACAGCAATGTTCAGACTCGTATCCTTACAAGCTCTGAACGTACCTTACAATGAAACCCTATTCCTTACCTCAATGTAAAAATCAGTAATTGCCCAAATGTTTTAATTCGATCTTGCTTTAAATCTTATTCATGGAATGCCTATATTGCTTACAGAAACAAAATTTAGTAACGGCAATAATCATCTTGGAAATTTCGAAAGCTGTTTAGCCTATAACTATTCACATGACCACATTGCTTTGAAGAGCATATATCTTTTAGAATAAGGGGTTGCTTTTTATAAAATGAATTTTAATAGATTAAAGAATAAAAAAGTAGAAGGTTTGAGCGTGGTAATTTTTTCCAGGTACCAGCACCTGACGATCCAAAAGAAACCTTATTCAACGACTGGGTGAAGAAAAATCGAAACCCGGATGCTCCAAATGAACCAAAGTAAGTTTATCTAATACGTTGGTCACATTTTGTTATTTAATTGTCTCTTTTAAATAGATTCTTCGAGATGGTTTGCAATGATGCTTTGGTCAAATATTAAGTTAACTTGCCTCTTTTCAGAGAAACCATTCCCTGAGATAGTTGGCAATGTTGCCTTTTGGCCAGGTAGATTTTTGCTTCAGATATTAGAGAATTCATCCCTTCAAACTTAAAAGAATTTGATATTTAATACAGCCGTCAATTTTTTTTGCATTTAGATTCCAGACTTGCTAGATCATTGCAATGCAAATGTATAGTGAATTCAAATTTTCAACAAAATCAAATGATGATCTGATAATTAAGTGTTATAGTAGCCCTGTTGTTAAGAATTTTTCTCTTTGTAGCCAACTTACCATAGGTTACTTATTTATATACAAATATTTCATAGAAGTGGTTTTGATCATTGTTGCGCCATCATCTTGATCTTGAAATTTAACAATGAAAAGATTAAAATTTATCAGATAAAATGATAAATTATCATTATATTTCATAAAGTTACTTCTATTTTCCGGTGGTAACTACATTTCTACTTTGTGGTCTTGTTTCAATGATGTTCCCATTTTCACCTAGTATATATTAAATGAATTAGGCAATGGCTGACATTGAGTATAAATACTAACCATAAGGGTGCTACCCAATTGTAAATTTTTTAGTCTAGACCGTGGGGATTTACCCACGCTCACCACATTCGGAGTCAAATGACCAATCCACTGCGCCACACAGGCACAGTGAAAATATACATGTATATATAAAGTAAACATAATTTTTGTGTTGTGCACTTATTTTTCTGCTTTGCCAGGCACGAACCTCATTTCTTTCTCTATCAATTACTGTGTTAAGACTTGCAGATGTTATTATTGAGTTACGCAATGATTCACGGGCAAAGTAAGCTAGTTGGGATATGTATGATGATACGGAAAATGTTTTAATTTTTTTAAGGAGCTGTTTTTTGAGGTTAAGATAGATAAGTTCTAGCAAAAAAGTATTAATACATATCTTGACTTTGGGCGTGCTGGGACATACCAGTCCTTCTTCTTACCTTGAAGTTGCATTTATCTTCTTCAATTATAATTGTTATGAGGTAATTAAATAATTAAACTTGCTTTATGGTATTTTTGTTTATTTTCACAAACATGATTGACCATGCTGCCTCTCATTACTAAAGACACTTCAGTTTGTCCCCTTGTAGCCCCGCAAAAGTGCCCCGCGACTCTATCTAAGGATAAGACTCGCGAGTTTTCAAAGCCAACAAAAAGATGAATATTTGCAGTATCTTGAATCTGTTATCTTACAAATTCCTGCAAAAGCTTTAGAATTGCTGCAAAGTCGTGCAACTACGCTTGTGAAGGAACTCAGAAACAAATCGCACATGATACGCTTACTCTCCCTCGATCTCCCAATAGTAAACTATAGAAGAAGTCGAGGAGAGATGATTACAACTTTCAATATACTACATGGCATAATCGATATAGCAAAAATAATATCATTTATGAACTTTGAGAAACTACATGACAACTTTTTTGGTAACGAGAAGCATAACTGTGAATACGCTTAAACAGCGCTAAAGGGTTAAATAGGCCAATGCTGTCCTTATCCAAGTTGTATCATATTCTTATTATTAATTATTATTGAATCTTTTTTCAAATTTACGACCTCCTTGATATTGAAAAGTAGGACCGTCGCGAGTGGGGGTAGGCGGGGTTGGAGGTCCGGGGCCCGCAAAAGTTTTATTTAATGAAAGAACTGATTGCTTATTGGGGCCCGGTGCAATGAAATACCCCGGGGCCCGCACTGGCTCTCGACGGCTCTGTTGAAAAGTAATGCCTCACTTCCAAACTTTAAACAATCTTTACATCCGCCACTCGTCAGTTGTTCAAATAAGACATGGGCAAACCAAGAGCTAATCCCATTTATATATTTTGGCTTATTTCTCAGTTTAATATTCCCAATTTTTTAATTACTTCAATACTTTAAATCTAGGTTAGCCAATAAGAAAGTACTTTGGTAATAGTGAGATCTATAGTGGCATTTAGGATTGAATGTAGAGAAATGAAAAGTTCAAATTGTAGCGAGAAAGGCAAAGACAGATAGACAAAGATTCATGCTTTCTATTCAATTTCAAATCATGGACTGAATTACAACATGATTCTAGAACTTACATACTTACACACAGCTTGACAATGAACACATCCAACAGAATGCAATAAGCGTCTCGAATCCTTTAACACTAGAAATTCATAATTCAAATCAATAGAACATCGCCATATAGTAAATGTAACCAGAGTCCTCGCTTTTGTGTGGTAGCTATGATCTCTGTAAGCAATAAATATACAGCATTGGTTACTTTTCAAAGATTTCATGCCTGACTGCCGCGTAAGTGTTGCATTATTTTTGTCGATATTAGTTTACTTGAATTAGCCTTAGAAACAGCAAAGTTTTTTGCCAGCTTGAAAGAAGGAAAGAAAAAATAAACCTTCAAAGCTACATCCATATTGCCACTATAAGAACTGCTATTAAAAGAGGCAACTAATTGGTATCTCCAGGTACCACGGAGCTATCTGAAAGTTTGAAGGGGGGGGGATGGGGCCTAATGTCATCAAAGACGGAGACATGTCATATCTTTGAAAAAAATTTTTCCTGCTGTTATAAAAAGTGGGGGGGGGGGGGGGCTATAGCTCAAAGTAGCTGATCTAAAGTTTATAGAAGAAATTGTTTGAAATATACGGCTTACCCTCTTCCGGACACCCTCGTGGGTGAGGAATACCGCGTAATTGAAGTAATTGAAATATTGATAAGGGGACTTAAGGCCAACTTCACTTCCGCACGACAGTTATTTTGTTGATATGGCTTGGGTTTGCAGTGTCCAACAACTGAGCTTTGGTAGTCTCAATTCTAAAGAACAACTTTAGCAGAGCTTTTGCCCTGTTTATCTCTGTCAAGCCCCCTGTAAATTAACGTCTGTCAAGTGACGTCAGTTATACCGCTTCCCAGGCAATCCTTCCAACATGAGTTGGCCACATTGCCGGAGGCAATCGACGCCCCCTTGTAGTTTGTTGTGGTTGTTGGACTTATCTTGACAACCTGTATCTAACATGGCGTCGTGGCACCAGCTTCCGTATCCAGTTTCATGTCGAATTTTCGGATCCCTGCCAACTAGAGATGTCGTAAATGTAGCAAAGGTTTGTGTGAATTGGAAAATCGCAGCAGTTAAGTTCCTGGAGGCCGTAAGAATAGATGATAGCACGCCTTATGGAGGTTCCTTTTATGAGTACAATACATTCGTCAAAAAGACGAGTAACAACGAGAAACCTGTGAGATCCTTGGATTTGCAACATTTTGTTGATGATCTCACCGAATGTACAGACGGTATTGAATACCTTGATATTGATGTTGATCATATACCTGGTAAATGTCTTGAGAAGCTTCTTGCAAGCCAAAAAGCCGTGAAAAGATTTATGTTGAGCGTGAGGAACGATTGGTCAGCTGATGATGATTGTACGAAGGAAGTTATAAGGGGTATAGTAAAGCATGAATCAACCCTGGAACAGCTCAACATCGGAATACAAAGATACTTCATAAGATTTCAAGATCTTGCCAACAGCTTCAAGGAAAAAACATCCTGTTTTGATAATTTGAAGTCAATTGAATTTCTATCAACCACTGCAGGTAATTATGGAGTGATAAGTCAGCAATACCATAATATTCCTGAAGGGGAGGAGGAAAATGCAAATGAATTATTTGAAAAGATGTTTAAAAAGTCAGACATTGAGGAGCTGAATTTTAATCCGTTGCTGCCACTGGTGGCATGTGATGGAAACCCTGAGGTTTACTGGCATCCAACATACATCAAAATATTGATTCAATATTTTCACAAAGGTGCATTCTCCAATTTGAAGAAAGTTAGCATTGATAGTCTCAATACTGGAGGAACAAATTGGGAGTTTTCTGAGACTGAGGCTGAGTTACTTATCAAATACTGCCCAAAGATTTCTCATATTGATTCTAATGTTGCTTTGTTGGAGTTGAATCCATATTACAAACCTTCATTCAATGATAGGCCATTGATTCAGTTAATCAGTCACTATGGCTCCCAGCTTGTGTACTTGAATTTGCCATTCATGTCTGCCAACATTGCAAAATGTGTGTATGAAAACTGCCCTAAAGTAAGCAGCATCACCATCTTTGATGCTTACAAAGTCGGTTTGACAGATGAAGCATTGATGTTGTTGTCACAATTGCAACATCTCAGATGTTTGACAATTATCATTGAGACCACATCTGTTAAAGGAGAAACAATGTTAAGTTTCTTGAGGGAAGTTGTCGGGAAGTTGAAGAATTTGACAATCTGCTATCGTGAGGATAGTATCTTTGATACAAATATCATGCATGTAATAAGTAAGTTTGGTTGCAATCTTCAAAAGTTACATTTGCAGTTCAGCTTGTCATTCATAGAAGCTAACTTCAAGAAAGTTATGGAAAGTTTCCTTACTGTGCTTGAAGGCTGTCAGAACTTGAAGGAATTGGCTTTTTTGACTGATGATTTATCTTACAATGAGGACCCTATTAACACAGAGATTAGTGATGCCTATTCAAATTCAATCACTGAGGCTTTAATTACTAAACACACAAAACTGAAATTTGCCTGGATATTTCTTGAAGATAAGCTGAGAGATAAACACAAAGAAGAGCTCATTCATCAAATGACTTGGTGTAAGTTCTCCTTTGCACCAAACCTTTAAACATTGTATCGCCATTTGGAGGACTTTCTATCAGGTGTACTTTCATACAATGAGATGCAAATGCTAACTTTATGACTAGAATCTATTTTCTTTTTCTGCCTCATTATCATTCAGAGTTTGTATGATTTAAATGCTCCTAGACTGTTGGCAGTCAATGAATTTAAACTGATAGGCACTAGGCTGTAGATTCTTGGAATTATTTTTTTCATAACATACAAAGTCCAGGGACACATATCAGGGGGAATGTGGGGTGTGATTCCCCCATAATATTTTGAGTCAGTCCAAAAATATTTATGTAAAAACCAAATAAATTTACAGTCCAACAAAAAACGCCCACCATTTAGAAAAATACAACATAAACAGAACAGGAGAATTTTTAAAAGTTGGTCCAAAACACACAGGGTACCACCTTGTCAAACCAAGAATCAGAAATGAACAGAGCCAGCAGGTGGCAACAAACAACAGAAGAATCACCCTGTTTTGCTTCACCCAGTCGACCCAAGAACAAAGATATAACGAAAGTCAGTCCAGCTAGGTTCGACACCCCCCATAAATAATTGGATGTGCGTTCCTGGCAAATTTTGAACCTAAGATGCAGTGGTTACATGAAGATTTTGCATGTTTGATTTCTTTCATGGCACTCAAGAAACTCTTTTAATCAGAATGATGCATGATTCTCTGTTTGCTCCACTTTTTTTTAATCAAATAGAATATAGCTTCATACAACAAATGATGTAATGAGCTGGACTGGACTGAACTGAACAAATGATTTTAAAATAAAAACTGAATTGAAATGGATGTAATTACTGTCTCACTTATTCCAGGAAAGGGCCAATTTTAAGCAATTTCTCAAAATTATTGACACTTGAAATTACCTATTGAATTTACGGCGAAAGAAAACAAACAATACAAAGAAAACAAAAAGTTTTGTAGTTTAATTAACTCATGACACTGAAAATTAAACATCTTATTTGTATTGAGAAAAATTCTCTCCGAATTTTTTAATGTTAAAATCATAGGATGAAAGGTTGCTTATAGGGTTCTGCCAAACATTGATATGAAAAGTGTGTATATTTTTTAAGTATCTATAAGGTGCCCTGCAACCAAATAATGAAGGGAGATTAAGATAAATCGAAGTCTATGATGACATAACCGGGAGCAAAATTTCAGTTACCAGAGAAAAAAATGCCAATGGTCATAGAATAGCAACTCTACACCTAATATGCAACTGTGCGAGAAAGAAATTGAAGTACATTGTTACTAATATGAATTCAAAACAACGGGATGCTGCTGTAGAGAAAATTGTCTTACATTCTGTCTGTCACAGCGATGCATACCTAGATGGCAACTGGTCAACGTAAAAACGACAGGCAAGCTCTTGCTACCTTTTAAATACAAGAAATTTCAATTCAAACATTTTATTCCCATAGAACAATAGTAGCAACCTCTGGAAGCGACTACAAACCGTTCTATCATACTATTGGCATTTCTATTGTAGATTTGCGCTATATGCATGCGAAGGTAATCACTTTGTTTTTTATTCATACATATATCAGGAGACGTAAAAATAGAGGCGTCCCTCTCGTATACCTTAGTATAATATTTAATTTCGATTATAATATGTGCTCAAAATACTTTTAAAAATACCAAAACGTTGTCTAAAGCAAATAAAAAGCGCCATTATCGATATATTTTGCGACTTCTTGACTTGCTATTTATCAAGTTCTCTCTAAAAGTAACTTTTTTCTGGGTAATTCTCAGACCCAGATAGATGCTTCAGCATATGATAAGCCAAACAAAATGTTTCCAACTAGCTCATATTAAAAAAATCTTGTTTCATTTAAATGAACAACAAACTATTATCGAATTTCCTCTCTGAAGTATGCCAAATTATTAATGCAGGCTCATCCTTGAAAAGAATTCGATATCATTGAAGTGATCCAGTATTTGATTTCCCGGCATAAGCGCACCGTAAAAATTTCTTACAAAAAAACTATAAACCACATTAACAATTAACAGCCCTTTCATTGGCCAATATCCTGGTTTAATTTACCTTCTGCCAATATAGTTTGGTTTGGGAAATTGTAAACAAGAATGAGAAAAGTGACCTGTTAATTCGATGTTTTCGTTTGATTTGACTTGATATAGGGCAAAAATTTAAACAGACAACGTATATTTTAGTTGGCCGACAATCGAAAATTGGCTTGCGAAGAACTAATGTAGAAAACCTTTTTGCCTTCGGATAATCGAGGTTCGGACTGTAACTCATTCTAGTTTTTTCTTCCATTTTCAATTTTTTTATTGGTATTTCAGCTTCCAGGGACAAAATACGCCTACATGTATCCGATGTACCATGCAATGCATGAAACGTTTGATTGGATGACAAAGTGGGTTGATCCGGACTTCCGATACCATCTGACCGTTGGCAAAATGTGGTTGCAATTAGGTCTGCTGCTGGCAGATTCTCTTGTTATTCCATTTAATCTGTCACGCGCTGCAGCAAAACTCGATGGATATGCAAAAAAGTTTGCGAAAGATTACAAATCTACGTTGGATAAACAAAGCATTTCCTGTGGTACGTAAAAAGAAAAATCACTTTCTGCCATAAGACTTCAATATATTTTAGAACATCGAATCCATTGGCGCTGTTGTATCTTTTAGCCCGTAGAAAGCCTCCATGATATATTCCAACGGGGTTGAATGTTATATACCAAAATCCGTGGCATTCAAAAAGTCAATTGCTTAGTCTTAGGGCGTCTGGTGACAAAATTCAATTGGGCAATTGACGAAAAACGAAATTTTCTTTTAGAATGCAACTTGATTATAATGAAGAGGTAGATTGCCTGATAAGTATTCTAAACCTCCAAAGGTATCCAATGACTCCTTTTAAGCTGAAAAGGAAATTGGTAGAGAAAAAGATATTGGTAGAGTATTGTCATGGCGTCAAAAAATGATACAGCAAGCCAACTATGTCACCATAATTTTTGCAATAGATCTATCTGTAATGGAAATGAAAACACCCCTGTCCTCTTTACTTTCTATGATTGTATTTCCTCTCAAAGATTGCAACATTCTACTTTATATGGTAGCAGCAATACATTGATTTGCCATCCTTTAGTTTGAATGAGACTTGAGCACGTTCCAATATTGCCGCATTACTTAATATCTCCGTCTATGACATTTACATAACTTTTTTCATTTGAAGCATTATTTAAGTTACTTGTTTGCAATTCATATCATTGATTTATTGCCATTGCCGTGTTACCATGCATGAAGAAAAAACTTTAACAATTATAGTTAGGAAAGTTAATCTAACTTGTGTTTCTTAATGACTTCCGCCATGGATAGATCAGCAAATCTCCCCCTTTGTTAGTTTTTGGCAATTGCTTATATTATCAAAAAGATCAATAATGTGCAAATGAAATGCTTATAAAAATCTATACAATATATTTCCTCCTTCATGGTCGTTGTCCCTCTATCTTTAAATTACTGCAAAGTTTCCGTTTCCTTTCCAGGAGTTTGGTGTGTGTATAATCTATTGCAACTAATCCACTTTGTCAAATTTTAATCTCAGAGACCTTAATTATTTGTTCTTCCTTTTTGCAGATCTGCTTGTTGCTGCATCGGCAAATCTCACGAAATCAGTCAACAGATTCGAAGAAAGGCTTAAGAGACTCGATTTAACCAAGTAGGGCTTATCATTTTATTTAAATCATTACCCAATTCTCAGTTTAGGTTACGTTGGCAATCACGTAACTCACTCAAGGCATTTTTAATGTTTCTTTACGTGGATCAATATTGACTTTCTGTATTAGGCAATGGTAAGAAATGGGATTAAAATAACCTTTGGGGCCTGGATGAGTGACCTTTCCCATTTCAGATCGTTTGAAAAATGTTAGGAGGATTGTTCTGCAGCCTACAAGTGACTCTTAAGTGTTTATCTTACAGATATGCTATTTCTGCAACATCATCACCCTTATCAAGCGTCCCTTTATGAGTGCTGACGACCACAAGGCTCTATTTGTCTCTATACTTCATGTTTCTGAAAAAATTCGCTTGCCAAACCTGTTGGACCAAGGCTTCCATGCTGTCTTTGATTTTTTCTGTTCGTCTAGCTCAGCTTTTTCTTTTTCCGATGGTTTCTAATGCCATTCAAAAATGCGTCGTTATTTCTGCGCGTTGTAATACTTCGTAATTTATCTTTTGAGATGCATATGGAATTTGCAGCATTCTCTGTAGCAACACTTTTCAAATGCGTACACAGTTTCTTCAAGCGAGCTTCAAGCTTTTTGAAGCGCAGGATATTTTCTCAAATCGCAGGGTAGCTGAGAACAACAACAATGAAAATAAATGTACATTCAATTTAGATAGTTAAAACACGAAAAGTCTAAAATTGTCAAGTACCTTTGTCCAAACGTATCATCGAGTCAGCAATTCTTGTTCTCAGATCTGGAACTTTGTTCCTTGCAAGATTTGATTAATTTTACATACCTGCATAGTACTTAGATTCGATTCATCTTGTGAGAATAGACCTTGAAGAAATAAGAATCGATGTTTTCATGAGAAGATATTCGGTGAATAGTAATAGAATGTTAATAATTAGAACTATGACGAGGGGGTATATTTCTATGTGAACGATGCAGCCAGGAGCAGCTCCACTCCTCGCGTATTTTTGGTTTTACTCCTACGAGCCACACTTTGTGGTTCTGTGCATTTCCTATGCGTCCGCTACGTAACAATCCCCCTGCTGACATTTGTATTGATATTCGTTGGTCGATTTTTTCATAATATTAAACAGCTATTGCTTCTTGCTGAATAATGTTCTGTTTTGCATATGACGACTTTGTAATTTTTCAGTCCCTTGGAAGTAAGAATGGCAAACGACAGAATACAGAATTATCATCGTCACTTTATACACCAAAGTGGAACCATGGGAAGAGACGATTTAAGGTAATTCCAGCAAGAGATTTAATATAATCCTGCATTGGAATTTGCAACGCCTCTGTTATTTTCTACTAACCCAAAAGATACTGACATAATGCTTTACCTGGTAAAAGCTTCATCGTTAATTTAATTTTTTTTCGTTTTACGTATTTCTAAATTTTTTATGCTTTTGATATCGAGGTTTCCATTTACCATACGTTTGCTCCCCTCTTTGTTTGTGCTATAAATTGTACATTCTGTCCCATCGGCAACACTCCTGTCTCAAAAGATCTATTATCCGGAAAATTGAGGATGGAAATGTATCTCGCAAAACGATTGCTTGATTGATTGGTATAGTCATGTACTAGAAACGTATAGCAATTTCTTCTATGCTGCATAAATGGTATAGAGCCTGTGATCTGGATTCATGTAATTAGCTTGTTAATGGTGTAACTCTTCAACATTGAAACAGTGAGGTCCAGTCGAATTTGTGCAATTACACAGCTCACGTTGCAAGTAGCAAAATATTCTTTACAACCAAAACATTGGATAAAGGAGAAGTGCGTCGTAAGTTCTCCATTCTTGTTGACGGATATCTCGAAATTCTCTCTCATTTCCCTTTGGGACATAATCCTGACAAAGTATACACTACATTTTGACTATGATTTTGATACCATAACTTGATGAGCATTCTCATTATTTTCTCGTCATTATCCTCTTTTATTATATATTATGATCGTCTGACAGCTTTAAGACTTGTTCTTGTCTCATTGTTTTCAAGGAATGTGGTTTACGGTACCGGAGACAATGTCTTGAAGAGTGGCAACAAATTTGCCTACCTGGGTCATGCAATCTATAGGGCCCATCAAAAACTCGACAGTGACTGGGATGAAGTCAAAAAACAGTTGATGCTCGTGGTATATCATTTGCAATCAGCTGCTGCATCATTTGACGAACTGAAAGCATAATACATTCAAACTTACGTGCTATATGCCAGATAAAAGACAGACAAAGTATGAATTCTGAGTCTCATAGCTTATTACGCTTTTGCCTTCGAATTTTCTTCTATATATATCTTGCACGTTATAAAGGTTTCTAAATGACAGTAGAATGGTGCCATGTACCGATTTACCTGTGAAATTCAGAAACATTGCAGAGGTAGAAAAAGTGCTTCTTGGATAAATGAAAAACTTTTCCTACCCTTTTCCTGCAGTGTGCAACATTCTACAAAGACCAGTTAAGGATACTCTTGGGAAAGTCCCGTGTTGAAATGACGTGCAGTAGTATTGTCAGTTTCCTATGGCAATGGTCCAAAAAAAGTATGTTCATCTATATGAACATAGATGGCAAATGTTTTGCACATTTTCAATGTATGATTTATCAAATATTTAATAGATAATAAACTTTTTCGCCCCCTTCTTTTTCGATAATGTTCCTTTGATTCCAATAATTGATTACTTGGTTAATTGTCCAAGCAATGGAATTTGCGACACTCTAGCCTCTGTATGGGATTGTGGTTTGTTTTCAAGTGCAATAATCAAATATAAAACTTGTATAAAATCTTGAAGTTCTATTATTATATTTCGACAACTATCATGCTTATATCATCATTGAGGAATAAAAGAGGGTTGTTTTGTTCTTGTGTTAATACCTGTTTGCTTTAAAGCAGTTATCGATTATCTCCACAATTTGCGAGCAATCTATTAATATTTTACATCTGAAAGCAAGAACATCAATTTATATTCCACCTTCAGTAGAAGAGATACCATTCAAATTTACGGAATTCGGATCCACCTGATTGTTTTAAAGACTTGAAAGAAATGTGCTGAATTTATAGGTTAGTACGTTGAATGGCATGCTTCCCAGCTCCATCAAGTGTGATGGTAGAACAAGAACAAAGACAATAATGCTAACAACTGTATTAAAGCGTTTAAGGAACATTATACAAGAAGTATTAAAATCCTTACATTTATAACAAATTGAATTTCATAAAAAACACTTCAGATACAGATAAATAAATCTTTGTCTAGTACAATATTATAATATAAATAATAAAAACGAACGTTTTCAATTACTCTTATTTACATTTCATTTTTGAAAAGTTAATAACTCTTAAGAACAAAGGTAATAACGATGGATTGGCTAAAACTTCCATTTTATGTGCAGTCTCAATAACCTTATATTAAATTACTTCTCTAATTCCATGCCATTACAAAGCTTCCATCTTAAAACGTGGGTCACAACAATACAGAGGATTAACCCGAACTGTTATCACCATGATAATCAATTTCATCCTTTAGAGGTATTATAATGATTATCACACTAATTTATAAGGCAAATTATCACACGGATTATTACTTTAAGCAGATTATCACTTCTAATTCAGGAAGTGCATTTCTAGTTGCTTTTTGACTCGTTGCTCACTTTGGAAATAAACGAACTAATCACAATAATACAATTACAATAAAGGTTAACGATGGGGTTAGCTTGAGGTTGGTGTAGGATTTCTGTTAAGCATATGCAGATACTGTAAAGAAAGCCACCAGAGCTGGGTAGTCTTGTGGACATTTTGAATACTTGCATTTATTTTGGCTAGCCTAAACCTTGGTTGGATTCTTAGTAACGAAAGCGAGCCTCCAATGATTTCTAATTTTTGATGTAATAGGTGGTGAGAAGAATCAATGCAATTGAGCCAATAATGAAAGCAACCAACGACGAATTCCTTGCTTTTCGCGATGCATCTCTTGCACCAGCCATATCCCCACGTCTAATAGCTTTATTGACCTAAAAACAAATTATTTGAGAACTCAATCAATCACCATAATTGTCCACATTATCATCATCACCATCACCATCATTATCATCATCATCATCATCATCATCATCATCATCATCATCATCATCATCATCATCATCATCATCATCATCATCATCATCATCATCATCATCATCATCATCATCATCATCATCATCATCATCATTATCATCATCATAATCATCATCATCATCATCATCATCATCATCATCATCATCATTATCATTATCATTATCATCATCATCATCATCATCATCATCATCATCATCATCATCATCATTATCATCATCATCATCATCATCTTCATCATCATCAGCATTTACATCATCCACTTTGAAAAACCTCCAATTGGCAACATAGCTTTTCAGTTAAGTCTTGAACTTAAGCTTCCCCCTCGCTAGCAACTTTCAAAACGAAATTAAAAGCATCGTTGAACAATCAAAGATATTGATAACTTGAATCGTCAGTAAATATATTTTCCTTTTTATACTTTCGTTTTTCATATTTTGGATTTTTAATAGCTATTTCGTAGCTCAAATTAAGGTGATTAGGTTTTAAGCAGGTCATATTGTAAACAACATTTTTCTTTAAACACTGAATGTGAACCCATATGGAACCAAATCAAGATAATAATAAATGATAATATATAAACAATCATCATTTAACCATAGAATTTCGAATTCTTAAATGAGCAGATGCATTTAAGGTAGCTGTACACTCTTTAAGAAAATTTTGGGTCAAAATTTTGTGAAATTTTTTTTTGGTGCAAACGGTGCCCCAATGCATCCTTTATGTGTAGATACACACCAGTGGTTAATTATGTGCTATATACCCTTAAAATGGTGCAATTTGTGAAGAGTGGTATGTTTTGCCCATCCTTAGCAACAGCAGTTTCGCGTTGCTAGGGTCTTGTCAGGTACCTTTTCACCCCCCAAAATTTTCAAACATCAGAAAGGTTGTCTACCTGTGATTGCACTATGTTTCCCTGTGTTACTTGCAAAGCATTATGGGTTGTTTCCGTTACACTTGGGAATATTCCTTAGAGTGAACACAAATCGAAGTAGGCCAACGAAGTTATATCTGAAGAACTGGTTTGACATTATGGATGATGTTACTGAAAACGAAGTTAAAGGAAGCAATATGAAGTTTAGATCCATGAGAAAAAGGTTCGCAAGGAAACGAAAGGGATTTCAAGGATCTAAAGCGAAGAGAAGAAGGATTGCTGATCGTTCACCTTCTCTTACAGAAAGTGAGGGTAGTCAACAACATGTTGCTGAATCCAGAGGTGTGGTCGGTGAAACATCCGAAACTAGCAAGAATATTTACAGTGAGCTTGTAAATAAAAGTGCTGAAAAACTAGAAGAAAGTATGAGAGATGAAGCAACAACTGTTTCAATGAATACGCGTAGCAAGTCGCCTGGTCACCCTCAAAAGGCTGAAGGGTTTAAAATACAGGATCCCGAGCTTCTTCAGGTTTCTGTAAACAAAGCTGCCATGTGTAGATTTTGCAGAAAGCAGAAAAGTAATTTAAGTCTGATGGAGATTCCATCCAAAAGAAAGGGACTGTCAGAGTGTTTATTTTTCACTTGCAGCAATTGCACTTCTGTAACAGAACTGAAGACAAGCAAAGATGTCTGTTTTGACAGGCAAAGAATAGCTGAAGTAAATGCCCGTTCAGTATATGCATCACAAAGTTTGGGGCATTCAGGCCTATCAAAGTTTTTAAGCATAATGAACATGTCTCCACCAGTCAATCAAGGGCCCTTCAGTAAGATGAACAAACACATTTTCAAATGTTCAAAAACAACAGCCAATAAAGTTCTGAAGGAAGCCGTAGACCAGATTATTGACTTGACTCTAGAGGAGAATCCAAATAATGTTACTGTGAGTGAAGATGGTACCATGATTTGCAATGTGGCGGTCACTGTTGATGGCACATGGCAGAGAAGGGGACACAGTTCCAAGATGGGTGTGATTTTTGTCATCTCTGTGCATACAGGAAGAGTATTGGACTACGAGGTAAAGAGTTTATTCTGCCACGAATGTGCAATGCACAACAATGATGACCCAACCAGTGAAAAACTTCTCAAATGGAAGCAATTGCATGAAAGTCAATGCATGATTAATCACAAAGGTTCAAGTGATGCAATGGAATCAGAAGGTGCTGTTGAAATTTTTCTCCGGTCAGTGGATAAGGGGTTGAGGTACACAACCTTTGTTGGAGATGGTGATAGCAGTTGTTTTGGTGATGTCCATGCAAAGTGCCTTGAAGTATATGGAGATGAATATACTGTAAGAAAGGAAGAATGTGTAGGACATGTCCAAAAGAGGCTTGGCAGAGGACTGAGAGAGTACAAAAGGAAAGCCAAAGGCACAAAGTTACCTGATGGAAAGACAGCGGGAGGAAAAGGTAGACTAACAGACAAAGTATGTGATCGCATGCAAAACTACTTTGGTACTGCAATAAGAAGCAATGCAGGTAATAAAGAAGGAATGCAGAAAGCAATTTGGGCAATTTACCACCACATGATTAGAGATGATAGGAAATCATTAGAGGATCAGCATGAATTTTGCCCAAAAACCCAAGAAACATGGTGCAAGTTTTGGAAGCAAGATGGATCATACAATGATGCAAAAAGGCTCCCTCCTGTTTTTTTAAATGAACTTAGGCCACTATTTGAGCGCCTTTCTGAGGATGAGCTGCTACAGAGGTGTCTAATGGGCTTGACCCAAAATCAAAATGAGGCACTTAATGGAATTTTGTGGGCTATTTGTCCCAAAATCAAATTTTGTGGAAGGATGCGATTGGAGACTGCAGTCTGCGAGGCAGTCTGTCATTTTAACAAAGGGGCAACCTTTAAATTGGAGATTATGACTGCATTGGGCATTCAACCTGGAAAGAAAATGGAAACTGCCTTGCTGAAGCAGAATAAGAGAAGAATAAAGAATGCTGCCGTGAAAATTTCTCTAAAGTACAGACAGCATCGCCGCAAAAGAAGGGCAGACAAGAAATCAAAAGACAATGACCAAGTTGTCTATATGTCAGGGGCATTTGGACTGACATCTACCCCAGAGATATTATTTGAAAAGGAAGGGAAAAGGAAAAAGGAAAAAAGCAGTGGTCAGAAAAAGAAGGTGAAGAGAGGCTTGATCAAAGAGAAGTGTCAAATTGCAAGGAGCACCGAAAACAAGAAGATATGTATAACTTTTGTTGATGAAACACAAATAAAAATGGTTAAAGATATGCATTATTAGCCTTTTTTTATTTCAAGAAACAAGAAACATGATAAAATAGAACTTTAAAACCAGTTAAATTCCGTTCTAAACAACAGGTGCTTGAGCAAAGATGTTGCTTTCTATTATGAAACCTTTAAATGCGTTTTCTCAAAACCCCCAGTTTTGCACCACTGTGAGGGAAACATAAATTGCAGCAGAATGATAGAACTTACTGGGATGAGATTTGGCAGCATAGCAATGCATTGAATTTTTTATGCACTGAATGAATTATTTTTTTGAAATCTTGTAAGGGGGGACGAATCTTGTAAAAAACCACTTTTTTTGGATTTTACCCCCTGGATAGTGCATATGAAAAAATTTTTTCATTCAGTGCATAGCAATTATCATTAGGAATGTCTTTATATGCCCCTTTTCATCATAGCTTTTACCAATGGTAAGAAAGTTGTGTTTTCCGTAAGTTACATACCTGCTTTCATGACGTTACCCCCCTGACTAAAATGAACTTTTTTCAAAAATTTTTGAAATTATTTGATCCTTGACAGCACTCCTGCAATTCTGCCAAATAACAAGTATTTATGTTAACCTGTTGATCATCTATTGAGAAAAATGCAATTTCAGGGGGTAAAATCATCGAAGAGTGTACAGCTACCTTAAAGCATATAGTAAAAGGTGGAATTCTTCCAGATATTCACCAAAACCTAGAGAATTTTGAGGTCAACGATGAGTTGAGCGCAACGAAGAGATTTATTGCACTTTACATAGTATAGATATTAAGCACTAAGAATGTCCATGATCCAACAAAACCTAATATAAAGGTATTTTATCAAGGCAACAATCCAACTGAATACATTACAGCCTATTTTTATGCGGAGAAGCAAATGGATAGGGGGCGGGTAATCACTTTTCCCAATCCTTCTGCAGATCTAAAATTATTTTAAGGTATGACGTATAATCTTTGGTGGTGTTAGTTCCTTAGAAAGAAAACAGGAACGTTAGCTCCCTTGGGAAAATAAAGTTTAGGGCAGTCGAATAGTTTCCTGTAAGATGTGCTGCTCCAAAAGCAATGAAGTAATCTAAATTTTGCACTGGTCTTCAGCAACATCATGAAGGTTTATTTGTGTATGGCATTGATAAGAATATGACTTTTCCTACCTCTTGTGACTTGAAAATCGAATAAATACCGATTGGCCAACAGCAGCATAAACATGTAAACCATGCTAGCACCGCGTAGCTTTTTGGCTCTTCCGCCACCTCTGGTTGTGGTATACACTCGCCAGGTTGGTTCATGATTATAGGTGCTTGAGGAATTTGCGTCTACAATAGAAAAGTGTACCAGATCAAAGAAACAGCAGACTATCAATTATGAGCTTACTTTCTTTGCTTGAGTATTATGTGCTTAACGAAATATCAATTATCACACACTTCCAAATTAACTTACATTCTCAGCGTACAGCCGATTATAACCAAATTGACTCTGCTGGCCTCCCATGCCAAATACTCGTGGCAGTAGTGGAGCTGTAAATTGGAGAAAAATTTTATTACTGAATTTCGTGAAGCGGTTGTTACAATGTATAGAGTAGGGGTATGGAAAGAATGGAGCCGAATTGAACCACTGATGACAACCAAGAGTGCAAAGGAACTAAACTTGAAGCTACTTTAGAATTTTTTAGACAACAGCAATGGAAAGTTCAGATGCTGTTATGATCAAAGGGAGGAGAACATTAAAAGTAACGCTTTTTGTGAAAGTTGAGAAGAATAAATGATTTTTTCCAACAGATAATATCAAGCACCATTTTTATCGTCTAAAGAAGTCCTTGTCTTTTTCCCTTAATGCCTTACGAGAGCTCCTTATGGTAAAAAGATACAAATGAACGATGAAGATTTGCCTTAGTCGTATTCATATCATACTGAAGTGCTTATAATTTTCATAATGGCAAAGGGTGAAGAGAATAGTAAGAACTGACCATTAAGGATTCCCCTAAAATCTATCTCACAATCACATATAATACATATACTGGTAGTCCTAACCACACAAGTCGCAGTATGTCAAATAAAACGGAGGATCCAGAATAAGAACCTATCCCATTGTTGTTATTTACAGATTCTGTTACCGATATCATCGCTATTGAGATTCCACGTGTAATAATAGTAATTGGCGATTATTGTGATTTGTAGTGTTCGTGACTCGGTGCATGTGAATATGATTGCGTGACTCTTTATTTAATGTGATGCTTCCTCGTCCTGTGTTGTAATTACTTTTCCTTTTGTTCTAATAGTTAGTTGGATTTTGATCAGTACTTGGAAACACACGATAGTCATCTCTCACGTCCCTCTCTGCCGGACTCAAGGCTTAGATTTATTACACACGAATAATTAATCACAGTATCCATTCAGTGGTGGATTTTCCTTTATTTGATAAAATTCGTTTGAAATGAAAATGCAATCTACCCTATCGTTCAAATCTGCAATCACTTTTTAGATAGCTACCTTGCTTCGATCGGTATGATTCTTTTCTATTTCATGACTACACATTGACTTTTGTCAGGTAATATATTTGCTAATTAACCAAAAATCTATAGGTTTGGCACTATTTCTTGCCACACAACACCAAAATGGCGCAAGGTAGCATTTATTTCAGTCAGTTGGAATGCTCACTGATCAACTCTTTAAAAATCATTTCAACGCCTTATTTGTTCAAGTCTCTCCTATCTAATTTATCATGACCCGCCTTGATTGAACTCTTCCACGTTTAGATTTTCAAGAGTATGCTCCCATGTTGAACATTAACATAAAAGTCTTACCAGATTTCTCGATCTTTATTTCTTCCATTTGCTAAGCCTAAAAAACAAAGTAATTGTTAATTGTTGAAGTGTTTATCCTGTATAAATATTCGTTTTTTTATTATAATTACATCATTTTAGAGCAACTGATTCAAATTTCAGGGAATGATGCTCCATGTATGTTTGGATTGAAATATCGGGTATATATAATAAATAAATATAAAATTATTATCCGGTCATATTTTGTTGCGCACTTCTATCGTTCAGAACTGTTCCTGTCTTCGTTATTTATATACATCGTTGCACGCGTTCATCGAGAACTCTGTAATGCGCCTGCTAGTTCGTTCTCTACTTTAGGCTTTACATTATATATTTAATGCGTTTTCCCGATTCATTCTTAGCAATAAAGCTGTTTTTTAAAAATAAATAGTTTGCTGCTCCCGGGGTGGCGCCAGGATTTGCACGACGGGGGGCTAGGTTCCCCGATAGGGGGGCTAAAAAACCGAATAGAGGGTATCTTTCTGAGCATAAAAGCATAATTTTCCGTTAAAAATTCCCCGAAATGCATAAAATTTTTCGTCAACGGAGGAGGGTGCTACAGCTAAATATTCCCCACCCTGACCCCTCTCTGGCACCAACCCCTGAATTTTCCACAGAAAGAGAAGAGTCCAAAACATAGTTCTTCTGTCGAAAAAGGGTTCAGCCAAGTTTATTTGAGCCTCCCTTCCTCAGAAAAAAGCGTTATTGGACCATTTTGTTGTTCAGCATAAGACTCCAATTTTTCGTAAACTTCATTTTTCATAGAAGTGGCCAGGAAGAAAAGGTTAAGTTTTGTCAAGAAAGTAATAAGAATAATCCTGCGTTGTTGGAGTACCGTGCTATTCCGAATGTCCTATTACGAAGATGCGTGTATAAAATAATGTACGTCGAAGCATAAACAAAATATTAGAGAGATTTACTTTTATTTTCAATAACAATGCCTTTGAAATTAAGAGCTTTAAGCATTAAGTGCAGTCAGCAGTCACTGAGGAACGAAAACAAAGCTCTGTTGTTGTGAAGTAAACAGGCTGAGGTCACATGTTTGTAATCGCAGAGATTCTGTAGTTATGAGGATAGCATAGGGCAGGCAGGCATTGCATCTTAAATATTTAAAAAGATTCAGAATCTCGCAGAATTTCCATGCCGACGGGCATTTCACTCTGGGAAAAAGCGTATGAGAATGTTTTTGAATTCAAAATCCGTCTGAATTTATTCCGGATTTTCAGATATTTCCCTCAAATTTCTGGAATTTTTTGAGTTTCCTAGATTACTGTCAAAACAGGGAATGAGGTTTTCGAAGGAATGTTCTTCAAAAACATGTGCTTTAGAGCAACATTAGTTAATGTGCGAAGGATTCTATGACCCTGTTCCATACCCTCGACAAGTTAAGTTTATTACATTGCTAATTCGATATTGCCTCCTCTTTCTGAGTTAGATTTCGATTAAATCGACGTTATAAACATTGCTGATGATATCAAGATTGCAATGATAAAATATCTAAATGTTGGATCAAAACTAATATCTTTTTGCCAACAACATTCAGGGCTTCTTAAAAATGAGTCAAAGTTTTTCATAAGCACGTCGCATAAATTTTCAAGGCATAACATTGAAACTTACAACTCTGCCTTATTGCAATTTCTGTGGAATTGAAATTTTTTTTGAAAACAAAGTTATCAAGCCCCTTCCAAATATTCTTAAAACTCTTAATTATTTACACCTCAAACAATGGACCTTTCTCATATCAAAGAACTAAACCCTCCTCCATGATCTAACCTTAGTCTGCTTGTGCTTATGCACTTTATCTTCTGCAAAAACTTTTCCGAATGTTTCAAAGCAGCCAATATAAAGTCTCTATTAATTCATAACGCTTGTAAGAGGATTGTGATCGATTTTTTTAGCCGATGGGGACTGTTTAAAAAGATCTCCAAACAATATTAGCTTGATCATTAAACTAAATACGCATGGAAGAAACAATATATCTAAAATTCAACTAAACCAAGTCTAAAGTTTTATTATACAAATTATAAACGTACATTAGAAAAGAAGGAGATAAAAAATTTACCTTTCGACTTTTAGATTTATTGCGCGCGTCCTCTCTCTGACACTTATCGCTCAGTTCTGAAAAGGTTCCGTGTAGCCTATCAAAAATATCGAAAAGATGAACAATCGATTAGGCAGCTCTTTTTGTTTTTGTTCTTCGTGAACTGATGCACGTTGTAGAATTTTTCCGTATTTTCTGGCCGTGCAAGCAAAAAACAACTGGATATGAAAGTGGATATGAGGCATGCCGTAATATCTATCTATAAGTTTAATTTTAATCTTACACTGGATGGGCATGAGACCCTAAATAACAAAAAATACTTGGGGACTGGTTTTTATCTCTTGTTATGCAAGGAGCACCTGCTGCACTCCAGGGCTGCAAGTGCAAATAGGCAAAACTGAAAATCATTAATCCGGCTATTTTATGAGCGCAGAAGAGGCAATTTCACCCAAAGAATTTGCTATAGGCACCCCTTGTATTGTATCTATTGGTAGAGGGAGCTTCCTTTATTTGCTACTTCAAATGTTGAATTCATGCTTGACTCCTCATCTTCAGAGTTTAATTCCTCATCTTCGACAGAGTAGTCTTCAAATTATTGCTGAATGTTCACCAGCCTCCGGAGAAGTGGAAGGGTTGGGGAGAAAATGACGATAGGGTTTTGGCAACGCCCATCAGATTTTGGAAAACGCTCTTTTGAACACAATAATCGTTTTTTATCAATTTTAAGAAACGTCAAATCTGTTGGCAGTACAGAATGTGATTAAGAAACATAACCTACTAGGGGCCAACCTCTACCCTGAATTTTTTAAGAATCTACTTTACAATATTTTCGAAAAAAGTGGGGATTGGGGGCAATTCCTTTCAGATTTTAAGCTAACGCATGTGGCTTAGTAGGAGTGGGTCTGTCCTATTGGCTTAGAGGTTCCAAAGTCTTCGGCAAATTTCGGCTTTCCAATCTGCCTCCAGTCTAATTCGTTCATTTTGATCCAAATGGAGTTTCGTCCTAAAGTAGATTTTTTCTCTGCATGGCAAAGAATCTCATGATTTTTCAAAAAGGGTCAAAAATTATCCTGCTAAAAACACAGTAAAGTATGACACTGATGATGTACAGTAGGTTTCCGCATATAAGAAACCCACTTGTATAAGAAACCAGCCTCAAATTCTTTCCAAAGGGCTCCTATTAGAAGAAACAATTTTAGGTCTGAAATTGAAATGTTTCTTATTTTCTGATCCCTCAAACTTTATTCCTGTATGCCAAACAATAATTCCCTAAATTATTCTTATGCAATGTAGTGTTCTCAAACAGAATCAAAATTATTAAAACTAAAGATTTATTTTTTAATGAGAAGTACTATGCTGTAATGAAATTTGGTTTGATTGACGTAATCAGGTTTGGAAAGCAGCTACTGCTGAAACATTAAATGTGAGATGTTTTTAAAACTTTTCAAAAAGCTATGCAAGAGAGCTAGTAACACCTCCACTTCTTCTAAATTGTCAACCGAGATAAGGTTTCGAGAAAAAGATCAATCTTCATATTAATCTCTATATACATATCTGTCTACATTTTCTATTTGTTCTAATGTTAGCTGGTATCAAATATCTCACTGCCATCACTTGATATATGACTTAAAAATTATTACATATACTATTTAACTCTAATATTCATTAACATTATAGAATATCAAACAGGCTTTTGCTGGTTTTTAACAAACTTTCATCTTGGCTGGGTTTTAAAAACAGTGGACTATTCCCATAGCATGGTCCTCAAAAGATAGAGAGCAATAGCAATCCACAAGACTGTACCAACAAACATGATGAATATCGAGGACACTTTTGTTTCATGTGATACAGCAACTGCAGCATCGATATCTCCACGTTTAATGGATTTTTTGACCTGTAAATACACATTATTCTGTTTCCACTATTTCATCATAATAATTACTTTTATTATCATCAGAAAAATAATATGATTTTCATCACAGAACCCACGATATCTCGCAAAAAGAGAAAAAATGCAGTTTGTTTTTATGTTAGATGCGAATAACCAGTAACTGGAAAATGACAGCTAAGCCAAAGTTAGTCTAGTCTGGTCTAAGGAAATACAAGCAGTATAAAAATAACATCTAAATAGTTTTTTTAGAGGATTTTACTAGCGTCATGTAAAAAATACTACTTTCAATGGCATCTATCATTCAATCAACTTTACTCTGAATTAGTCAATAAAATGATTGTTATCTAATAGATTGTTGCATATGTTGAACAACTCAGCACTGACCTTTCTGGACCTTATCAAAGAGGCGAATAGTACTTTCTAAACTGCTTCTTAAAACAATTTTTCTAAACACTTATATCCTGGATGGCTGCAAAAGGTTTTGAATACATCCATAATTAGATACATTGATGATACATTTATAAATTTTGGGACCATTCATGTGCATCCAAGAAAAGATAAGAAATTTGTAAGATTTTGTTTGTATGATATTTTGCAGCAAACGCAAATCTTTTAAAATAGTGATTGCTGGTGTCTCTTCCCAGTATAAAGTTATCCAAATTGCACTGTTACTAACAGCAAGTGAAGAAACGTGATTGCACTAACCTGTCGAGACTTCACAAGTGAAATAATACCAAGTGGCCAACAACAACATAAAAATGTAAACCAAGCTAAGGCCGTGTGGCTACTTGGCAACTTCACAATCACTGGTTGTGGCTCAAATTCATATGGTTGGTTCATCGAAACAGTTGTTTGAGGACATGTTATCTAAAAATATGTATGCAGAGGCTGATCAAGTGTTTTGCTAATTGAAGCCCTATTAGAAATTTCGTATCGATAATAGAACTATTTAATTATTAAAAGATAGCTATAGGCAGCATACTTGATGGAGATTGATTATAAAAAATAATGTAAATGCACGTGGAAATTGAATAAAGTAATCTTGTTAATGCTTCTTTTGTCTTTCATATCTGAGATGATATTGCTTTGGTAGCAGTTTCGCCTATTTCTTACTGTGAGAAGGTCTTGTACTACGTCACTTCACCTGGATATGTCAAAACTGTTAAAGAAATTTTCATTAAGCGAAAAATTTCTTAATTGGATGTTCCTTTATTTCTTGAAACTGATCAATGCTCGTCAGTTATTTGCTTGGCTTTTTTACTGGATGCTCGATTATTGTTTGAATATTTTGCTGAATAATCAGTTCAAGCTATTCCATAGGCCTTTTATCATAGACTGTAAAACAATAAGCGATGGGTAAAAAGCTTGAGGTATTAGCCCCAGGGACGCCGGAACATTTTTTCGACTTAGTGGGCTATGAAGTTTGTGTGTATCCGTTCTTGGGCATGGTGACTTAAGTTCATTTTGGTCCTCCTTAAAAGTCAATAAAAAGGTCAAGAAATGGCACAGCATTGTTAAGGTGACAATGGCCACAGTTAGGCACAGGTTAAATAGCCCCCTGGTGTAGTTCGATTATAAACGGATGCCTTCAACATAACATAGCGGCAAAGTAGTGCTTGGGTTACAGCCGCCCCCCCCCTCCCCCGGCTCCGGCTTGTCTGAACCCAGGATTCCACGTCAGTATGCTTGAAAGACTATGTTGATTATAAGATAGAAAGCAGAGATTTTTTCATCGTATTAGCAGTTTTACTCACAATCGCTGGTTGGAATCCAAATTGATTCTGGAAATTCTCCATCCTATATGCTTCTGGTCGATTTAAAGCTGAGAATGTCGAAAGTAATTCATACGTAAAAATCAAGATGATATTAGTTTACTAAAGAACCATCAAAAGTGCCTGGAAAAGGGGTGGGGGGCGGGAAAAGGCTTCATACAATCAATGATAACAAGTAATTCAGAGGAAAATATACTTCAAAATAAAGTCTTACTCATTTCTTTGATTTTTACTTTCCCCATTCTTGTATCTAAGGAAATACAAGCAGTATAAAAATAACATTTAAATAGTTTTTTAGAGGGTTTTACTAGCGTCATGTAAGAAAAAGTGGCATCTACCTTTCAATGGCATCTACCTTTCAATCAACTTTACTCTGACTAAGCAAATTTTCCAGAACAAATATGAGAAACATGAAACTTCACAAGTCCAATGTTTTTAAGAGCGGTTATTTCAAGTTATACTTTACTTAGCCTATCTGATAAAAGTATGCTTGCAAGAAATTTCTAAAACTTCTGATGTCAAGGTTTATCCCTCAGAGTCTTGACAGATATTTATATATATCTTTTAATGTTACTTCATGTAAAGAGTAAGGGTTGCAGGGAAAATTGCTCATTTTCTCGTTAAAAATTAACCAATCTTATTCGTACTTGTATTCATAAATCTTTCCTATTCATTTATTAAACCGAATTTCCTGTCTCTGCATCATTTTTATATTTCTATAATCTTTCCCATGATACTAACTACTTTCGGGTAGAACTATTAATTAAATTTTAAAAGAAGCTTATGAGTACTTGAAGTAAACTCTAGAAAAGGTGGCAGGATATCTCAGTATTTGTATAGGATTCTATTTATAGAGTGAGTATATTCCTAATTTCATGTCGGCAAGAATCTTTTTATGTAAAACCAAATCATACTCAACATTATTCATTTAAACATAAAAATGTATCAACTTAAAAAGTTATATTAATAAAAAGTGGAAGCCATAAAATTATACCTTTGTAAAAAATACTCTTATTTCTTGGGCACTTCTAGGCTCAATGCTGATCGCTATGTTCTGGAAATATTCCTTATAGAATTTTGATTATTGAAAAGCCGCACGGACAATGACGTACCTGTTCTCGTTTCATTTTTAACTCCGTGATTATCTGCACGTGCAAATAGTTTTCCGCGTTTTGTTTCGCGTGCAATCAAACATATCTAACTGCTTTAAATTGTGCTATCAAAACTAACCTCATATTCAATTCCGCTTTAGTGAGATATACCAGAGAGCAAATGATAGGTGGGTCAATAAGACCAATACTGAGGAGTTGTGAATGAGCAGCTTTCAGGGGCAGCGTGGTAAAATGTTTAGGCCCAAGAAATTCTCCGTAAAAGGGTCTAATCGTATCTGTCTCCCACTCTTAGAAGTAGAATTTGCCATTTCTTGTTCAACAGAAAATAAAGGCTTGAAAAGTTTTAGAAGGTTACAAATGAAAATTATTGATTTGCTAAAGATAACGCTGCTTATTTTACTTTACTACTTCATACTATCACAATAACTACAAAATGGCAAAATTTTTGGATTTAAATTAGTTGCTGGATAGTCGAGCTTACAATAGATTGATTTGTAGACACAGCCTCGATGAAATTATTTCATGAAACCGTATCATTTCGTAGATAGGTCTTTCTTTTGTTTGCAATATTACGTTCCTTTATCATTGGGAAAACCTTCCTCCTTTCATGGAAGATTTTGCAACCAATGTGAAGCATTATGTCTCAATTCCGATTGTCTTTTTCTTTCTGTAATGAAATAGCAAGGTCTATTGCCATCTTTTTGCTGCTGACTAAAACAACATGATTCATGAGATTGAAGATATCCCATCAATGGGATCAATCAACCAATGTACCCCAAAAAATTGAACTTAGTAGTGAATAGATCCTTGCTCCCTAAAATCTTTCGTGGCATTTGCAAAATCGCCATTTTTAACACCACGGTCCACCTCAGATAATGGGATTAAGTGAGGAATGGAAACTGAATGAATTCAAGTCCAACTTAAAAAAAGTTTTTGACTCAGCGCCCATGTGTGAGAGATCACTCTTATAGGTGAAGGTGGTATGATTAAGCATGATAAGGGAACAAGCTATGTAAAAAATCTGATTTCAGTTACGATCTTGCGGTTCCATATCACTCTGATTTTTCTGACCCAAAAATTATCGGAGTAAAAATTTAGGGATTAGGCGGCAAAGATCATTACATCGATACCCCCGTTATAAAAGATACTGGGTCCCCCAGGGAATAGCAAACTACTACAATATTACAGGCCAAAGATTTTTCGTTGAAGCTGTTATCAATCTCCGAGCAAGGTCAACGACAAACAGATCACTATTTATATTCTGCTTCATGAATTTCTTAATTTTTTAAACGCAGCCATAAATATGACAGGTCCAAATGTGACAAAGCCGGAGAAACACTTATGACACTTACACAATCATACATGATCTTAATTTTTACGAGATATCTTTAAATCTCTCTTGCTATATAGTGCGGGGGTTAGCACCAAACGAAACTGCTCAAAAGTTTTTAATTCGTGTTTGTAACCTTGACTGTTAAAATTTTAATTTTCAAGGTTTCTTTCTAGATTAGAAACAGAATCAGCATGGAAATCAAAGCAAACCAGAAATCTAATACTGCGAGAACGTATTTTTAGAAATAGAATTAAGAGAAGCCACTAGTTAAATACCGTGATCCAAAAGAATTTTGTACATGCTTTAATGATGGCGTTTCTGAAAAACTGCTCCTGATTTCATCAAAAATTCATCGATAAATGTCATTTGTGAAAATGATAAAATGACGACTGAATCTAGTGTTGTAGATACAAACCTAAAAGAAATTGAGATGAGAATTGTAAAAAAGAGCTTTGCATATTAGGTTTGCGTTTAAGATAATTTTTCAAAAAGAAAGCAAAACTTGAATCTCAAACTATGATAGCAATTTAGGACGAAGGACGTTTTTATACTGTTTTTCAAAAAAGGCGCCATAAGCATCTACCTCTATTATAATAACCCTTTATTGATACCAATGATTATACTTTATAGGCAACCAACGAGATAGCAGAAGGCTTTTTGCACTGAAGCAGTCTTGCATCAGAATAAAAGCCAGGGCATTTTGATAAATAGTCTTAACAAAGTGCCATGTTGGTATGGACGACAATATCTAACTATTTTAACCTTGTTCCCATAAGGGTATACAAGGCAATTTGTTTAGAATTCTTTTATCGAAAATCAAACCTTGGACACCTCCGAGCAATCAAGAAATGAAAAAATTCAATGCTGCTGTTTTCAAAGAAATTGAAGTATTTTTTAAGCGAAATAGAATTACAAGCTGCTTCAAATTGCAAAAAAATGAGAACTGGATATCCTTTTTATTTAAGGAGTCGAGTTTTACTTTTACATGAGCCCATGTCACTGTATCAAAAACTGATTTTTACCATCAAAGACTCGTTTATGTATGATACATTTGGTCCAATGGCCAATAAGAGAAAAATTTGAGTGAGGCTGCTTTAGAGGGAAAATGACACTAAAATAAAGAATACACTAAAATAACACTTATAAAAGACCCCTAGACTTTTGACTGCTCAGAAATTGATATTGTAATCCAAAGCAGTTCATGTGATATATTATGGTGATCTGTTTATTATCAAAGTGGTTCCTGGTTGATAGAGAACTGCAATGATTGGTTAAAATGTTTTGCTGGAATATGGTTACTATGGATCGAGTTCTAGCTAAACGGAAGCACTCAACTCAACAGCTGTAGCTAACAGTGGAGCTCGATGGGAAATTCGCAGAAATAGAATTTTGAGGTATGATTTGCAATTAAGTTTAGAGTAAGATGCATAAGCTTCAGTTAACTAGCACAACTGTTTGGCCTTATGGCCTAATAGCTGGTCTGAGGTGCTGTATGAAATACCTTCTAGAGCTGCAAGTCTAGAAAATAACTATCTTGGATTAAATTGCAGTCTGAGTAGCTCTTTTTTCTCTCGACAGCCATCGGTAGGTGAAGTAACGACATAAAAATATGGCCTGTGTTTTTGGCCTTCTCGCGATGAATTAAGCTTAGCGATGTCAATCAAGAAGCACACTGAAAAAGTAAAATCATTTAAAATGCATTGGAGGTGCTTAATGCATACAATTGATAAAAGGTTGAGCATTGCTATAATCAACTAAGAATTGCTCAATAGACTTTTTATGACCAGATATCCAGGCCTAGATATATTCTTAGGACTGTTTTAAAAACAGCTGATTTTATAAAATTATTAAACTATATGTGGTAGAAACAGTGGCAGTAAAACAAAGAACAATATGTATGTAATATAAGTAATCGGTTCTGATACATGTCATTTAGTATAAGTAATAGGGCCCTATTGCAAAAGATTTTCATTGATTGCTAAAAGACGACTCTTCTTTTGACGAACGTGATGAAGTAAACATCGTCCCTAATCTCTCGAGCTGCGCTACTGATTGCAATGGCTCTTGGTAAATGATCTGGGTTATTTTTTCTGGAAGATCACGTTTAATATCTTGTCGGTCAAAATGATCGTTTTCTCTAGAAATGTCTCCACCGTCTGGTTAACGTTTCCGAATCAATCAGCCTCGCTTCTGATTGCTCTTTGGTATCAAGATTGAGAAAAGGAAACGTTTCCCCTTTCCCGAATAAACATCCTGTAAAAAGGATTTGTTTTCAGCAATTCCAGATACTTTTGCTCATTACCTTTATCTGCTATCCCTTTTGATGATCGATATGCCCTTTTCTGGCTTGCAGAATTGTTTGCAAAATGACATTGCGGGGCAGCAGAGCTGTTCCTAAAATCTTGCCCAATTCTTGACTTGCCTTTGCTTTTATTCTAGATTCTAAACTTCTTCAATATGGGCTATTGCCTATTGTTGGGTCTCATCCTTCTTGGAATTTGGATACCAAGTGCAGCCTCAGGTAAATCTAGTTTATAATGCTCTTCATTACTCCTGTTACCAATAACGTTTAGATAATTAATGAATGCTATCATGGTTATGGATATTTGCATGCAACAACATTTGAGTTCAATAATAGCCGGTAACAACAACATTTAATAATAACATCAATTGATCCAGTGCCATTTTAAACGATCTTGGATGTGATTAATTCTCTTTCAATTTTCATTATTATGCATCAATGTTGCGAGCATATCCACGTTAGAAGCACCTTTTGCTTAGAGGCCACTGTAGCATTCAGTTGAACTCTAACGTTGTCGAAGAGATGTAGGCGCAAAAGGTTAGATTGACTGTTACCATATTGCTATCTAAAATCTAATAAAATACCAGCTTTTTAACTGTTCATTGATAATGAGTTGTAGCATATAATGGTTCATAGAACCTTAGGAAATCGAGTAAAAAACAACGATGTAAATGTAACTATATAGTAAGACTTTAGTAAATTTCTCTCTTTGAACTATTAAGTTAAAATTGTATTGGTAATGACAATAACTGTAACTACTTGTGTCTAGTTGAAAAGTATAGGGTTGAGTGGTAAGACTGATTAGCTTGTTTTCCAAAGGCACTTTTCAACACTATCTAACTAACGGCATTTTGGTTAATGAGTTGTTGGAGTGTAAGGCAGAATACGTTATTTGAGACCTGAAAATGAATATCATAATAAGCCGTGCGATATCGTACAAAAACAGTGAAGTTCAATATGGCTAGGATTCAAATAGCATCCCAAGGAATCTCAAAGTGCGGAGATTAATCTCATAGAAGAGCCTGCCAAGGCAAAGACAATCTCTTAAGACACTGACCATATAGATTTGCTTATATTTGAGTTCGTTTTTAGATCAAACAAATGAACAAACAACCTAAGGTGTCAAAACATTTTTAGACTTCAGAGTAGTAATTAAATAGTAATTGAACTGAATTTACCTGTATAAAGAGGTAGCCTGCCTTATCATTCTTTCTCTGATTTATAAAAGAGGAAATACGGGATATGTCTTAAGTTTAGTGCAACTGATTTTGCCAAACTTGGGGGGGGGGGGGAATTCAAGAGAATTTTCTATATTCGATTATCAGTTGCTCATTGTACATGGTCAGGGGTGCACTTTCTAACTAGTGAGGAACTAGTATCTAATTAATTGTAGCCTTTAAAATAAAGAAAGGAATAGCAGGAAGCCTGCCAGCTTATCAAGGTATCTGGTGATGAAATTTCAAACTAGAAATAAACCCATTCGCAGTGTAAATGTTAGGTTTTTCCACGTGTTGAATAAGGCATAATCGATGCAAAGTTCTTTGCGATAAATTATAAAGTGATGAAAGATCATATCGAATTAAACAATCATAAACTGTGCATAGGTAGGCAAAGGAAACTATTTTCCTTGCCCAACTTTCAAGTGAAATCTAATTTTTTGTAACAGCCAATTTTTCATAAATGAACTAGGCTTAGTTTATACTTCTAGCGACACTCAAATAGGGAATGTAGAGAATTGTTGCATGATACTAATGGCGAACTATGATAACTCTTTGCATCCATGATCATTAATTTACATTTCAGATTGCAACATTACGGTGACATCTGATTTTTCATGGTTTGAGTCACCGATGTATCCATCAAATTACCCAAATAACTCTATCTGCAACTACACATTCATATACAGCAGACCGCAAAACTATCGTCTTATTGTTTACTTCTACTGGACTGATATCGAGGATAGTGAATCTTGTGCAGCTGACAGTTTGTCAATTTATGATGGAAACAGTACAAATGCTCCTTTGATTGACACCATTTGTGGAAGAAAAAGTGGAATTCAATATATGACGACTAGAAATTCATTTTTTATTCAATTCAGAACAAATGATAATGTGACAAAACGAGGTTTTGGTGCATATTTTAGTGGCCAATATATGAGTAAGTATGCAATGATTTATTTAAGGAAAACAACCTTTAGCTGACTGTCTATCTGCAGTTTTTGCAAATTTCTTACACAGAACATGGCAAAAATTACATGGTTGATGGTTTTTGTGTCAAAATCAAGAGAAAATAAAACAATTGGTCGATTAACAGACTTGAAACTCACGGAGATCAATAGTCTGTTAATCTAAATAGATAAATCTAAGGGACTGGCAACTAAGGAAAGCACGCAGGACAAACCTTGAGCTCCACTGGACCTCTTTTAAACATCAACGAAATATGGTAACCAGTTTAGTGAAAAGTGAAAAATCAAATAAGAGAAAGAATTGTTTAAGGAAAGTGCAAATACACCTGACACCTTTACTCCAATTACATTGTATATTTGCTAGGATGCTTGACACGCTGATAAGTTGTTCCGGTATATAAATTTGTGTATTATTTTTATTATATTATCAATATTATTATAATTATTTTTTTTTCTGTCAAGGCATATATGTATTTGATTGTGTTGATACCTAAATAACTAAGAAACTGAAATGCATCTTCTCAATTCATGATTCAGAAATAGTTGTCGAAAAGGTTAAGCAGTGATCGGCATTTTGTGCTGTAGGAAACTTCAAATAATTCTTTTAAATATTTTTTGAAATGAGTTTTCTAACCAGTATCAAAAACGTCTGGCACCGTTATGTGTTGTTGGAATTGATATGATAGATATCAACTATCAAAGGCTATAAAAGCATTGATATTGAGAGTTATAAATCTAAGAAGAAACATTACCAATCGTCAAAAGGAAATTTACTAAAGTAAATTTTACTGAAACTGCGCATTCCACTAGATCAAAAGCAATTGATATGAAAAATCTGTTAGAGGATATTAAACCAAGCTAATGCTGCGTTTATGTTTAGGGTTAGGCTTAGTTAGCTTGAAGTAAAATCTTGATATATCTCTGCCTAATAATTAAATGTTATCTCTCATGAAGCATAAGATTGCATTGTATTTTAGATTCGAGATATAATCTTAGCGGTGCTGGCTACATGGATTCACCCAATTATCCATACCGATATCCTTTTAAAGAGTCAATCACATACTCTATCAAAACTTATCATGGAAACAACTTGATTTTGCGAATGGTGCACTTTGACTTAGAGTCATCCAGAAATTGCAAAAAGGACAGCTTGAGGATTTATGAAGGATCCATATCAAACGCTTCATTAATGTCAACTAGATGTGGTAGCGATAGTGCTCATTATATTTCACAATCTAACTTGATATACTTGGTGTTCACTTCAGATTCAACAACTTCTAAAACAGGATATCGTTTTTATTATACAGGTATGTCTGCCATTATAGTTGAATTGGTTTTGAAATGAGTTGTTTTATGAATTTCGGTCTTTATGGAGCATAAAGAGCTCTGGGCAATGCAGGCGCGCAACTATGATGTTATAAGAGCAGGGGTTGTATGTTAGAAATGGGAAAAAAATATATTTGATTTTTTAATGAGATCCTTTGGGTATTGCATTGACACCAGTAAATATTCTTAACTTCTAAGTAAGGCAAACAATTACCCCGAGGGAAAATACTGTCAGTCTGTTAGTTAGCCTTCTGACGATAATTATTTAAGAATCAGCTTCAAGTGAGAAAATTCATACGATTCGAAATTGAAATCATCGCAAAAAAACAGATGTTGAAGGAAAGAGAATATCGTAATTTTTGATTTGAAAGTAATAGCGACTTGAAAGTAATAGCAAAGCGATGAAGAAATCATCTTCAAATTATGAAAAAATCAACTCTCAAAAGTTGAAGACTTGATGCAGTTGATCAATTCTTAGCAAAACTCCTTCAAAGATCTGCAACAAACATAAATTTGATTCAGGTATTCGTCAAAACGATATTTGGTAACTGCTAAGGTGAATTTGCTCTCGATCAATTCACTTTGATGACACAATATTTCTTCTATCTGCATAGTAAAGAGTACTAAAATCATATCTAAGCCAAGAATAAATCCGCATTATATGAATTAGAACAACATACATATAAGCATGGGTGAAGTAAGGCAACTGTTTCAATTGCAACTTTCCAATCGCCGGCAATGGTGAGAGTAGAATTAAATCCAAAGCTGATCGTCACACATTTTGTTCCTTAACCTGTTTTCGAAAAACAAAAGAGGATTCTGCACAATACATCTATTAATCTTCTGACAAATTTTCTTCTTTGTGCAATTTTTTATAGCTAATTCTTGATGAAATATGTCCCTTGTATTTTAAAAAGTGGAAGTGTGCTATTTTATTTTTTAGAAAAATAAATTTTTAACTGATTTTGACTAAAAGTTACATTTAAGTTTTTGGGGAATGTTTTCAATGCTTTATAAAACTTATGCTCCAAAATGATTTCTTAGATCAGAAAATAAAGAGCATCATTGCACGCTACACACTTTATGCATTCTTTTAATATCACCCTATATAAAAAGAAAAATGTTAATTTTTTGGATGCACTTAGTTTTGCGTAAAATATGATTTTAAGAAAATTGCTATTTACGTTTTGGCTTCCAAATTACACCCTAAGGAGATATATTCTACGATGATAGATTTAATTTTCAGATGATACCAGCTTTTCTCAATGGAGGATATGCATTGAATAAGATATCTGAAAAGAATTTAAAGGTAGCTGGCACTACTTGTTGTCACTAGCGTGCAGCTACTGTTGTTCTACATTGTCAAATTTTCCGGCTGCATCAGATTCACCTTTCTGGCTTGCTTTTCCATTCATTTTTTGCAATTTTTCTAAACCTCAAGGCTTTTCTCCTTTTCTTTGGAATTAATTTGGATGCTTTCTCAGCTCTCTCCAACCTCTGAATGGTATTGCTATGGACATATCTTTTGAGATACTCCTCTAGTGTCATGCTCAACATCTAACACAAGATTTCTTTGGAAGATGTCCCCGTTCAAAACTGAAAAGCAGTTAATGTCACAGCTACTTTGATTGCCATCTTGCCTACAAAAATGATCTTTGGACAAAGTTTGCAAATATGGTTATGGAATGGTTCTTTCGGATTCTGCTACCAGCACATCATTTCAAGAGTACAGGTTCAGAAAGGCACTCAAAAATCGCTACCAGCATTTTTCCAATACCCACTTGATAGTGTTTCATGGTCCTTATTGGAACCTGGAATCAATTTATTTTTGAACTGATCTCTGCTAGAAGCACTATGAAGTTTCTCAAAGAAGGCAACGTGCATGCTTTGGAGATTTATCAGGATGGGAAAGTCGAACAAAATAGCCATAATTCGGTGTTTTAAAACATCATTATCAGATGAGTAGTCTTTTACAGCCCTTCCATAATAATTTTCAATTTTGCAGATTTTCTAGTCAATCGGCTTGCCCTTTCCTGAAATAGACTGTTGCTGTGGAAACAAGGATACCCAATGCCCATTCATTTGGCAATTTCGTTGTGGGCCTTAACTATTGCATCTCTTGACCTTGATACAATGGTTTCAAATACTTCAATGCTTGAAATTTTGACTTTTTTACGTTTTTTTGTGTTTTCTCGCTGGCTCAAGCAGTGAGGCATGTTCATTATACCACACCACAGCTTTAAGTTAGAGAAACCAGATCCTTTACCATCGAACGCTAAAACCAAGCCAACATTCATATCAAAGGATGACCCTGGATAACCAGATCCTCCGACAGGTTTGCAAAAGAAACGATTATCAGTGAAGGCGAGGCACCGAATCTGTACTCCATATTGTTGTCAGTTGACATCTGAGGCATGATTTAATTAAATAAACCAATCAGAGGGACCATAACAACCACAACAATGTTAACGGTTGATCGGGCGTGGTAAGGCTTCTAGTTACAGGTAGTCCAAACATGGAAGATTAAAGACGAGAAAAAGGGCTATCAAGTGATTTGGAATTTGCTAATTGAATGATTGACTAACTGTGAAAACTTTCGGAAAGATTTTGATGATTTTCAGAAAGGCCGACAGAGGGTCCTCCAAAAATTCCACGACCACGTCTATAAAAGCTGCAAAGATTATCAAAATAGCGAGGGCAATGATCAAAAACCTAGTTAAATAAATTGAAACATGGTTAAAGGTAATAAATTTAAGCAAAAACCAAAATATGAAAATTTGACCAAAAATTCAAATTTATCAGGTATTGAACTTTAACTTTCTCAAGACCATAATCAATGTGATTATTTTCGTAAAGATGTCAGTAATAAGAAATAAAATCTAGACATATCACTTGAAAAACTGATTCCAGTTAAATCACTATTAGGTAGGAAGGTTAAAAGTAACTTCAGAAAGGAGAATTTGGGAAAAAATAATATACATCTTGTCAATGGGATCTAGTCAATCATGTTAAATATTGATGGGGAAATCCAGAATGGAAGCTTTCCGCATCTAAAGAAATGACATAGACTACAAATGAAGAACTATTTGAAGTTGAAATCATCTATGTTTGAAGGCATCCGCCTCAAATGGATCCGATCCTATATTGAATGATTTGACTCACTTTATGTATTAAAACATGATGGTGGATAGTCACTTTATGTATTAGAGCTAGTATGAAAAGACAAAATACCACCCTCCCCCTACAAAACTCTAGGTCTTTTACAGGGTCACCATGAGATTTAGCTTTAGCACCCCCCCCCCACCTTGAATTTTTAGCTAGCCTCAGGGCAGACGTGAAGCAAATATCACAAACTTCTCCTTATATTTTATTGTATGAGATCTTACTTGAGATCTTTTACCACACGTCCAAGTCACGCAATGTAAAATTACTATAGCATTTAATTTACATTTTAGATTGCAACGTCAAGGTGACATCTCTTAATTCACAAATTGACTCACCATTGTATCCCTCAAATTACCCAAATAGCACCATCTGCAACTACACATTTCTATACAACAGGCCAATGAACTATCGCCTTTACGTTTACTTCAGTGTGTTTGATATTGAGGAAAGTGAATCTTGTGCAGCTGACAGCTTATCAATTTATGATGGAAACAGTTCACATGCACCACTGATTGATACAATTTGTGGAAGCAAAAGCGGAAATCGCTATATGACGACTGGAAATTCTCTCTTCGTTCAATTCAAATCAAATAAAAATGTAACAAAACAAGGGTTTAGAGCATATTTCCAACAGCAGTTGATTTGTAAGTATCCAAGGTTTAATAACGTTATACGACAGTTTACATTCATCTTGGTCCTACTTTTTGCAATTCATATCCTCACTAGTTACATGGTTGATGATTTGTTTTGTAAAATGTAAGGAGTTGCAAACAATTGTTTTGACATTAAAACAAAACTATCGTTGGCTTATAAAACTTGAAAATCAAAATGATCAATAGTGTGTCTATCTATTGCCTTGTGTTTCAATGAAAATGCCTTTTAGACACACAGGTCTCCACAAGAAGTTTTGTTTCTCACGAAGTGCTTTAGGGAAACTGACATATACTCCAACTTTAAGTTCAAACTATCATATAAAGTATAAGCGATGACAATGAAAGGATAAAGTTTCAACATGGAAAGAATCGTCGATCTTATATGGAAAAGTATTTGCTGTGAAAATTCTTTTCTTTTCTTGAAAATTTATAACTCTATATAATTTATGTCAACGCAAATGTGGGTTTGATTTTATTAAAAACTAAATACCAAGGACCTGTTGCGCAGTGATCGATCCTAAATCTGAAGGTTATGTGTAAACAGGGGCGTTGTGGCTCCAAGAATAAGGCCAGGAAATCTGATGAAAAGGGAACCCATTAATCGTTGGACCCCTTATCCATCGATCTAGCCAAAATACAATAAGAGTCATGAGAGAAAACATAAAACAATGAAATTAAACCAGAACAATGAAGCAATGAAATCCTTCTGAAAATGCTGCGTACAGATTGAAACGTTATTTTAATGGGAAACTGAGGCAAGATTGGACACTTTTTGACTTTGCCGATTTTATTACAAACGTGCAAGCTGACATTAGATATGACATTATTGTATTTGCTTTAGATTTCCATTGCAAAAGAATTGCAACCTTTTCAAGCTGCAGTAGAACCTGAAAGCACTTCTTTAGGTTTTTATGTTGCAAACTTTTAAATCATGATATTATTGTATTCTTATTAGCTAGTTAATTATTACGGTTTCTGCATTGACATTATTATCATCTCTTACGTCTTAATTTTAAAATCTTTTAGGTTGAGTCTCTACCATTCACAGGTGCTTTGGCACTATATTTCACTTTCTAATAGGATTCTATGCGTGTTTCAAAGTCCTTTCGTTGTGCTCCGGATATTGAGAAAAGTCTTGTTTCAGACAAATTTCTGAAGGAAAGCACTCACTTTGTATATAATATGACTTTATTCCCTCATGTGACATGACACATCTTTGTCTCACTCCTCTTTCGATCTTAAATTATTTTGTATCCCCTTAGTTTGTTCTCACAACATATTCTTGATCTTGGTACAAATTGCATATCAAGTCAACCATATGCATTGGAAATCCCATCTCCCTCATTATCTGCTATAAATCAATTAGGACGTACGCAGTCGAAAACGTGAAACACACATAAAGGGGAAGAGTAAAAGCTTCACAATAATTCTGATTTTCATTTTGTGTTCACGTGTACCTTTCTCATCTACAAAACCAGCTTACTCTTTTACTGTCAGCGTTTGGTAATATTTCTTTATTCTATTTGGACGGAAAAGAGAACAAATAAATGGATTCTAGAAAAAATAGGATCTGGCTTAGATTTGCTGAAGAATATCACAGAGAGGAAGATGAAATGTTTCGGTTATATAGTGGGAATAGGAGGCTAAGACCGACAAAAGAAAGAAAGATGGATTGGAAAAGGGGACGTGGACGACAACAGACATCCTGCTTAACCGATATAAAACAATGGACAGCATAGCAGAATCAATACGTCAAGCAGAAAACAGAACTGGCTGCTGGAGTGCTCTCTATACGACCACAGCAGCACTCTGCGCTAACTGACCAAGAGAGAGAAATTGCCTTAGATTTTCATCTGTAGCACTTATTTCTGCTTGTTAAACCTATACCATTGGTGTTCATTGTTCAATCTAGAAACAAAATGTCAATAAAAAACTGTACTAAGATATCAGAACTGCGTGAAGAAGGTGGCTTTGCTGAGAAAGTTAGTGGAGAGCAAGAAAAGAAAAGACCATGCTTATAATGAAAATCCTATGATCTTCGATAATGTGGGGGAAATCTCCTTCTTCAAAAAAATTTCATCTCCTGGTGTCCCGCATGGCCTCAACGCCCCCGTTTGTAACTGTTTTATGCAGTTATCAAACAATGAAAATTATATGTTATAGCAATGTGCATTGCTAGCACGATTAAAGCTCTTTGATAGGAATGTTACAGCATAATACGATTTCATTTACTTAAATAACAGCAATATAGAATGCAATATCTATTGAGAATTAAATTTCTCATTATGAATGTGAAAGCACACGAACGAAAAGTGACGGCATCTAACGTGAAAATGAATGAAGTAGAATTGTATTGGTTAAAGGAAATAAAACTTGTAAACATTGGGTTGGAAAAAAAAATGATTGCTGGATGAATTTCATGGAATTGATAACAATCGCATAGTTTGAAGGGAATGGAGACGTCCAATTCACAAGCTTACTTAGTTTTTAGTAAAATATTGATATTTCTCTGCCTAAGAAATAATTGTCTTCTTTTATGAAGTTGGAGATTGCTTTATTTTTTAGATTCAAAATATAATTTCAGCGGTTCGGGCTCCATTTCAGCAAATTATCCATACAAATATCCATATAACGAGAAAATCACATACTATATCAGAAATTATCATGGAAACAAGGTGATTCTGCAAATGGTGCAGTTTTACTTGGAGTCGTCCAGAAATTGCAAAAAGGACAGTTTGAAAATGTTTGAAGGATCCATATCAAATTCTTCATTAATGTCAACTAGATGTGGTAACGACAGGACGCGTTACATTTCACAATCTAACATAATACATTTAGTATATTCCCAAAAATTTGAACATGAAGATGAAATGAAAATGAATGAAATATTTTTGGTTACCTAACCTGCCCCACTTATTTTACAGCTAACCTTTTTATGTCACGCTCGTTTTACAGCTATTGCTCAAATTTCACCTCTTTCATTTTGGTATTGAAAAGCAAAGAATGTAATTTTGACAGTCACAACTTGTCGACAGTCGTCGAACAACATTATTCCAGTACTTTGACTACTCCTGTTACATTAAGGGCGGTCTGAAGCTTTTTAATCCCACATTTTGTGTAGTTATATGTTGGAGAACCTGGTCAGAGGCCTCTATTTCGGCTTGAAACGGCATTCATCCGTAATTCGTTGCTTGTTATCACAGAAAGGTGCAACTTGTAACTAGTATGATCAAAACGTAAATGTTCTTTAGATGTGCGTCATGATTATAGCTGTCTCTAGAAAAATTCGATTTCACTTACCTAATAAAGGCAATATGAAATACAACATCAATTAAGAAAGCAATCTAACATGAAAAATGTGCAACGCCACGATTGACATAAAATAAATAAATTAAGTTTGCATGTGATTAGATGATATAGATCTTGCAAGCATTAGCTGGGAAAAAGAAATTGATAGCTGGATGCAGAGGAAATTGGTGGAAGTAATAACAATCGAATAGTTTGGAAAGAATGAAGACGTCCAGATGTTTGGTTTGTATTTAGTAGAATCCCTAAAATTTTTTAGTCTCAGAAATTAATGTTTCCGTATATGAGATTAAAGATTGCTTTGCTTTTTAGATTCTAGAAATAATCTTAGTGATTCTGGCAACATAGACTCACCCAATTATCGATACAGATATCCTCATAAAGAGTCAATCACATATTCCATCAGAAATCCGTATGGAAACAAGATTATTTTGCAAATGTTGCACTTTGACTTACAATCATCACCTAATTGCACAAAGGACAGTTTGAAAATTTATGAAGGATCCATATCAAATTCTACATTAAAGTCAACCAGATGTGGTAACGACATGACACGTTACATTTCACAATCTAATTTAATACATTTGGTATTCCGCTCAGATTCAACAATTGCTCGAACTGGATATCGTATTGAATATCCAGGTATGTATACGTGTTATGTCATTACAATAACAAATGCTTTTTGAACCACAATTGAAATGCCAAGTTTGATGAATCAATGTGTGTTTGCAGCATCTTGAGCACTGGAACATGAACATTCAACTTCAATTTGGATATTATATTATTCTTCTAACTGGTACCGTTTTATTAAAACTATGAACATGCTGCTAATTTATCTTTCTATAATTTAACTAAATTCAGTTAAAAGTTACAACATAGCAAATAAACTACAAGACGATAGAACAGGGAGAATGGAAATACATTCCAACCATGCTTCTATTACAGATAATAATACAATATATACTAATACAAAGATAAGAGCTTACAAAAATTACATTAAAAAGAATGAGAATGACATTTTAAGCATTCTACACAACGAACCCTGAGTGGGATTATAAATTGGGTTGAACAGGGTTGTTATTGCCCCACGAATTAGAATACCTGAGGTTGTTTTGGAATATTGGCCGAGGCGCAGTGGGCGACCGCCCTCCTGGCGTAAGTCTTGTCGGAATCGTCGGAAAGTCGTACTTTGTCATGAAATCTTAAATATAACAACATATTCTTTTCGTAGATTCTGTCCAAAAGGCCACCGAATGCTTTTAAATATGTCGGTAAATGGGAAATTGTTGGCCCCTTTTCCAGGTTTTGGTGTAACATCTATCGGAAACATAGCACTTTTGAAAATCTTTGTGAGGAAATGTCTACTTTAATAAATGTTTTAACTTGGACGAGAAGTAACATCGATTCTTTAAGCTAAATTTGATTTTTAAAGCAGACTTCAGGCATTTTGAAGAAATAAGACGATTTGGGGATCGATTTGGCGAGATTCATTTTTAATCAATCTCGGAGATCATATTTGAAAATTTTATCGGGGAGCTAGCGTGATTTTCCGCTTCTCCTATGCACATTGCCAGTTGGAAAATGAGGGGGTGTAATTGTGGTGTTGTTGCATAAAGACTTTTTAATCTACCTGCTGGAAGCCTTTCGCCACTTTGACTCTAGGACCCTTACTAGCAATGTGTGAAAAAAATTGTTGGAAAATCGTAGTTTTGACGGAAAATTTCAGCAAGGGTCTGCAGTTGATTCGATGTGCGTAAAGCTCACTATTTGCTTGTGCTGACACAAATATGGCATCGGCTCAGTCAGAGCATTCAGTTGCAATTTATTTTAACATAGCCTCAAGGATCACAGTGTTTGACATAAGTGGTAGCATTTCATCACCATAAAGAATAATCTAAAGCAGTGCTCGGTTGGAAAGGTTTAATAAGCCTTGAGGTCTAAGCAACAATAATAGTGTAGAAATTTGAAAAAAGAATCTGATAATGCCTCTATTGGTCGCTGTCCCTGTGGTCAGCCTTGTCTGTTTAAGTAACCTTGCTATTTAATCCGTGCTTTTCTCATTTCAAGTTAATGTTAACTGGCAAATAGTTATTGGACAATGTAATGCTTGATGCAAATGTTTATATCAGCCAATGTTGTCGACTACAGTGTCTCTCATTTAAACTGATACATTGATTCATCAAATGAGTTTGGAAGTTAACCATTGTGAAATAAGTTGGAGGTACTTGATCCTGGCAAGGACAAATAAGAACCTAATCCATCCACCAACTCAAAACATAAGCTGGATGAGTTCCGTTTTGAATTGTTAGAACTAGAGCTGCTATCATATTTATGATCTCATTGATTTATATGTGCTATGTTGTTGATTTCTTCATTGAAAAGATGTCCTAGTATTTTCTCTTCTGTTGTATTTTGTATCTCTATTTCACCTAACTTTGTACTGTAAAATTTTTTGCCTCTTTTCTGATGTTTTTTCCCAGTTATCAAGACTTTGCATTTCTTCTCTGAAAGTGTAATTCTGTTCTTCATTCACTCTTTCTCACTATTTACGTCATCCTTTGTTCTTCCTCCCTATCTGATATAATCACGGTAATACCATCTTGCCAACCAATCGCTGGAAAGAGTCTACTAATCAACTCAAGACACGCTGATTTTCAACTGTTTTCCTATCGAAACTATGAACTCATTTGTTGTTTTCGATTTTTACATATAGATTTAAAAAGAAATTCTAGCAGTTTTTTAAAAGTAGTAAGGAGGTTGACTATATCGATGCGCAAATGATAAATTGACAAATTTTATAGGATACTATTGTAATAAGATCTGTACACGCTTCATTTTAGGTTGTGGTGGTAGTTACAGTGACTGGTACCAATCACAAATTCTCTCTCCTGATTTCCCAAATACCTATCCAGCTGATTTCATATGCCGTTATGAGTTACATCCAAGATTTGCCAACCATGGCGTACGACTGCAATTCGACCAGTTTGAATTAGAAAACAGTCCTGGTTGCCAAAATGACAATTTGACGATATACAAGGGAAACATTTCCAATAAAGATATTGCTGATATCAAATGTGGAAATGTATCAGGCGATTTCTTTTCAAATTCAGGCCTTTTGATTATGGTTTTCAAATCCAATTCTTTTTTGAACACCAAAGGGTTTCGCATAAGAGTGACCCGTAAGTATTCTTTGTGTTATTTTTCGAATAATTTTTATTTCCCTACTTTACAATGAGCAATATGCAACTGTAATTTAGAATGAATCAGATTTTTTGTCACTGATTATTATTGATAGTGCAAACCGTTAGATAATGATAAAAATTAAAATGTTAACATAAAAAATACTCCCAAATACAATGGAGAGATGGTCTTGGCTAGAGAGAGAGTTTAAAGTTTGCTATTGATAGCAAATAAGAATTTGCCATAAGCCTAAAGCAATTGTTGAGAAGACTGTTGCCATATTCATGCAGCGTAATTCTGTCTCTGCATGGTCTATAAATATATATATATATATTTCATTGTGCCTGTGTGGCATAGTGAATTGGTTCCTTGACTCCTGTGACGGCGAACGGGGTTTGATTCCCAGGTAGAGACTTTTAATTTAAAGTCAGCCATTGCCTATTTGAATGTATATATATATATATATATATATATATATAGACATTCATAAGCCCAACGATATAAAATTTTAATATAAAATTAAGATATTAAATAAGTATTCAAGGAAAAAACTTCACTTGTAAACTTTTCGACTTTCGTCATCATCAGTATTAACTATTCAAGTTACATAGAGCGCATATATAACCAATAATATAAAAGAACAGTATACAATTTGGAGAAAACAATAAAAACACAGAGCAAGCGAAACCTAATACAATGGATAACATGTGAAATTAAATAATGACAGAGATAACAGGGTTTGGTGCGAGAAAGGGGTGTTGGAGAAGATAATAGGGCTGATTTGATGAATACTGTAATGACAAGGCATCACCAGGATGGGGAACTTCTAAGTGGAAATGGTTTGCGCTCAAGTATGAAACCAGTCCTTACAGAAACTTCCAATGATCAAGAGAAGACGCAGCAACTAAACGATAAATGATGTGATGAAATGTTTACGGAGGATGGCAGGATAGTTGGCAGGTTTGTCTGTGGGAAAGCGGTGAATTTATCACAGAGAGCCATTTCGGATGAGGAGATTAGACTCCTCTCCAAGGGCTTAATGCTTTCACCCGTTCCTGTAGAAATCGATGGTGCAAAAATGAGGCAGGGCATGGAAGAATTCAAACAACGCATGAGACTAAGGTGGTATTTCAAAGACAAAAAAAATGAAATTAACGACTATAACAAATTTAAGCCGAAATCTTCATGGAATCCCCCTAAGGACGATCCCCTTCTTGAATCTTACTTGTCTCTTCTGGAGAAGAAGGTATTGTCTCTGTCACCGGAGAGTAAGTCTTTTCCTAATCTTTCATCTTCTGAACTCTATGCTCTTAAAAGTTTTAAATCTGATTATAATGTGGTTATTAAGGAGGCTGATAAGGGTTCAGCGGTTGTTGTATGGGACAGGGGGGATTACATTATGGAGGCTGACCGACAATTAAATGATAGGCAAGTTTACGAGGAAATTGAGGTGGACCCAACTGTAGAATTGGTTAAGACCATTAATAATAGGTTGCAAGAATTAAGGGCGGAGGTACCGGGATTAGCAGAGGTGACTGATTATTTACAAGTTAAGGATTCTAAGTTAGGCAGATTTTATCTTTTACCTAAGATCCACAAGGGTCTTAGTAGTGTTAAGGGGCGGCCAGTCATCTCTAATTGTGGTACAATAACAGAGCATATATCAGAGTATTTAGATTACCACCTTAATACGTTGGTTGGTCCCACTAGGTCTTATGTTAAGGATACTAACCACTTGTTAGCTAGACTTGATAAGTTAGGTAAGATACCGGAGGGAGCTTTGATCTGCACTTTTGACGTAGTGGGGCTATATCCCAGTATACCCTATGGGGAGGGTCTCGAGGCAATCAGGGAAGCGTTGGACAAGGGGGGTTAACCCGGGCGTGGCTGCTGATACCCTTGTTGGGTTGGCGTCCTTGGTCCTTGACAAAAATTACTTTGAATTTAACGATAAGATATATAGGCAGAAATTGGGGACAGCAATACGCCAAAGTTTGCTCCGGCCTATGCTAATCTTTTCATGAGTGGGTTGGAAGAGAGATTGTTGGATGCTTCGGTAGAAAAGCCCCTGGTCTGGATGAGATTCATCGTTGATGTTTTTTTTGTTTGGACGCATGGGGAGGAGAAACTGAAGCGTTTCATCAATTTTCTCAACAGTAGCCACGAGACTATTAAGTTTACTAGCGAGTATTCCAGGGAAACGATTAGTTTTTTAGATGTCCAGGTCACTTTCGGAGAGTGGGGAATCCTGACAACAGATTTATTTTGCAAGCCAACTGATACTCATCAGTTCTTGCATAAGCATTCTTGTCATCCATGGCATACTAAGAAGGTGATCCCCTATAGCCAAGACCTTAGGTATCGTAGGATCTTTTCAGAGGATAGTCAGTTTATGGATAACTTAGATAAATTGGCTGGATGGTTACAGGATAGGGGTTACGAAGAGTCATTAGTTAGTAAGCAAATAGATAGGATACGTAAGTTAGATAGAGAGACTCTTCTAGCCAGTGCAGGTAAGGAAAAGAACTTTGGGAGGGGGGAGAGAATCCCTTTGGTGTTAACATACAATCCGGCACTCAACGGTGTGGGGAGAATCGTAAGGGATCTCCATTCTATGCTTTCCAACTCGGAGGAGCATAGGGTGGTTTTTCCAGAACCTCCGGTCACTGCATTTAGGAGATGTAAGAATTTTAAGGATATGTTAGTTAGGGCTAGGCTTACTAATGATAACAATGATAAAAGGGAATGTTCTCGTTGTAAAAAGCCCAGATGTCAAGTGTGTAAATCTATGTCTAACAGCGATAGCCTTCATTCCCATGTTACTAATAAGGAGTATAAGATTAATTTTCTGTTTAACTGTGATTCGTCTAATGTTGTCTATCTGTTGGATTTTGTTGTATGTGGTTTTCAATATGTGGGTAGCACTAGCACGCCTTTTAGGTTAAGGTTTAATAATTAAAAGGCGTGTTATCGTAAGTTTAGGTTAGGGTCTTCAGTCCCCCAGATGGAATTCTTCAGGCATTTTTCTGAAGAAGGACATCATGGGTTTCTTGAGGACATCAGTGTTAAAATTATTGATAAGTTAACTGGGAAGGATAGGATACGTGAGAGGTTCTGGCAACATAAGCTGGACACTTTCACACCCCGGGGTCTTAATGCTAAGGAAGTAGATCTGTAGTTTTATAATATAATTTTTTTTTTTTTTAGTTTTGTGTTTGTTTTTAGCATACATATCTCTCTGTTTCTCCTTTTATGTTATTTCTCCTTTTCTATTTATCTCCAATTATCTTTTATTATATATCTTCGCTCTTTTTTCGTTTTCCATAATGCTTCACTGATTTACTTTGTCCTTTTCTTTTGATTTCGGTGGGACGGACGGTACTATCTTCTCAAACACCCCTTTCTCGCACTTAACCCTGTTATCTCTGTCTTCATTTAATTTCACATATTATCCCTTGTATAAAGTTTCACTTGTTCTCTATTTTTATTGTTTTCTCCTAATTGTATACTGTTCTTTTGTATTATTGATTATATATGCGCTCTATGTATCTTGAATAGTTATTACTGATGATCACGAAAGTCGAAACGTTTACAAGTGAAGTTTTTTTTTGAATACTTATTTAATGTTTTAAAAAATTTATATATAGGCTTTAGTTCGGTCCTTGGAATGCTTTTAATTTGACGATACAAAAAAAAATTCTAAGAAATTCAAGCATCGTATGGGTATGAAATTAAACTCTGATTCCATGCAAAAGATATCATGATGGATTATGCCGCCATGAAAAATTCTAAAGAAAAATTAAATGTTTGCAATGCTATGCAAAGGGAACTCCAGTTTTTCACTACTCTCAGCCCCGAAGCGCATGATTAAAACAAATTCAAGCAGCTCTCACTGAGCAGATTTACTTACCAAGATCCAGCTTTAAAAAGGGCCTGTTTTAACTTATATATACCCTGACTTAAAGTTACTCTAACTTGCATGGGAGCCTTCCCACATTAGAACCTCCCCTTTACACTTTTACCACGAAAATTGAAAAAATGCATTGAAAAATATTCGATTTACATGTAATTGATGATTAGGTTTAAAATTACAATAGAAGGTAGTCATTTTTAGACTCTTTCACACGACTAGCTTCTGTCTTCAGATTCGAAAATTTCAAACCAGTCATAAGTAAAGTACGCCACATTTGACAGCTAATTAGCCTGTGGCACACTTTTAATACAGAAAACATTTTATTTAATGACTTACTTTGTATACTGATGAAGTCGTGCATTAAAAAGTTTTAAATGTGTCTATATATTAATATATTTACTTAAATGCATCATCATTCAGCCATTCGCTGACATTGAACATATTCTATCGATAATTGATCAATCCAATTATGTTAGTTCTTTAGCCTCAAATAAGTAATTACTTCAAATAGCTTAAATTTATAGTTGAGAATTAAAAATCAGGTTTTCCTTTCTAGACTGCAGCAAATTGTTGACAAATGAAAGTGGAATAATTATTTTGCCTAAACACGCATACCATCTTCCCATCCGTTGTACATACGCTATACGTTTGGAAAAAGGCTCTAGAGTACAACTGATCTTCAAGAATTTTTCATCTGATAATTGCTACTCCTGTTACCTTTATATCTACGATGGACGTGATTCTTCAGCACGTCTTGGTATGGTATTGAGAGGGTCAGATGCCACAAACTATTTAGCAAGTGGGAATGAAGTTTTTATGGTATATGAGGATTACTGGTATCGCCAACAATACTCTGAATTAAAAATACAATACTATGCCCATCGAGGTAATGATTACTTTCAGAGATCAAAAGCTGATAATGTTTAGTTATTACATTTTAAGATTTGTTACATTTTATCGATATCGATTATTAAAGAGTCAAGTAAAGGAATCAATAATATATACAATTGCAAATAAGATGAAATATCAAAATAAGAATACACTTTCTTTAATAACTAATAAGGGATTAACAATCAATTTTGCAAATTTTAACATATGGATAGTAGACTGTAATACTTGAATTCCAGAAATTGCATTTAAAAAGGAGCAGCACTACAAGGGGCTGTGGCCCCCTCTCCTCCTACCCAACGGAGCGTAAATATCGATTTACTCGGCAGATCTGGGAGTTTCAGCGACCTACTCGGGAGACTCGGTGAGTCAGTGACAAGGTTGATGGTTTATACTAAACAAAAATAGGACAATACAAATTAATTACTTAGTCTTTCTTACAAATTCAAATTTAAATATGTCTTTGAGTAATGTAAATAATAGAGATTAATTAGACAAAATGCCCGATTTGCCGAGTTGAGTTGTTTTGTTTTATTTGCGCTTATACAAAGTGAACCCGCGCCAGGTCAATTTTGCAGAGTTGACTGGAGTTTACATGGAGCACATCCTACACCTAGAGTACGCAACTTGTTTATCGCTCTTTCCACTCTGTTCACATTGAAAAGCTTACTCATGCTTGCCTGGCTAACGTAGCCAACCCACTGTGGCAATGCAGAAGTCAACTATAACTGGAATTACCATTCATTTTGTTTCCCTATTTATTTATAAAAGTATCTGGAGAGGTCAGGAGGTCATTGCAGTTTCAAAAATGTTTTATTCTTCATTATTTTAGAAAGTTTTGTGAAGGCACTATCGCTTTCTATAACTCTGCCATTTTCTCACAATTACACGGCAATTTAACGTCTATCACTCCCTTAAGAAACGTTTACAGTACCACTCCTAAATACAGAGTGCTATTCATGAATCTATTAAGATTTCAACTCAGGGATGCCGGAAGCATTGAAGGATGCAGGGGGGCAGGCATTCTTTGAAGGCACTTGACCACAAAATACGTCCTGCAAATTAATAGAAAATCAAAACAAAACTGGTGTCTTATTGAACTAATTTGATGGTACGTCTCTGTCCATTCGAAGGTCCATTCCATAAGAATTTGTGCTTTGTTCTGATAGATTTTCAAAAAGAATTGATAGAATTGAGCAGAGCACTTCTTACCCCCTCTGCCCCCCCCTTGAGAAAGGGGGAGCAGCTGCCCTCCTTGCCCCCCTCTTCCGGCATCGCTGTTTCAACCTAAAAAATGAAAGTTAGGTTTAAGATCTTCCCTTCTCCATATAAGGTCATGTGTAGAATACATTTATGATTAGGATATAGACAAACATAGGACTCTTTCGAATATATAGTTTGTTAAATCCAATTATTATATCGATTATAGCAAAGCGAAGCAAACTGCTTTGCCAGTGTTGCTAAAGAAGATGATTTTCATTTTTATCCCTTTCCTAGTAAATGAGAGTTGATCTGTACAATAAAGTATCAGATGAAATTTAATTGTTTTCGTAAGAATAAACTTAACTTTGATGTTATTATAACTTATCATAAAATATTTGCTTTTGAATACAAATGTCTTTGCAAGGAATATAAATATGCTTCTATGACAATACTAAGTGGCATACTTTCTTCCAGCGGTAACATTCCTTATTTAGGAGCCAAATAACTTAAGGTCAACTTTATTATCAATCATTCAAGGCTCGTCTGAGGAATCTGTGTTGATGATAAAATGCGGCCCTTATGATTTACATTGTCTACATTTCTCACCCAGAAACGTCAATGTATAGACAGAGTAAACTGGTAGCTACTACACAGATTGCAGTGCATACTTCAGAGTTCTCCACTGTGGGACACACGATCAATCCAAAAAGTTCATTTATCAGTTCAACGCAAAGGAATTTGCCTTCAAGATCTATATCAATGGAGTCTGACTTAAGAGTTGGAGTCATTTCAACACAAAATGTTCTATCAGCAACTCCAACACGGTCTTTGATGTCTACACCATCAACAACTACCTATTCCAATGTCTTGCTTCATCTAAATTCGACAATCATTCATTCACGCACATCTACAGAAGGGTTACATGGACAGTCAAGTTCAGTGATGGCAAAAGGTAATGTTTTACACCAAGTCTAGCTTTTGCAAGAAACAAGGTAACAAATATCAGTCGATAAAATATTTAATTAGTTAATAGGTCAAAGTTTGAGAAGGTAGCAAGCGAATTAATCAAGTAGCAATGATAAGTAAGGGACGTGTCTAAGATTAAAGATGTTTAATTGTCTGCAGGATCGTTAACTGATTAAGTATTTCTGCCCAAGACATTGTTTCTTGTTTCACGTAGATTTAAGTACGTTCATATGTTGTTTTTTCCTACTTTCTTGATTGATTGCTGTTTGAATAGCCAATTCAAATCCTCTTTCAATGACCTCAATATCATCAGATTTCAACTTTCATCTGTTTGCTAATTTATTCATCCAGTATTATCTGCAACAATATCTATTATGAATGCGTTTTTTTTTAAATAATTGGTGTTAATCAGAATCAATGGATTATCGCAATTGAACACAGTGTCAACGTTTCAGAAATTACAGATTGATTGATAATTGATTGATTGATTTACTAATTGATTTACTGATGAATTCTTTCATTTACTAATTGATTTTTTGATCTACTGATAAATACACTTATTGATTGGTTTACTGATTGATTTATTTGTTTATTGACTCACTGGTGGACTAATTGATTGACTGATCTAAATTTGATTGATTGATTGATTGATTGATTGATTGATTGATTGATTGATTGATTTATTGATTATTTTCCTAATTAACGGTTTTATTTGCTAATTCCTTCCTTAAGATGAATTTATTGAGCTGGATGATGAGCTGGATGGCTTTCATTATTGCCATAAATATTCTTATCAATTGTCTTTAGATGAATTGATCGCTTAGTTGTTAAAAACTGTCACTCAATTGCCTTTATTGATAAATTCTCAAGCAAATGAGAGTCTTTGATATTTCATAACCGATTTTGAATGATTTCCTGAATGACTGGCTGGCTGACTGAATGATTATTTAAATACATTCCTAATAGATTAGTTGTTTGATCATTTATTGCTTGTTAAATGATTTATTGTTTTATTAATGGCTCACACTTTTTTCATCCCTTAATTGGTTTAAATATAACAATGTGTTTTCAATTGTTAATTGCTATCATTATTTTCATGCTCATTTTGTTGCTAACTATCTATTCACAAATAGAATTTTTCATCTATTAACTAAAACATATTTTTTACATTTATGGAGTGGTAAGTAGGCTTCCATTTTCGCTTTGATATTGTTAAGTGTTAAAACAATAGAGTAATACTTTGACTGGTAAATTGATTCAATGACCGTTTTTATTTTGTTAGGTTCTCAACTGAATTCCTTGCTTTTCAAGGATCTAATTGATTCACTGTTTTGTCAATCAATCTCTAATGAAATCTTTTGGTTAATGAGTATTACAGGCTACACTTACGCTTCAGGTAGAAGTATCGACATAAGTATATACACACTTTCGACACATTAGGGCAAAGCCATGTATGGAGCGGCCTAGTAAAGAATTGGCAACACAGAAATGGACTACCAAGCAAAATGTGAAATTATATGATTTTTTGATCCTTCTAACAGTTATCAATATCAACCAAATCCTCTTTTCTATTGTGCCACAATCGCATAGCCAGCGTCACAGACTGTGAAACTCTGAGTTGATGATGATGATGATGATGATGATGATGATGAAGATTATGATGATGATGATAATGATGATGATGATGATGATGATGATGATGATGATGATGATGATGATGATGATGGTGATGATTATGATGATGGTGATGATTATGATGATGATGATGATGATGATGATGATGATGATGATGATGATGATGATGATGATGATGATGATGATGATGATGATGATGATGATGATGATGATGATGATGATGATGATGATGATGATGATGATGATGATGATGATGATGATGATGATGATGATGATGATGATGATGATGATGATGATGATGATGATGATGATGATGATGATGATTATGATGATGATGATGATGGTGATGATGATGATGATGATGATGATGATGATGATGATGATGATGATGATGATGATGATGATGATGACGATGACGATGATGACGATGATGATTATGATGATGATGATAATGATTATTATTATTATTTTTCGCTCCACAGCACTTTGTGTACTTTGGTATTGAAATTAACATTTGCTAAAGATTTTTGAGGTGTGCCATCTCCAGGTAAAGAAAAATAGTAAAACTTAAACTCATTTAATCTTATTTTGACTTAAATTTTTGGTAAACGTGTCAAAAATATATGCGTTCATAATCATTGTATATCACTGCGAGCAAAATTTTGCAATGACTTCCTCAAAATCTTTTGACTATCCTTGCACTCTTTCTATCATTCGTTGGTTTTGAAATATAAACCCTTACTGCATTAATGTAATCATAAGAATTCAAAAAAATCTAAAGGAAAGAAGAAAAATATTCATGACAAACACATTTTCGGTATGATGATCTGACATTTGCTATTCAAGCTATTGAAAATGTTTTTAAATTTCATGTCATCAATAAAATACAACCTTGTTGTCACTTAAAGGGTACACGGCTATCTTCTGTGAAACTTTTAAATATATTTTGCTCAATTAGAGATCAAGGAAAAGTCACAAAGAAGCATTTAAATAAGATAATGATTCCCCTTACATAATTTTTTCCCTAATGTAGTCGTGCCACTAGACAAGAAATGCCATGTTTAATCGGTCAAAATGTCTTTCTTGAAAAAGGCGCGTATTTTCTTAAAATATGAAACGTATTAAATGCAAATATAGTTACTCTTGACATCTTTCTGAGAAGATTTGAGTATTGTTACTTCGAAACTGCTAAGATATTTTAAATACCAAATGGGGTTTTTCCAAAATGGCTAATAGATTCGCAGTCCCAATTCACATTTTTTTGATATGCCAATGAGTGCTGTTGAGTGTTATCTCAACCCTAGATTGTAAACAAGAGTTCAATTTTCGTTGATAATAATTGAAGAGTTGTTTATGCCGTTTATGTAAATAAAAAAGAATTTGTATTTAATCTAAATAGAATCATTTCTTTTAAAAATGAATTGTGTGGATGCTTTAAAATAGGATTAATACCCTCCAAAATCAGAGTTATGTGTGTCAAGGAGTTGATTAGCAAAGGGGAGGGGGCATCTTTTGGATAGGTCATCCACTGTTGTGCAAGTAGTTTTTCAAATACGTGGAGAAAATAGATGGGGGTTGAAATGCCCATTTCACTTGTTCACGCCAACGAAAAATATCTGTGTGTTTTTGTCTTCGATAAAAGTTTTGTTTCATTAACTGAAATAGTTTTTTCATGTTTTCTTCCAGTACTCAACTAAAGAGATGATCGATGAATATCAAAGGTACATCACTGGTTTCCAAAAATTCTTGAAAATTCAAAAACTGAGAAGAGAAAGTCAACATGTAATGAACTATAGAAAAATGTTATCGTTGAACATTAGATTTTGCCTTGACGTTGGCATTGTCATCAATGAGTGCAGACAGTCCTTCTAAATCAATACACTATGCCTACAGTACTTCAATAGTTAAATTGGGTAAAAGCAATTGAAATTAAGACTTCTCATTGAAATTAACAGATTTACGCGTATACTTAGATAATTTCTATTCATTCCCAACTTGTTTATTCTAACAGGGTACATTATAAAGAGTATGAACTAAATGTCTTACCCTTTTTAAATGTTGTAAAATTTGAATAAAATTTCAAATAGAATATAATTTTGTTCACTTGTCTTAGCTTCTTGCATCCACACAAAACATAAGAGTGCAAGAAATCCGGTCTAATTTACTTATTCAGGAAATAATATAGCTTAGCCACAGTCTAACCAATGGCGCTACAGTTTCCTTACCAAAGGGAGCATGGTTTGCTGTTGTTGCATCAGCTCAAAACGCTCTTTAATTCCCGGTAAATTTTAGCTAAGCGATGAATTTTAGTTACCAATGGAAAAGCCAAATTAATTGCGATGTAGGGAATGGACAAAGAACATTCCTATCTACATCTTATAAATGGGTCTGGTTCAGTACAGTAAAACGGACTGTTCTAATCAAATGATCAAGTGAAGAAAGCGGATAAGCCTGAAACGTGAAAACAATATCAGAAACCTAAACTGAATTAATATACCAATCAATCCATAAAACAATGACTTGTAAAGGTATGGAAAAAAGGTGGCAAATGTGAATCATTTAAGCTACTTATTGATGTCTAAGCCTCTTTTGAACTGTATTGTACTGAACTTAACTGAACTGAACCGAGCTGAACAGAACTGAACAGAACTGAACTGAACTGAGCTAAACTAAACTGAACTGAACTTAACTCAGCTGAACTGAACTTAACGGAAACAGGAATAATTCGCACTATCTTTAACTTATGTTTTCAAGTGGTATACAGATTGCATGCGTTCTTCATCAAGTGAAGCCACGGGCAGTAATGCACCTTGTTGGTCGCTTAGAAATCAGAATTTGTTACCTTGTTAATGCTTTATTTTCTCCGTTCATGTTGCTGCAAAGTTTAGGCATAGCCGCCATTCCTATAAAACAAAGTATTAAGAAGGTAACAAAGTTTAATTTCTAAGCGACCAACAAGGTGCATTACTACCCGTGGTGGTGCCTGATAAATTCATTCTATCATGATATGTTTTGAAACAAAAGTTTGTTTATGATATATTACTGGCCTCTAAAAAATTAAGGTATGTTAATTCTTTACGCCTTTACGTGGTATGTTCAAACTTCTCGTTCTATGTGATGCTGAGACTGAAGGGTTGTTTCAAATAATTATACAATATATTTAGACTTTTTCCAAGAAAAGATAGCCAAAAAACATAGTTGGTGATGGAAAGACCCGCTAAATAAAGAGCGGCTTATACCAACTGTGGAATCTGCTTCTATTTACATTCTTATTTATTTAATAATTTCCACGCCCTTACAGAAACACGAGCTGGTTTGGCAATAATATTGTTTTCCAGCCCAAAGAAGGTTGTTTGGATTCGAATTTGATACCTCGATTTCCAAAGTTTTTTTGTGGATTAGAGTTAGAATAATAATAGAATCAAAATCAAAGAAGTAACATAATACTGCAAGAGAATGTCATAATACAACTAGAAATTAAATTAATCAAGGACTTAATCCTTTGATCTAAAACTAGATACAAAGCATTGTGTGGCGGCATGATTGCGTGATTGCGTTTCTGACAAATTTCTTCCTGGTTCAATTGCAACTGCACGAGTCAATGGTATAAATCCTTTTTCAGAGTGATAAATTCCTTTTCAATTTCAGCCCTTGCATTTTATAGTGAACACCCAAACTTGCGTTCCCTCTTTTATCTGAAAAGTGCCCCTATTATCTCACACAATTGACCATCCTAATTATAAAGTGGCCATTTGTATCACGAGAATGCCCCTTTAGTAGCGTTTAGCAAAAAGCAATGCCCCTTTCCGCTTTTGCCCCTCCATTCTCAACAGGTTTTTAAAAAAAAAGTTTTAACATCCCCTAAATATCGAAGCATCATCCATTCTTTTTCCTCTCACTATGAAATAAGAAGCGAGTGGCCTCATATATTTTAGCAATTGCCGCAAGCAACAATGCTTTTTCCCGTTTTTATCAAGCACCGCTTTTGTGCCGTAAAAGATGTAATTTGCGTTATGACACCGGCACGATTTCTTCATCGGGTTGTTTTGTTAGATCATGATTAATTTCAAATTCAATACAGGTCTTTCATAAGAAAATTGCCACTACTGACTTTGCATTTAACTGCGAATGTAAAGTCTATTTCAGAAAGCCGATAATTCAAACAAAATCCCTATCTTCTTTAGCGGAAAACGAGACAGAAACACACAAAACACAACAACGAGGAGCAATAAAAGGCCTTAAGTCATTTGGTCACTAGGAATTGATACTTTAATCCAATGTAAGACACTCTCTCTGTTATTGAGTCAAAGTGCTTCCTGGTTGATTAAGAGCTGCAGTGATTGGGCAAAATTTTGCAGCGTTGTCTTAGCGATCAATTGAGTTCTATCTGAAGCAAACGCTCAAATCAACGGCTGTAGCACTTGGAAGGAATGTCGCACAAGGGAAATTTGGAGGTATGATTTTTAATTAAGCTCTAGCTTGTAAGCAAGAACTTGAATTAGCAAGCACAGCTTTTGCAATGTTTGGTCTTCATGCCAAATAGTTTGTCTAAGACTGTACAAAATATGTTCTTGGGATGCCGGGATTACAGATAACTATCTTAGATTTATTTTCAGTACTAAAAGCCCAACTATCTGAGGGTGAATTAATGCCATCATAAAGATATTATCGGTGTAAATCCACAAGTACTCTGAAAAGTTACATGCTTGAGAGTAGCACATTGGTGATTATTGTACAAATCAATTGGTCAACGGTTGGGCATTATTATTATCAACTAAAATTGGCTATTGATCAAAACTAACGAAGGCTCTCTTGTGACTTGATCTTTTGACAAATGTTAAGGAGTAAAAAACATTACCCCAAAAGGGATGTTCAGCCCCCAAACAGAATGAGAAAACAAAAGAAATAATGAAAAATAGCAATTTTGCAGTATATTCAGACATAACCCCCCAAATTTCTGCCAAGTCCTTGATTTACCTTATATTTCATAACAGATTGCTATCACTATATTTTATTCATAGAACTTATCATAGGCTTGAATATGGGCAACTGCCTAATCTGGTGCCTGATCCTCTTTGGATATTGGATACCAAGTGCAGCCTCGAGTAAGTCCAATGCAGAATGATTTTTTGCAATTAATGTTTCGTATTTTAGCGTGTATTAGTAGCGGCGTACCCAGGTAAAATAAATTAAAGCTTCCTAAGGCTGGCCTCCTTGCTGGGTTTTGAATCCATCCCTGCCCAGACCTTGGGATAATCTAAGGCCTCTTATAATGGGCCAGCACCAATTTACATAGATGTCACGGGAAACCCAAAAAAGTCCTTTTTCTGTAAAAAATTATAGTATATCCCTTGTGAATTGCCTTGTAATAAATATATCGAACAATGAAACATTTTCTAATGATCATGTATGGGACTCTCGTCAGAGAGTTATATTTGAGTATAAAACAGAAAGTTGACTCTGGCAGTCGTCGTCTACAGATTGTTATTTGGCGAATAAGTATTTCATTCATTGACAAAATTTAGGCACCCGAGGGGTAGTTGACCTAAATTTATATTGGGTGTGCCCACAATAAGACTTTTCCCTGGCTCCAAAAATTCTCTTTTCAAATAATACCCGGGTCTAGACTAGATTTGACTACTCTAAAACACAGTCACTGACTAAAGTGAAAGGTTTTTTTCAATTGTCCATGGACTGAATCATATGAATCTCAAGAAACTCCCCTTCGAAAATTTTGACAATCAGATCCAAAAAATTGCCCGCATTTGATGACCTGTTCTAGAAAAAAGTAGAAAATGATATCCTTACAAATGGCACATAAAAGTGCCAAAAATATATTAAGTATCTTCACCCGGGGCACATCCTTGTTGGACAAATAAACAAAGTACCTTCCCCAGAGTCTTGACAATGGGAATAAATAAATGGTAACTGCGATCAAAGCACAAAAATTTAAACTTGTCTTTGAAAGAACAGTGGAGTTTGCTCAGTACATTGGAGGCTGGCATAAAATTGTTCAACCTAGCCGGCTGACATTATATCGCCTATTATTTGTACAGTTGCAAATACTTTGGCTTGCGAAGAAAATGCACCTTGTCAGGTATGCAAATCCTAGCTAGCAAGGAACTGATATAACGATAATTGATCCTGTAAAGTAAGGAACGAAATAAATACTTATAAGATTGGCCCAACGTTGACAAGAAATCAAATTTTCTCTAACATCAAATGTTTCATAAATGCACTAAGCTTCGTTATGGCTTTTGTCAAAAATTAAAATGGTGCTTTGGGACTACTAGGTAAAGGAAAGATTTGTTGCATGATACTATTGGCGAACTTTGATAAGTCTGGGTATTCAATTTAGTCAAGCAATGTAAAAACACTTACACAATAAATTTGAATTTCAGATTGCAACATCACGCTGACATCTCTTTCTTCATGGATTTATTCACCTTTGTATCCCTCAAATTACCCAAATAACTCTACCTGCAACTACACTTTCATATACAGCAGACCGCCAAACTATCGCCTTATTGTTTACTTCTCCTGGATTGATATCGAGGATAGTGAATCTTGTGCAGCTGACAGTTTGTCAATTTATGATGGAAACAGTTCACATGCACCGCTGATTGACACCATTTGCGGAAGAAAAAGTGGAATTCGTTATATGACGACTGGAAATTCACTCTTTGTTCAATTCAAATCAAATGATAATGTAACAAAACAAGGGTTTTACGCATATTTCAGTTACCAGTATATAAGTAAGTAGTCAATAAGTTACTTAAGTACTTTGAACGTTTAGATTACTTGACTTCCATACTTCTGCTGTTCTGTGCAATTTAATTCCAAAAAGGATGAAAAACATTGTGGATGCTAAGAGCTGACAAACAATTTTGGGGCATAACACAATACTATCCATATTATGCTCAGGATTAAACTCAAGAGGATCAAATGTGTCTCTGAATTTTGCTATGTGTTAAGGTTTATATTTGAGACATAAGTTGGCAGGTATATTTCTTGTAGTTTCGACAGGAGTATTCATTAATATCAGAAGAAAACATTACGTACGAAATTATTGCTAAAAGCAGAATAATGAAGCAAAAAATTTTTGGATATTTTCAGAAAATTTTGTTTTGGGTCGGGCTAAACATCACCTATGAATAGAAGAACTTGATCTGACAAACATTGGTAGAAATGTAAAAAATGACAGCTAGATGAAATAGAATTTCCTTGAAAGGAGTACAGAAATCTAATTAAGAAATTTAGTTAGTGTTAGTATAGTCTCTGATATATTCCTCTGCATAAAACATTGTTTTTTTTTCAACTACGAAAAGAAAGATTGCTTTGTTTTATAGATCCAAGACAATATCTTAGTGGTTCTGGCAACATAGATTCACCCAATTATCCATACAGATATCCCAATAAGGAATCAATCGTCTATTCCATCAGAAATAATTATGGAGGCAAGTTGTATCTGCAAATTGTGCATTTTGACTTGGAGACGTCTGAAAATTGCACAAAGGACAGGTTGAAAATTTATGAAGGATCCATATCAAACTCTACATTAATGACAACTAGATGTGGTAAAGACAGGACACATTACACTTCTCAATCAAACTTGATATATTTGGTGTTTAAGTCAGACTCAACAATATCTCGTACTGGATATCGCATCCAATATACATGTATGTCTTTCGTTACAATTTGAATTGTTTTGAAATTGTGTATATTATAAATTTCTGTTCCCTTACAGCCCTAAGACCTCTTATTGATTCACTTTTAGTTTTCAAATTGAAATATTAGCCTTCTGGTTTCAAGTATTATTCTTTTAAACACCTAGAGCAATTCGGCTGTTGTTTGGAGCAAGAAGCTTTGAAACTGTTTTCCAAAGCGGTGTGGTTTCTAACCAAATGTTCCTGGCCACGAAAAATCCAAAGCTATTCCTCTTTCTAGACTCCTAACCGGCTTTTATCATAAACGCTTTGAAATGCCTAAAGTTTAAAAGAAAGCACTGGTGATTCGAAATTTATCTAGATCGAATCTATGGTGTCGATACTTTAACAAGAATAAATCCGTGTTGGAATATAGAACATAAAATTCACCTATAGATGAGCTAAAACGTGAATTAAAAAGGTTTTTTATGTGGTATATTCAAGTTGCCTCCAAATATAAAGAGTATGCCTTAATCCTAGCATCTAGTTATAATTATGGTTCTTTTTGCGATTTCTAAAACCTATCAAAGTAATAAAATTCTATTCATAGAGAAATAATTTCTGCTCGTGATTGAATTTAGCATTTCTTTTGCGTCTTTCATACATGAGGCATGAAATTTGACATACAGGTTGAGTTTAATAAAAATGTCATACTTATATTGATTACGTCACCAAATGTTTCAAAATGATCTCTAAAGCTCATAATTAAGTAAACAGGTTATAAAGCTGACTGCAGTAAGATTATGATTACTAAACTGGAGATGTGTTAAAAAGACCTCGCATTACAAATCTTTTATAATTGATTGCATTTTTCAAACATGAGACCTTTCAGCAAAATTTCAACTAAAGTTTTGTAAAATAATTTCGAAATTTTCTTTTGTTTTTTAGACTGTAACTTCACTATGACATCTCTTAATACAGTGATAACATCACCGTTTTACCCTTCAAATTACCCTGATCAAACTACTTGCAACTACAGATTCATACACAGCAGACCCCAAAACTACCGCCTCTATGTTCACTTCTACATGATTGACATCGAGGATAGTGAATCTTGTGCAGCAGACAGTTTGTCAATTTATGATGGAAACAGTACAAATGCTCCTTTGATTGACACCATTTGTGGAAGAAAAAGTGGAATTCGTTATATGACGACTGGAAATTCACTCTTTATTCAATTCAAATCAAATGACAACGTGACAAAACGAGGGTTTAGTGCATATTTCTATCAGCGGTTCATGGGCAAGTATTTAAGTTTCTTTTATGGATTACGACTTTTTAGCTTGCTAGATTTCCATCTCTGTTTTGCTCTGCGCGATTCCCATTCTGAAAGGTTGACCAAAATTGCATGGTTGATAGCTTTCGAGTCAAAATCAAAAAGTTTCCAAATATTTTTTGGCACGACAACAAAACCATATGGGTTTATCAGACATTTCTGATTATAAGTGTGTCCGACTATCGTTATGTGTTTTTTGAAAATATTTGATAGAAATGCATTATCCTGTATTTTCCGAAAAAAAAAATTACAAAGCTAAAGTGCAATGTGAACAGCAGCTTCAAAACAGTTTTGTGTTTTTTGTAATGCTCTAAAGAAGCCGTGTTCCACCTAGGGGTTCATATCAAATAGTAAGTAATGGTAATTAGCGGTAAACTTCAACTTCATCATACAAAGAGACGCAGATATTATATGGACAATTTGAAAAAAATATACCTCCCTTGAAATTTTATGTAGCTTATTATTATCTACGTAAATGCAAGTATAGGTTTTTTATAGATAACTAAGTAGATATATCCAAGAACTGCATCTTCTCGGTTAATTTTTTATAATAGTTGTAAAAAAGATTAAGCAGTGATGGGTATCCTGCTGCAGGACACAAGACCCCTTGTCTTAATTCTTGTTCGAAATGGTTTTTTAGCAGTTATTGGCAAAAGTCAAACTAAATTTATTTGCTTTGATGGAAGAAAATCAGCGCGATGCTTCTTAACTTCAATTCGAAGCGTAAATGCCTGTCTTAATGTTGCGTTTATCTATGAGACTGATAAAACGTCGCTGCAACCAATGATTAATCTGAAGGGCATTGTCAATTGTCATACATACATTAACTGAAGTAATTCGAACTGCATATTCCACTAGAAGGATAACAGTTGATGTGGAACTTCAGTGAGAGAATATTAAAACAAGCTAATGCTGCATTATTATTAAAAAGAGAGGGTACATGCTCCTGAATTACATGTCTTCATTTAACACATTGCGATGGCTTTCGAGGGAGTCAATCTGAGATCCGGATTCCCCAATGGTATACTTCTCTTAGTTCCTATCTTATCTGTTTCCAGTCTGTATCGGCAAGAATCAGACTACTTCTTTGTATTTTTGGGTGAAGATCAATCTATTACATACTGTTGTATATTGTAAACAATTGCCTTTCATAAATGTAACAATTGTCTATGAACCTTTGATAATAATGCCCAATACCATTAATGAATTAAAAAAGTAGTACAACGAATCGTTATTAACACCTATTTATATGTAATGAAGACTCTCTTTACAGCAAATAAAAAGTTAATGTGTAACTAATATCTTCAAGTATTAACCTATGCTGAAGCTGCGTTATCGAAAACTGTAGGAGCAGCATGATTTTGGCTCAATACTCATACTATTTTGTTGTTGTGATACTTCGATAATTCTCGCAAATGCGATTTTACTTGCCCAAAGAACCGAAATTGAAAATATAAATATCATAAAGAATGCAAATTTCCCTGACGAAATTTAAACCCCATGATGGGCAGTTGAAGGTATCAAACGTCAAAACGGATGAATCAACATCACATGTGAGGAATATAATAGATCTTGCAAACAATGGACATAAAATAAGAATCGCTTGATGAAGATGATATTGTTGGAAATGATAACAATAGTATGACTTCAATGTGAAAAAGAGAGCTAATTCCGCATGTCAGTTAGCTTTTAGAATAATCCCTAATATATATCCCCATTAGACGCCCATTAGACGAATAGTTTTACAAAGATATTGGAGATTGATTTTTTTTATATTCAAGACAAACTCTTAGCGGATCTGGTCACATAAATTCACCTAATTATCCATCCAGATATCCTCATATGGAGTCAATCACATATTCTATTTGGAATTATTATGGAAACAGAATGATTCTGCTAATGGTGCACTTTGACCTAGAATCATCACCTAATTGCACAAAGGACAGTTTAAAAATTTATGAAGGATCAATATCAAACTCAACCTTAATGGCAACCAGATGTGGTAACGATACAGCTCAATTTATTTCACATTCCAATCTAACAAACTTGGTGTTCAACTCAGATTCAACAATTTCTGGTACTGGCTTTAGCATTCATTACGGAGGTATCTCTGTCACTACAGTTGTAAATGGATTAAAATTAAAATTCTTTATCAGTTATTGCTTATTTAGAGAGTAGAGCGATAAGATAACCTATGCGCTAGCAGACTTTGATTTCAAGTAGTTATGAGTTCCTGGAGAATTACCATGAAGATTACTTGATACGGGATTATCCGAAAAGGAGACCTTTTTAAAGATCTAGACGATTTTGAATATTCATTTGCTTTACTTCAATGAAAAATAACTGATGCTAGCAGACTGCTGCACCAAATAAAAAAGTCGTAGTCAATTATATAAATCTTAACATCTTCAGAATCATATTTCACAATTAATGAGTTTGAAACATCTAGGCAAATATATCCCTCAGTAACTGCATTGGAGGGATCGAGATTGGGATTTCATTCAATGCTGGAATTTAATAGACAAAGCAGAGGACTTCATAGTTCTTAACACAAGATAAACTTACGACTTTATTTTTGAGTGTTAATAGGATTCTTTGTGACCCATGTACATGTAATGGAAATTTACAGGATATAAGCAGGGCCTTATAATTAGCTATCATGATTAGATATCATATTGAATTCTAATACATTAAATATTTAACAGGTAAGTGTCATTAAAACTTTTATCAACAGATAAACTAGACAGAAAATAATTTGATTTGCTGTAAATATTTGAACAGCATCTTCAGATTATTTTGACAAAGGTTGTGCAGAGGGAATAGATTGGAACACTTTGGAAACTGAAATAGCCAGGGTATTTTGATTTGATTGTCAAGATTTCTATGCACTCACGACAATTTGTTAGGTCCATTACCAGATTCATTACTGTAGAAAAAAAATAACAATGCTTTTGAGATCTACCAAAAGTGACCGACAGACCAAAAGACAATGTATCGACGTGGTGAGAGAGGACATAAGGGTAACTGGAATGGTTGGGAAGATAGGGTGGTGTGGAAGACAAGGGTGCATTGTGGCAACCCCAAATAGGAAAATGCCGAAAGAAGAAAAGGAAGAAGAAGCAGCACTTGGTGCATCAAACAGCATATTTGAGCAAAATTTATACAGCCTGTCTTTCACATAAGCTAAATTTGATGGATAAAAAATTATCTTTTTCGCAATTTTGCTGGAGCTGCACCTCAACTAACTTACAGAAAAGTCACTCTCTCAGGAAAAATCTTGAACTGTTACCACCCTGTATTTCTGGAGAGTCCCCTGATGCTCGCAATTTATGTTCAGATCCATTTTATATGTGAATACCATTTGTAAATCAGATGCTTTAACCAATTGAATAACCTTGCGTTTTCCTAATGTAAATATTCAACGTCTGGGAAGGTTTAGGTTTTTGCCCTCTGTATCTCAAAAAGTCCCCTAACTTCCCAAGAATTGCTTAAATTCGTAGTATAAGCATTAAACATCTTTAAATCAGATGGTCCTATGAGATATAGACTTAATTGCGTTTCCATAGCTTAAATGTTAATTTTCAAGCGTTTTTTGGCCTTCGCTCCCCGTTTCCTCTTAAAAACCACTTCAACCACCCAATCAACTTTATCATTTGCAATCTACCAACAAAAGTTACCTAAAAAAGCTTCTGTGTGAACTAAGCTTCTCTTGGGCGTTCATATTTTTGAAATAAGCTTATTTGGCCAATTTCTAGCCTTTGAACCCTGTATCTCTGAAAAGCCCCCTCAGTCGCCAAATCAACATCCAGAATCGTAATTTACGCGAAAAACTGGGCTAGAAAACTTAGGTCTCATAAATTCCCTCTGTTGGTGACCACGCTCCCCCTCCAGTCTCTGGTCTAAAAGAACTGCTCTCAGTTTACAACTCTCTTGCATGGTATCATTAGTGATGCTGGAGGAGGAGGGCAAATTCCAATGAAATACATAAGAACAAGAAAACGCTTTCTCATAAGACCAATCTATTTTACTTTTTATAGGCTGCAACAGAAGCTTTACATTGGATGCCGGCAAGATATCATCTCTTCTAAATATTCCGGCAGCCTCTCCAAATGATGGTTTTACCTGCCGATATAGAATTACAGCCCAAAATGGACAGCGCATCCAAATCACATTTCTTATAAATCCCGCTGTGACAGATTTTCATTCATGCGACAGTAATCTTCGGATATTTGAAGGAGACAACACTAGTCTGATTGGGAATACTGCAAGTGCAATGTATTGCAGACCCAGGTCCCTTATGACTAAAGTATATCTGTCAACTATAGCATCATTGCTGTTGGTGTACACCAAAAAGTCATATCACAGTTTCAGCTTTCAATTGGAATACCGTTTTGTAACAGGTACTGAAACTTTACAGTAGCTGATGTTTCTCTTAATTTGATTATTGATTATAGGTGAATCTTAGATACCCTGGCACTAATTTTCTAGTTGTTTGGCTATTTACCAACAAGATTTTCTGAAAGGCTAAAGTTTCTGTTTAATTTACTTGAATTAAATAGGGATTAATCAACTCAAGCTTATGGAACGTTTCAACGATCCAACTAATTTAGCAATATTTTTTTATCCTTAGTTGGATTACAATCATTTACCAACCGTTAGAAGGTTGGCGCATTTCCACTTTTATGGAGATCAGTTCGCTTTTATGCTTTTCAGCGTGAAAGATGTCTGCACCAGAGCAAAGACATGATAAGGCAATATTCTGATTTCATTTTCTTTTCGATAGGATTAAAAACAATTTATAAACAAAAGGAAGGAATGATATATTCACCAAACTTCATGAACAAGCTACTAAATAGAGATCACTCGTACACATATCAAATACAAGCTAGAACTGGAGAGCGGATTTACCTTGCCTTTTCGTACATCTACTTTGGCAGTGATCGAAGTTGCTCCAAGACTTCCATTTCAATCTATGAAGGCATCAATTTGAATGGAAAACCAAAAGAAATTCGTTGTGGTGGAAATACAGCCGATTTCATGTCATCGACGAATATTGTTACGTTGAAGTATATTAACAGTGAAGAATCATCATCACTGCAGTCTGATCATGGATTCAAAATTTATTACATTTCTGGGATGCATGGTAAGAACATCAAAAAAGTTTCTGTCTTAGCTTCACTAATATAAGCTCAAAAAGGACCAAGAAGAAGAATGAATTAATAGAAAATTTTGAAAATGAAGACAAAAGGCAAAGAATTATTGTGGCATTATATGATTAGGAAACTATAGGCATTAATTTAATTATTCTATTACTCTGCCGCTAAGCCACTGGGACTATTTATTATTTCCGTTGACAATATTTTTTACAGTCATTGCTGAATATTGCAACTTCCTATCCATATCGAGATCCTTGCAGGATAGCTAGACTACCGTTACGAGGATTAGTTAAATGTCGGTTCCACCACTTTGAGTTGCTTTTTGAATTAAAAGGACTGCTATAAGCATTCTTCAGGAAATAAAGCATATACAATCTAGATCACAATAAGGACCTGAGAAAGTAAACATTTATTTCAAATATAGATTCACATTTCTCTCAAAAATTCTCGTACAACTGGCAAACTATTAGTAACAAACATTAATTTTTGTACAAAGTGAGCTTTGTATTTAATGCAGTGTTCCTACATTTATCGTTTACATACATCATCCCAAGCATTCTTTCGGAAGTTGTTTAGCAACCGGTTTTTTTTCTTCTTCTCTTTTTGAGAAGTTTTCTGTGCACGAGTTCTTCTATCCATGATTCTCTGATGTCCTTTTTCACTTAATTTTCAAAACGTAATCTATTTTTTTCTATAAGATACTTTCATTTTGTCAACGTTATGTTATTTAGACTAACAAGGGTAGTCTTAGAGGTTGATACACTCTTTTTTATATGCATATCACTATGAAATATTACAATATATGTTACATTCTACTGTACCCTAACGGCCATGCAACACTACAAAAATGACTAGGACCTACTTTTAGTTATGAATACAATATTATGAAGATGTTTCCTGATTACTTTTTTTTGCTTGTTTCATTCATAATTCAATTAATTTCTAATTTTCTTTACTAGGTTTTTTCATGGGAATTCAACAAAATGTTTAGCTGGGGCTCTAAAGGTTATGGCCTCACTGTTTCTCATGATGAGTTAAGGTTTTGGAATACGTTGTGAATCAGAGGTCAAAATGCTGAGATTTAGTTATGCTGTTAGTTTAAAAAGCTAATTTTAGAGATCAAATTATAAATGATAGGAGCACTGAAATTGAGAAAAAATCACTTCAAATCTGGGCCTTTACTTTTGACCTTGAATTATGTAAACTTATGTTAGAGCGCAGTCGGTTACAATAAAGATGTCGAAAATGTTTTCTATGAATTTATCTCATTCTTCTTATGCATTAATTTTTACACTACCATAGGCTGTGAAAAGATATTCAATGGGCCATCTGGAACCATTCATTATCCACTCTTCCCGAGCTATCTGCCGAATAACACTGTATGTTTTTACAACATTACTGTCGGACAAGGCAACATGATCTTTTTGCAGTATTACGAGGAAACATTTGATAATGAAAGGAAGATACACGTTTTTGAAAGAGACCAATTAACTGGAAAGTTAACAGAGAGAACAAACTTTAAAAGTTGGCGAGATGTGTATTATTCAATGTCAAATAATGTTCTATTACAGCTAAAAAGTGGCAACAACAAATTAAACTTTGGCTTTAGAATTAATTATATGGAGACAAAAGGTAAGTAATCGGCTTCCCTTTACAATGTGTTGCATTATCTACTTTCCCGAAACGGTTAATGTAGGCATGTCTATTAACGTAACTCGAAGAAGCGAACAAGTGAACTCAAAAAGAGAAATCACACATGCACTATGATATTGACTTATTACCAAAGTCATGAAAATTAATCTTAAGGGCACTAACGTATTAACTTTTATGCTTCTGAGTAATAACCATGTTTTTTGTTGTACTTTGATACCTTAACTAACAGAGTGGAAGCTGACAACGATCTTGCATGCTTTACGGTAGGTATAAAACAGTATTCTTTATCACTCGAGGGGAACCCGAGCAACTCTCTGCTTATAGATAGCACACCACTGCTTTGCTTGCAAAGCTGCATCAATTTGATCTCATTTGAAGCATATTTTCTTGCCATTCTAGGGCAAATGAATAGTCTGTTTTAAATTCTTTGTGATTTTCGGCAACATGATTGTATTGTAGTTCAATCTGTAATGCGTAATGTATTTGAAATTTTCCTAATATTCCCCACACCCTTTTCCTTACTGTTGATACTGAGATTGCATTACTAAATTGAACCTTGTCATCGAATTGGGACATGACGTTTCAAACATTATGATAAAATAAATTGCCCGAATCAAAGCCAAGAAAAATCTATGCATGTACACATGCTATCACATATATAGACAGCCTTTGCATGGCTCATGGTTTACTGATCCAATTGAATTTCGCTTCCTATCCACTCCCGCTTCTATTACTTCAGAATTAAAACTAGTCCTCTTTTCAAATACTGTTTTCAGGTTGCAACGTGGCGCTAAACTCTTCTTTTTCCATAACCTCACCCTTGTATCCATTGAACTACCCAAACAGTGTTGTATGCAGATATGCATTCACATACACCCCGTATCAGTATGCTCGACTTTACGTTGAAATTACTGATATTGATATTGAAGAGAGTGAATCTTGTAAAGCTGACAGCTTGTCAATATATGATGGCGTGAATCAACTGGCACCTCTGCTTGATACTATATGTGGTAAAAAGAAACGAATTCATTATATGGCATCGGGGACGACATTTTTCATCCAGTTTAAATCAAATAGTGCTGTGGCAAGAAAGGGATTCAGGGCCAGATTTGGTACACAGTCTGTCGGTATGACATTCAACATTTATACATACTATCATTTGAATTCTTTGAAACTGTTGTGCAATTCTATCAATCATGGATAGATCATTCGTTCTTCATATAATAGCTATCAAAATCAACACTTTCAAAAGTGGCCTTGATGGCATCTCCTCCATCCAAAATTCAAAGGTACGTGTTTTTGCTTGGAGAATCGTAATCTAATCTAATCCAATTTCACCAAAGAAATTTTTATAAAAATAATTTTTTCTTAATTGAAAGTAAAGATTATCTTTTCAATGAGACAATTTTGATGCCCTATATCTTAATGATTTCACTTTTCTAAATCGAGCTAGTGTTTACTTTATTTTCTGCATTAACTAGTTCGAGTATATAATCTATGTGCAGTTACTTACATTCAAATCTTTTCTAAACATGCATCCCAGATTCTGATGAATTTATCAGTCAAAGAGGTCTTGAATTGGGGTTGTATCCAGTAAAATAGATTTTGCAAATTACTACGATGTTAATAGAAATCAGAATCATCCGTTACCAGTCCGTATTTTGTAACTCATAAAGTCTCAGTTGAGATTGTTTTCTTCAGATTGTGGAAGTGAATATTCTGACAAATCTGGCTACATTTCTTCGCCAAATTATCCGTTCATGTATCCTTACAATCAATCGTGTCAAACTTCCATAAGAAATAGATATGGGAACAGAATTATACTAAAGATGGAACATTTTGACTTAGAAATATCACAAAATTGTTCAAAAGATAGCTTGAAAATATTTGAAGGATCAATGTCAACCAATGTCCTAATGTCAGTCAGATGCGGCAGCGACAAAACCCAGTATGTTTCAATGTCCGATTTAGTATATTTGAATTTCACCTCTGACTCAACAGCCTCTCGCACTGGATATCGCATTCGATACGAAGGTATGTGTTTTTCTTTTTCATTACTTTCATGAATTCAGAAATGAAAGAGCAGGAGTGATGCATAACAAATGTGAAGATTTATTGTTCAAACCAATTTGTTGAAAACCATTTTGCTCTTTTTTTCTCATGAAGATGGGAGCAATGACAGTTATATTTCGCCTCCCTTCATATCAAAATATCTACTTTAGATTCATTTTACTATGTCTGAAACGGTTGATGTGAGCATGTCTATCAACGTAACTCGAAGAAGCGAACAAGTGAACTCAATAAAAGGATTCACACATGCACTATGATATTGACTTACCATCAAACTCATCAAAATTAATCAAAAGGACACTTACTGATCAATGTTCTACGCTCCTGAGTCATAACCAATTGTTTTTGTTTTCTTTGATACCTTAACTAACAACTAGAAGCTGACTTCAACGGTCTTGCATCCTTCTCGGTAGATATAAAACAGTATTCTTTATCACTTAAGGGAAACCCGAGCAGCTTTATATTTTATTTCTTAATAGACTTGGTTTAAAATAAACTGGGTATTGAATAGTACAATATGCAAATACAGCAAGAAAGAACTAGACGGACAATGTTCAAAAATGATCTGAATGTCATCTTAATTGCATATTCGAATCATAAACTATGTTTACCGAGGTTGAACGTTCCCCCGTGAAAAGCAAATTTTCCTCGACCTTTTTCCTCATCATTCTGCTCGTCTTTCTGTATCAAACTCTCTTTGTGAGGCTCCCTCACGTTGACATAATGACCACAATAATAATGCACTATATTTCATTTATATTAAAAAGAATTCAGGGGCTTATTTTTTGCTGTCCTCCCGACCAACCCTAAGGATGAGTGCGAAAATGTCGACGTTTGGTGGATTTATAGAGAGGTGGACACAGTCTCTGACACGTGGCTCATAAAGAATATTTTGTGAGGAAGTGTAAAGTTTGAGTTCTTTGCAGAGGAAAACATTGTCCGTACTTAAACTTCAAATACGCTCGTTTGTTATCTTTCGAAATAATTCGCCGTAATTTCTGAGACTTTCAAAACAGGTGCTGAATAATTTGATATTTTAAGAAGATATAGTTAACATCTGAGGTTTCAAGAGCATTACTCTAGCAATCAAGTTAATTATTTATCTTAACGAAAAAAATTTCGGGCCAACCCAGGTCTGTAGACTCAATTCCTGCGCTTGAGTGGTTTTACATAAAAGCGTTGTTTCTTAAGTGGTAACTAATTCAATTCAACATCTTAACTACACATAAATTTAACATGATTAGATAATGTGCCTTTGGCCTTGAAGGTGTGTATTATCTTTAATGCTAAAGTCAAGTGAACTGTTCGTTAATGAGCTTGACAGCAAGGATGATGTTTTTAAAATTCGAATAATATTAACAATGGTTATAATGTGATATGGTCTTTATGACAACAATAAGCATTTATTCATTTTGCTTGTTAATTTCATTTTAAGTTGAATAATTTTAATACAGCAAATTATTTCTCTACTTAGCATGCGGTGGAGTATATTCAGGATTTCCTTACGGAGATCCGTTCTCTTTAAAGTCACCAGGGCATCCTGAGTCTTATCCAAGTGATTCATATTGCCAATATCAATTTGTCAAATTGTTTCCTAACTTTGGAAGACGACTGGAATTCAAAGAATTTACTTTGGAAGACAGTGAAAATTGTAAGAATGACAATTTAACACTATATGAAGATCGCATTTCAAATTCAAACAAACTTGATATCAAATGTGGTACAGCCAAGGCCGTATTATTTTCTGATGCAAATATATTGATTATGGTTTTCAAATCAAATTCACATCTCAATGGTCGATTCAATATTAACGTAGACCGTAAGTTTTTGGGTTTTAATCGTTTGTTTATTACAATTATTTCTTATCCCTGCAAAACTTTTAACTAGACACGCAAAAAGTTTTCAGTCACGCAAGCAAACTTCCAACACAATGTCCAAAATATTTCCAAGTTTATTGCTTGATAATCATGAAGTTGTTGTTAACGTAATACTCAAAATTAAAGAATAAGTTATTTACTGCTGCATTACCACTTTGAAGACTAGAAGGGTCACTATTTCACTTTTTGAGAAATTGGACTGCTCGCACTTATTCAACTGTTGTTTAAGTTACATTCAAAACATTAATGCTTCTTTCTATCGCATTAATGCTTCTTTGTACTACCATTGCACAAGTTCAGAAAAAGTGTTTATTGATATGGCACTAAACACATTTATGTACTCACCCTTTTAAGAAGTTTAGCTCGACATCTGATAGTCAGCTTTCATCTACCTGAAATACCTTATGGTTTCTTGAGCTCTTATTTCATTCTTATGTCATTCTTATTTTAAATGCAATTTTTGAAATGTATAACATATTTATGTTTTATGCATTTCGAATGTCTTAAAAGATATACATGTATATATTACACTGAAAACAACATCAAAAAATAACAATACTGCACAGTGTCATATATTCTTGGCATGATCCAACAAAATTTAAATTGCAAAATACAAAGCCTTCTTTTATTCGGGTAGCTGGCATTATAGACAAACGCACGCTCTGAGTTCCGCAATTTTTTATATCTCCCCTTGTACACTCTGAGGTATCCTCTGTTTATCCTCTCAATAAAAGCTTACGTACGATTTGAGCCATCATTCCCGACAAAGACTTTCGGATTTGATGTTATGCTTTTCTGTCGTGTTCATTGTCTTCAAAACTATTTTGGCTATTTTTCCAGCATAGGAAACTATTGCCAAAATTCATTCGTTGGGATTCAGTAGCCGTTAGACAACGTTAGACAAGACCAAAACATTACGCAGATAAGTTAAGAGATATCAAAACATCGGTTAGAAAATGCTGAGGTACCTATGCCTAAAAAGACCCATTTTCCTTGTACGTTATGGTCGTTCTGTAGTCCATTCTCAAGGTGCGCTGTTTTTGAATGACCTTTAGCCCCGCTCCTTACTTTTAAAAAGCAACAGTTCCTTGAAAGCAGATCTTATACAAAATACACGGATACCACGTACTATATGTCTAAATTTCAACTTTTACTATCCAATGCTCATAATGCTTCAAACGTGGTTGAACTATAATGATATTTACTTCAATGAATGGAATTAAATGGTGTATAACTGCAAACAATCATACCTCAGAAAAACCGTTCTTTTGTCCGCAAACTGAGATTGGTCACTCCTCCAACAACTTTCCTAAGTTTTGCCTCTGACTTCGGTATCTGATATCATGTCTCATTATACGAAAGATTTCAAATTATTCACATCTAACGTTAATAATCTTTATTTCAGCATGCAGTAAATTATTTACAAATTCAACTGGAACATTGACATCTCCAAATTATCCTTTACGTTACAAACCGTACATATCTTGCACATATGCAATACGTATGCCAAAGGGTGCTCGAGTGCAACTTGAATTTTACAACTTTTCACTCCAATACGACGAATATAGCTACCACTATTTGAAAGTTTATGATGGACGAGACTCTTCTGCTCCTGTTGGTGTTACAATGATAAAGAATAAGTATGAAAACTTTTTAGCTACTGGAAATGAAGTTTTTATTGAATTCCGAACAACCCAGTACACTGCACTTGATAAGAAAGCTTATGGATTCAAACTCCGATATTACGATAATCCAGGTAAGATCAAATTTAAAAGCATGATTAGAGATATTGAGGACCATAGTTGTAAAGATTTCAAAAGACAGTTAAAGGCAGGTTCAAGCAACAGTTGGAAACTAACCTGAATGCGTGTAGAATGCTTCAATGAAAATGTAAAAAGGTGATGATTAAAGGCATTGAATGTGAGAAAAAGACAATAAAGAAAGATATGCGTTATCATTGCCCTTACACAAACTTTATCCCTTGACTTAATTCTTCTACTTTTATTGGTATTTTAATTGCAAAGCAAAGCATGAGCAGAAACATTTGACGGCGATTTCTTCCAGAATCAGGGACTTCTGTGGATCTTATGTCGATAAGCTAATTATACTTGCAGGGATGAATGTAGTTGCATTAGTTTTAAATATGAGCCAGAGTTGCTTGATAAATTTGATGCAAAGCCCCATCTGGTTTAATATAGAAACAGATTTAAAAGTTTGAAGGACACTCTTTTGGCAGACCTATAGTTGCATGACATATTCGTGTTACTTCACCAGCAAACATGGTTTACTTTGAAAATAGAATTATGAACTGGCATACATTTCTTGTGCACAATAAAGCATGTTGTAGCCTGCAGAGCTCTAATAGCAAAGGCGCATAAAATTGCCCATGGCCACATGTCTCCAAAAGACTATATCTAATTTGAAAATTATACAGAGTATCTCAACGGCCAGGCTAGATAAATGTTTGCAAAAACCCGGGATAGATTTTTCTCTTGACCTATTATATTAGGTACTTCCAGCATTTGCAAAATATTACTAATTTCTAATAAAGGAGAATTTCAGAATCAGCACGTATCAAAAGTGCAACGAAATACCCTTTTAGAAGAATGCACCAAATTTTATCGATATGCACAACGTTTTAGGCAAATCAGTACACCTTCTGCGATAAATGACTGTCCCTATTCACAGCTTTTGATCGCATTTTGAAATACATAGCATACCTGCGTTGCAATTGTTATTGATAAGCATCTGCTTAGCTGTTAATTGTGTTGATGTTACTTTCCTCAGGTAACAAGCTCATTGTGATACTTTCTGCATCTATTGGATCATTTGTGTTAGTAACCGTGATCATTTTTGTTGCGGTTACAGTGAGGAGACGTGCAAAGAAGAAAAAAACTCAAAACCAAGGTACAAATGCAAGTTCAGCAACCTTTCACAACCAAGCCTACACAACGGATCAAAATTGATCTGTGAAGGACTTGCATCTTTTTTTTCATGAATATACCTAGTTACATTGTTTAACTGGTGCATTATGTATCATAACAGTTTCATCATCAATAAAACTTTTCATATAACCACTTTCATCATTATCCTTTAACATTTAAGCAGTATTAAAGAAATATATTTCCTAACTAGCTGAAACAGGGGTTTTGTTTCCTGCAAGGATGCAATTTGTTTCTAGACAGAATAAGATAATTCCTTGAAAGATCTGTGGTTTTTTTTATCCACGATTTAAGTTCAAATGACTTATGCCATTTAATTTCGGGACTTGCCTTAGAGCTTTCAAAGTCTTTTATTTCCCGAATCAAGTTTAAATCGGTCAGATTTATGACAGAGTGGCAAACTGCAATGTGGAGGTTATCTGTGGTTATGAAAATGGAATAGCCTATGAGTATAAGCTCAAGCAAAAATAGATATACTATAGAATATCAGCTAGTTGAATTCGTGAATAACAAGAATATATAATGAATTCAATTTTCAAGAAATGTAGCAATAACTCATCGTAGCTCCTGATTAAAAATAAATTCAACTCTCAGTACAGAAACGTGCCTTGCACTGTTACACCTTGCCCTTGCCACTACAAGTCCAAAAATTCGTAGGATTACACCGGTTCCATTTAATCTCGTTCTTATGTAATCTCATAATCATGTAATCAAACATAATATGTAATGCTTACAAAATCTTTGTCAGTTTTCAGTGATTAATTGATTTAATTGAAATTTTTTGAAGTACAATAAAATTTGCATCGCACGTTTATTCTGTGGAGTTCTTTTTCCTTTTTTAAAGTTTCCCGAGGAAAAACTTCATTGCTTGCTCCGGCATCGGTAAATCATTAGTTTAAGAGCCCAGTAACTCGATTTGTCTCATTCCATTTTCTATATCTAAGAACTTCTTCTCCTCTTTCCCGTTGTCTTGTTAGAGTCAAGTGCGATAGATGATTTAAGCAAACAACAATTGCAAAACTTCAAACCAATATCTTGATCTCAATAAGCCATTTTTCATTATATTCAATTATGATAGCCCATAAAATCTATAAATCTGCTATAGGGGTACATTTTAACTGCCATTAGATGTAATTTTAGAAATCAAGATAATTGAAACCGACCCAAGCACGCAAAAGTTACATATTACTTGCAGTAACTTGACTGAACCTATCTCTGGCCACTGTTGATGTTTGTTTTAATGGAATCAGGTAGATTATCCATGGAGCCTCAAGCTTATTCCGAATAACTTTTGAGAATATTCATATAGAGCTTCATACAGAACTTCAAAGATAATTTTAACTTAAAAAGAATACAGAATCCACTATAGACATAATGGCAAGGTTTTTGTCAATTACTTGAAAGCTGAGTATTTTCGACATTACTCTTGGTAGACACGTGTCTGGATAGCTGAATCGCTGCAACTTTCTAAGCAACCTATTATGGATTTTCTGCCCATAATTCTGGTACCGTTATTCACATGCTACTTGATTCATTTGAGGTGTAATAAGTACTTATTAAAGACTTGGGAGCATGCAGCCGATGCTATTTCTTTTTCCTTTTCTTACCTTGTTTTCATTGGCAGCCACTGCAAAGAATTTTAAGGGAACCTCAACCTTACACATAAAGAGTCAGGGCCAGGCATTTGTCAACAAGGTTTTTTAGAGGAAAGAAATCTTCCAAATTTTTTCCAATTACTTTTCGAAATCTAAGGATGATTAGCTTGAACCATAGCCTCGGGTAAAAATCTTGCATTCGCCTTTAAAATCTGTAAAAGTAATTTATTTAGGCTCAAATGCTTCCTTTTTAGCTACTACATGGTTTTTAACTAAAATTTATCTTTCAAAATAAAAGCAAGTGGTACAGGGGCAGCGCGGGGGCAGCACAGTGCCTTATCAGTATCTAAATTTTTTGTTTTTTTTTTTTTTTTTTTTTTCTATATATCTAAATGCATCTAAATGCTAATAGATATAGTTTTCGGAGGTGAAATTGAAATGAAACTATCTAAACAATCTAATGAAGTTTTCTACGTATTTAAAACCAACTCTTAATTACGCTAATATGGTATTGCCTTTGTTTTCCGAAATCTTAAAGGGTGTGGTCAAGCTAAATTTCCCTTGGGCCACGCCCCTAACCACGACACTTCTCAAGAGTTGGCTCCGCCACTGACCTTGAGGTGCCCTTTCCGCTGTTTCTGCCCCCGCCGCTTCATGAAGCATTCGGCGCCTCTGGGCATATGATACAAAAATCATCAACATAATTTACCACTTATACATATCATTTAAATCAATGAAAAGGAACACCCCTAGACCCCCTCAAACCCCAGCCTAGTCCGAACACGGCCTCTGAAGAAGCGTTTATTATATGAACCCATTGACCCAATTCCTCCCAAAAGAAATAAAAAATTAACAGCCGGTTTTCTAGCATCCCCTTATATACGTCGTTCATATCTTTTCAATTGTAAATGGTCTGTTGAAAATAAAAACCAAATAAGAGTATTCAAAATAGCTTGGATTGAATTAACTACATGGTGAGAAACCATATTAATAACATGAACCCATCTCCTACTTAGGTATCCATGTGAGAAGCCTCACCCACCATCAAAGGTGAAAAACTTTTTGTCTAAGCTATCTGTTAGGTCTTTAAAATGTCTACTCTACACTCTTGCTTCACTGGCTTTGCCCCATCCCCAATAGGGCGACCTTGACTGCGCCAATGTTGTTAGCAATTCGTTTTACAGTCGTATCAAAACTCAGGGGCGCCTAGGGTTGAATTTAACAATGTTGCCATTGCGTTGCCCTGGCAATAGTATTATTTATATGTATATGATTGAAAGTTTTTTTCCATATACGAGAAGCTACAAGAGTGAGTACACTTCTCATAGCAACAAAGTCAGAAATATATCCATGCCTGCAATTTAAGGAAAGACACATCTGAGAAATTAAGAATTAGTTTAAGATCGTAAAATCCAGATACACGACTATGATAATAAATAAAATTGGTTTATCATCTGGTGCTCCATCCAGGGATGCCGGAAGCATTGAAGGGCACAGGGGGGCAGACATTCTTTGAAGGGCAATTGACCACAAAATACATTCTGTAAGATTGTAGAAAATCAATAGAAACTTGTATCATATTGAATCAATGTGATGGCACCTCTCTGTCCATTGAAATTTCCATTCCAAGACGATTTGTGCTTTGTTCTGATTGATTGTCGAAAAGAATTTATAGAATCAAGAAGGGCGTATCTTACCCCCTCTGCCCCCCTTGGAGAAGGGAAGGGCAACCAGCTGCCCCCCTCCCCCCCTAGCTTTGGGCATCGCTGGCTCCATCCTCTTCCTTCCAACCTTTTTTTTTAATTTTTTAAATTCATTTTATTTAAAAACCATTTATCTACAATACACTACTAAAGCAATAAATTACAATAAATTACACAACTTATTAACAACGTAATAAGGGATTTTTATGCAAGGAATCGTTTAAAGGAGTAGCTCTTGCAATGTTAAAACTCTTATCTCGATACCCCTTGGTCAAGATCCAAAATTTGGATTCTTTCAGTCAAATCGATGTTTCTCAAATCGCAATCTTGGATTTTTTAGACAAATAGTGGAATGTTGCTCATGAAGAGGAACATGTTATTTACGAAGTCTATACCTTGCAGAATGTTCTAAGTACGTTTATTAATGCACGAGTATGATCTCCGTGCACGTGCAGTAGCCCATGAAATCTCAAACAAAAGCGTACTTTCCTGTTTGAAAAGGATTGTTCTACGCATCTTTCAATCAAAACTTTCGTTTATGTTTTCGAAGATTTAGCATCCGCAATAAACGAGACATTGATTCTACAAAAGTATGCTTGAATTCTTATGACTTATTCTATTTTATTTCTTTCCATTTCGTTTGATTTGATTTGATTTGATTTCATTTCATTTTTACCACACAATTAGTTTTTGTGCAGTTAATTCAACATTGGGTGTAGTTATGTAGCATTTTGGCAACTACCTGCATTGTTTAATAAGCAACATAACCCAAACTAGACCCAAACTTTGCATATACTGTCAAGGATACGATCCCTGTCATACTTCGCTAGCAGGATGCCACGGTTGTGTACTTGGCTACTTCCAGGGATCCCAGAAGCATTGAAGGGCGCAGGGGGGCAGACATTCCTTGAAGGGCACTTGACTACAAAATGCATCCTGTAAAAAAGTAGAAAATCTTAATATGATGGTACCTCTTTGTCCATTCTTATGTCCATTCCAAGACGATTTGTGCTTTGTTCTGATTGATTTCCAATTAGAATTTATAAATTGCGCAGGGCACTTCTTGCCCCCTCTGCCCCTTCTTGGGAAAGGGTAAGAGGTGCAGCTGCCCCATTGCCCCTTTCTTCCGGCATCACTCGGTACTTAAGTACAATTTTCAACGAAAAATAGTTTAGGTGTGCTCTCGTCATTTTCACTACTGAGAGGAGGTGCCTCCTTTGGAAAATTCTTATCGAATCCTATTGTAAATGGGCCTTTTCTTTATAGTTATTTTCTTTGAGTCAATATTAATGAATTTAAGTTTAAAAAGATTCTTCTACATAGTGGAATGAACTGAACTTTTCTTACATAAGACAGAGGCTTTTTCCGCAGCCCCCAAGAGTGTTTGGGGCTAGGGTGTGACACCCTTGAATAGATGTGAGAACGCACCCACTATCTCGAAAATTTTGTTCTCTATACCAGCATATGTTGCCAATTGCCAAGGTTGCTTATTAACTTTTAAAAAGTCAGTTTCGTCGTCACAAATACCTTGTTTTTTCAGACGCAGAAAATGGATGAAAGTGAAAAAATTGGTGAAGTTTTTTTCATGCATTACTTTCCTACAGATTGATTTCAAAATATTGTGTGACTGGATGGTTTTTTAGAGGCTTACAATAAAAATATCTATCAAACATGAGACGAAGTTGGACAAACACAATCCTTCCTACTTCGGTGCTTACTTTTGTATTAATAGAAGTTTGAAGGTGCCACCAACATTGATAAATTTGCGATCAAAATCTTCACGTATACCTAGAAACAGGTTTACCTGCAATCAGTTATAAAATTTTTGTTCCCCGAACGAAAAAAATGGGCAGAGCCCTCCTTTCCCTTGTAAAAGGAAACTACACGTACCACTACGTCACTATGTAACCTCATTAGCAATATTCTGATTAGCATTCTTTTTTGTCAAAATGTCAGTCAAATTTTATTTCATGATATTGTCAAGTGAAATATAATTTATAGCGAGATCTTAATTTGGAGATCACAATGTAAAGATGTAACTTTGTCTCCGCTCGTTTAAAAATCTCTCGCATTCACGAATGGAAGACGGATTTCGGCCTTTACACCTCTTGTCAATGCCGATCAACAAACATTGATAATTACCTATGGGGACATATAGAATGCACAGCTCTTTCAAATCAAAATTGATACGGCGCAGGGAAAATTTAATGCTTGTTTTTGCTATGGTCCTGACATGTCTGTTAAATGTAATAAATTTGCAATTCTCTTTAGCGATCATTGGTCAAATATTCTCCCCGTGACGAAACTCCAACACTTTCCCCAGCTAGGAGGCTAGGCCCCCTATTCCAGAATCTAGCCCTCCCCCGCCACCTTAGAATTTTTTGCTGGCCTCAGGGCTGGATAGAATTTATATTAATGTAGTAGTGGATCGTTTGTCTTCTATGTATCTGCAGCTTTAAACTCAGCCATACATTGGTCCATACAAGTCGAACACTTTACAATTCTCCTCAAACGCATTACAGTTTCAACAAACACTGTACAATTTAGTAAAACATTTTACACCATAGCAAAGTAATTTAGGGTTTATTACATTGCCAGTCTTTTCACAGCATTTTTCTCACTTCAGCTCTCCCATAAGCTATGGAACTGCCACCACCGCCATATGAGAATCTTATAAATGAGAGCTACCTTGGTTTTCAACAAATAAGGCAAGATAACGTAAGTAAAACATGCAAAGCTCCAGCTTACTGCATGTTTCTTCAGGATTCATCTCCTTCAAAATGTGTTGAAAAATAATAGGCCCTTTAGTTGGATATTTCAAACTTTGCAAAAGCAGAATTCTATATCATGAAACTAAGCTTATGCAGCTATAAAAACATGGACTTGAGTAAAAAAATGTCAATAGAAACAACAGATTAATCGTAGCAAATTCTATCTCAGAGTCTTCATTATAATGAATTTAATCCTGGCAGCTTTTTTCTTCACGAAATTAACGACAGGGACGTAGGAAACAATTGTGACTTGGGAGAGGAAGGGGAGTGGGGTACGACATTGCGAAGGGCACTTTTTAGTGTAACTGCTGCTGATGCCCGATTGCTGGTAGAAGGGACGCTGCAGCATATTTTGAAGTTTGGGGGTTAACAACAGTTTAATATGATATAGAAGGAACTAGGAGCAGAGCCCCGGGAAAAGTTTTGAAATCCTTTTTATATCACAGAAACTCTACCTTATGAACATAGATGCAAACTGAAAGAGCACTTTTTTTACCCTGTTAGAGCACATTTTACAATTGTGAAGAGCACGTGCCCAGGGGCGGTGCCAGCCACCAAAAAGTGGAGGGGACATGTAGAGCAAGGGGGGAAATTTTTTGCACCACGCCCATTCTTTTGAACCATGCCCATCAGAAAGCGCCCTGTTTCTAACAGATGATGGTCCTAACTTACTGTAAAGAGTGACCCTTGCTACTGTCACAGCATTTTAATCAGTCACACCACTTTGCTTTGCAGAATTTTTCGATTTTTAATGGATACAAGATTGGAAGCTCTGGGTAGAGTAGAAATCATTCCAAATGATAAAAACAATTTCAACCTTCTTTCCTCGCCTGGCAAAGTTAACTGGCCAAACAGTCTTCCGTTGAAGTAGGGAGTCAATCAAACATGTACTCATAGACGTGTACTACAATGTAATCGTACCGCACCGCCATTTTCAGACTTTAAGACTGCTGCTTCACCCATCTCTGTCACAGCATAAAGGTGCTTCCCATGTTGGTAGAGAAGCTTCCACAGCGATCTTTAATAATATTACCATGTAAACCCTATAGTCCGAGTACAACACAGTAAGGTTTTTTTGCATGTTACTTGTAGATGCAATATCCGCAGCCTGTAATGATTATGTGCCAGGCTGCTGAAATGACACCACAGGCTGTAGATAGAGATTTTCCACCAACTCACGCTTTTATAGCTTGGCTTACATGCCTATTATGCTGCTTACCCCTTGGTCTTTATGCTGTACTGAAAAGTAGTGAGGTTGGTACATCATGTTAAAAGTATATCTCGTAAGAAGATTATCTTTTACTCGTGCGATTTTGAAGCAAAACTTGGGCTTCTTCAGGCGCTGCTGAGCATATTGATTCTTGCATGGCAGATGCGCCATCATCATCCAAATATCTGAGTATCAACACAATTGCACAATCCTTTTAGAGTAGTGTTTTGCGCTCCATTTCTGTAGTATATCCATTTCTAACATGTGTATTCACGTCACATTTATTTGATGATAAGATAATCCAATTATATATGAACTGCTAATAACTATTTTAGATTTTAGGTTTGCTCTTTAAGGAGATAAAGTAAGAGCTCCCTCTGTTATAAAATAATAGGATGCGAAACCACGGCGCTTTTCAAGTTGTGCAAGATATGGAATAGACTGCATAAACACACCCTTTAGTGCGACAATTTAAATCTTGAAAAGAGCAGTTTGAAAAGACCCTACTGTTCATGAACCCTTTAACACCTTTAACTAGAAATGGCTTCATCTATTATTTTATCCGCAGGTTCAAAATGCAGTTGAACGTGGTGATCTTTCCGCCGCAAGGGAAGCATCGCAGGCGACAAAGATCTCCTCTGTAATAGGCATCTGCCTTGGCACATGTGCTTCCGTTGCTTTTATAACCATGTTTTTGGTGTATTTTGACGCTCATAGGTCTATTTACAGGTATAGTTAAGTAAATGGATAATGAGCTACTGCTAGACAGTATGAATGGCAGTATTCAAAATTTGCTTTTTAGTAGGAACAGAGATTTTTAACTATTTTTTATAAAAATATTGAATAGTTGGTATAAATTAGTCCACATTGCTGTAGACCTAACCTTTCTTTCCCACTTTGAATAAAAAGGTTATCATTAAGAGAGCCGATGACTGGCTATCTTGTCACTGGCTGAATGATGGCGAGGGAAATGTTTTGAGACAAGCATCTTTGGGAGCCTGGAGATAAAGCTAGCTACACACCTATATAAATGTACTACTTGCCCTTTCCATCCATATCAGAAGTTTCAACTGCGATTTAGATAGGCAGTTGCTTACACTTTGAATATGATTTTCACAATATACTTGTAAGCATTGTTTCCCAAGCTATCCCTAGTTACTTTGTACAGCATGTCAGCCGGATCTGGTGTTTTGATTCACGACTAATTTCATCAATTATATCCAAATACAAGCCTGAACAGCAAGTATCCTAAACAATAATAACGTTTATGCTCCTGGCCTGCCTTCTGCACGTAATCAATGCTGCAAAACTTGTTACAAAGCTCATTTAGTTGAAATGAAGCAATAAGTAAAACTGAGTTGCAAAATTGTTAAACCACCAAAACTCACCATAACCGGGCAAAAATTAAGATATTTAGACCCCCTCCCCCTCGTCAACAATTCTACCATCAACATTGAGGCGGAGATGAAGAGTAATTTCAATTTTCCTGTTCGTTTGCTGTGGTTTTAAGAGGTTTAAAACTGATTGCAGCTGCACATTATTTGAATAATTTAGATACCCTCTATTAGGTTTGCAGAGTCTCCGTGAGGCTGCCAAAGGGCCACTCTCTAATGGTCAGGAATGCTACTATTTACATGTAAAAACATTGAAATAGCCTCACGACGAGTTGTTTAAAGCACACAAAGGATGCAAAGAAATTATGGAACTAGTATGCGTAGCATTTTGTATATTACAATATATCTTCAGTTCGTAACATTATCATATCATGTATATTTATCACATATGTCTAAATCAATTCTCATAACATATATTAATTAATACCTTTATCCTATCTTAAGTAATATATCATATTTATAAGCATTTGTTATCAGTTTGAGTAACCAATAGAGGACCCTCCGAAATCTGAAACGCTAGAAGGCAACTTCATAAGTATTCAAAATAATTCAATCGATTTCATCAATTTTTCAATTTATCTGCTTACTAGACATTTTATCTTAAGTGCTTGAGGTTAGTAATTTTCATTTCTACATTTACCTAACTTTGATATTGTGAATACATTTATTCGAAACACAAACACATTTTATCTATTTGCTTGCTTCTCGATTATTAAGGTTAATGTAATCCTTTGGGAAGAGGTAAAGAAACACTGTTTACCACATCCGTTTCTAGAAATGTACCAAAAAGACATATAAATCATTTGAAATGCGGGATAATATTAAACAATTAACTTTTGCTGGAGTTCAGGCGAAATCAACCAGCCCTGCGAAAAAATCTGTGTCCCCCAGCAACCATCAATTGGAAACGACTATAAATTTACCCAGGACTTAAGGTCTTCAACAACGTGTCATTGAATTTTGATAATATCTACTGTCAAGAATAATGCCATTGTTTAACTGTTTTGAGTTACAAGAGTGTCCTTTCTCGTTTTTGACTTTCAAACCTCTGCAAAAATCGGACCAGTGGATCTATCAAAAATTGCAGGCACGGTTTTTAAGCTATACACTTGTGATAATGTGTCCAATGTTTAAAGGGTTTGCATTAGCCCATCTGGTACACAGAGACTTTTTCTACCCCCATTCCTTTTGATTCCTGTTTCTAGAGATAGACTTTTATCAATTTCAGGCAAGTAGTGCGGGAAAACATATAGTCGTTAACGTGCAATCTCGAAACAAAGGTCAAGCTGCAAAGCTTTAACGCGGTTTGAACAATTCTTTGCCATTTTCAATAAAGCAGCAATGATGTATTTAACAACATTGCCATCTAAACCACACAAGTTTGTCAATCACTTGCAAGGTCAAATACGTCACACTTCTCCAAATGCGTGTGAATGCATTTGCAATAAGAATTTTGGAAGGAAATGGAACTTCTTGTGTAGGTAAGGCAGAATCTTCTTCGCATTACATTGTTGATATTAAGAGATACCGGAAGCATTGAGGGGCGTAGGGGCAGACATTATATGAATGGTCGCTTACCAATTATCATATCCTGTAAAATTGTAGAAAAACATACAGATACGTCTCATTTAAGTAACGTGATAGTAGACATGCTATCAATTCAAACAGAGAGAGGGCGCTTGAAAAATTGCATCATAATCCAGTCGATAAGTAATGCTTTCAGAATTTCAGTGGACCTCATCCTTAGCTAGGTACAAGCCAGCATTGAGATGATAGGATGATTTAAGCCAAAATTGCTTACGATAGCTTTCAAAAGATGATCAACTCAAAGATGAAAATGCTTGCAATGAACAGAAGCACATCACGTAGCCTTCTAATCATTATAAGAATCTTTAAACCTAGTGGCTATTTAGATTTATCATATGAAAACGTACTTATGTGTCGATTTTCTAAGCAAGTTGACTTTATGTTGTTCTTTGGAGGTTTTCATGATCTCTATAATCCCCTAAAACTACCTCTAGCATTATGCATATTTTAGTAGACCCTTAAAACAGTGTACATTATTTTTTGATATATGTAGATAATGTTGCTTATAATAATAGCTTTAACAAGCTACAACGTTCTCAAACTATAACCCTTTTATCAACGGTCACAAAACAAGGTATGTAGAAACTGGGAAGGTTAAACTCACTATGGCAACTGCAATTAGGACACTCAGATTTTTCACATTCATGATATTTGCAATGTTGGTGGCAAGAAAGCGATCAAGAAGGAATATACGAATATCTCAAGGATGTGTTGACATATAAAACCACATATGGAAGAACATGCACAATAGAGCCGAGTTTTATTAACAATTTGCATAGCGTAAATGTCCAATATGGTAAAGGCTATGCAAAATTGGTGGCTGACGTTGCCCATGTCCCCATACACCGTGCCAGAAATAACGTTTGCTGCGTGTAAAGCCTTTAGTCCCAAAAGAATTGGCAAGAATGAAAATATATTCCCATTGTTGCCGCATAGGGCACCTCTATCAATTAATGTATAAATTAATAAATGTTAATATTACCAATTTGACATTTAATATACTATGTCGCTGCAGAGAGATTTGAATTCTGATCTCAGGTTCACTTGAAAAAGTGCATTCACTTCATTGTTTACATTAATTTAATTTACTTGCTCAGATATTGTGAGTAAGAGGTAGAAGTGTCTCGTTCTTCAAAATTTAGTATTCCGAAAGTTTTTACCCAGTTTGTAAAATTTGCAAATCTCGGCCCCCCCTCCCCAATTTAATACTGAATTCAAGAGCTGGCTATTATAGCTGGCAAAAAAAGAAACTTTAGTTAAAGGTGATATAATGCGCTTAACAGAGAGTTTGAGGATAAAGTTAAAATCTTCTTGAAAGCTTTAAGAATCTTCCACCAATGGATTACCTAAAACTTATGTCCAGTTTATATACCGACATTGTATTACCTACTCCTCTTGAGTTGAAACACTTCAGATACTAGTTTGCATTTAAGTATCTTACAAAGTGTCAAATTATTAAGTTATCATTATTGTTCATTTATGTTTCAAGTATTTCTATTCACATGTAACTAAGAACTGGACACACAAGCAGAAAGAAATAACTCAAAGCTCATTGTAAGCATAAAACTATTAATGAAATGAGCTTTTTAGTTATTAGGTAGGCCAGGCACCGTTCAGCCATTGGGCTGACAAAGGCTATTGCCCCTCCGCTTTTTTGTTTTAAAAGATAGTTTAAAAAGGTTGAAGAGATTAAAAGCATTTTCAACGACATATTTTCTTAACAGAACTGTTGTATATAAACAATGACGTAAAGAAGCAATCTTTATTGAGAGGGGCGATTTCCAACCTTCTAAGGTGCGTGATCTACATAAATGTTCTGAGGGTTCCCCCGGTCCACTTTAAAACCGCTGCGCAGTCCTTGAGGTAGGCTGTACGGTCCAACAAATGTAAGTATAATCGTAGATATGTTATAAATAGCCCTATCATATGTACATAATACTGAGCTGTTATAAACCTTTGATCTATTGTCTTTACTTAAAGTATCTGGAAATCGTTTGGGCTCTACGTTAATGTGGTATTTATATGAATATCAGCTGTACTTTTTAAAGTACTCATCTTCATTATGTTTCCAAGCACGGGACAAGATAAAATTTAATGGGAAGGGGGATTAAATTTCAAAATTTCTATAAAATGTGTGATATTTCTTTTATTCCTTTTCTGCCCTTAGCACCCCCTAGTCCCTTCTTAGCCCCGTGTCTGTATTCTTAAGAATGAAAATTTTATGTTATCTCGTAACTGCATTGTACACTCAGGAAACTGAGGCTTTTCCAAGTGAGCATCATTATGTAGACACTTTTTTAAATGAGAATTATATTCTCTGGATTTTTCACATGGCATCAATCAACTCATTATTTATGTGCACGTTAGAATGAGCGTAGAATAATGCATAGCAAATCAACTTCATTTTAAAATCATAAAAAAATTCTGCACTGCATAATCGCATTCTTCATCAAAAAAATAATTTTAGTAAAGATAATCTTTAATGTCGTTAGATCCAAAGGTGGCAAAGATGCTATACCATGCAAATATCAAGTCAAAGTGGCCACATTTAAGCCACATCGAAGCTACGTCGAGGCTTCAGCAAGTCACAGCGTACTGAGGGTGGAAAAAATTAGCTTTATGTGTTCTTAAATACCTAGTAGGATATATATGAAAAACAGTTGACTGTTCCGTAATGCAATTTAATCACTTAGAAAAAATGGTTTTCTCAATTGTTGATGGGAAAGGAAGACAGCTCTATGCAATACAGAAGAAAATCTACAAGTGATGTATAAAAAAAGCTGAATATGTCCATCTGTTTTAAATAAGTCAATTAAGTTAACATGACATAAGGTTCTATTGAACAGATTTTAGGTTTTATTTAACGAATCTCTGCCAACGCAAGCATTTGATTTTCAACCTTCTTCATTCAGCGATAAGCGTGCAAATTTATGATAGAGCATTTCGTTTGAGAAATAACAGTTATTGAAGCAGTACTCCTTGACTCAAGTTCGGTAAGCAAGCTCGTTTGTCAATAATTATGACAGCGTTCATCAGCTAAGGTCCAATGCGCAAGTTCATTTGACATTAGTTTAGACAGCATTCATCGGCTAAAATCCACTGCCATGCTCATTTGTCATTAGTTTAGACAGCATAGATCGGCTCGGGTCCACTGTGCAAGCTCATCAGACATTAGTTTAAACAGCATTCATCAGCTCAGGCCCAATGCACAAGCACATTTGTCAGTAGTTTAGAAAGCATATATCGCCTCGGGTCCACTGTGCAAGCTCATCAGACATTAGTTTAGACAGCATTCATCGGCTAGGGTTCACTGTGCAAGCTCATCAGACATAAGTTTAGACAGCATTCATCGGCTCAGGCCCAATGCACAAGCTCATTTGTCAGTAGTTTAGAAAGCATATATCGCCTCGGGTTCACTGTGCAAGCTCATCAGACATTAGTTTAGACAGCATTCATCGGCTCAGGCCCAATGCACAAGCTCAATTGTCATTAGATTGTACAGCATACATCGGCTCGGGTCCACTGTGCAAGCTCATCAGACATTAGTTTAGACAGCATACATCGGCTCAGGTCCACTGCGCAAGCTCATTTGTCATTACTTTTGACAGCATTCATCGGCTCGGGTCCACTGCGCAAGCTCATTAGTCATTAGCTTAGACAGTTTTCATTTGCTCAGGTCCACTGTGAAAGCTTGATTGTCAATATTCTTTAATGTGATATCACAATCTTGAGATAATACTGTATTTTTCAGTAAATATCGCTTCAGCGCCAGAATGAATAAAATAACCAATAGAACAAATACTAATGATCCGATCGATGCTGCAACTTTTACTGAAAGGCTCACTTTTTCCGCATCTGAATCATTGGAATTGTCGCCTAAAAAATTGCATAGCTTATCAAAGTGCAGAAAAAAGAATGGATACTAAAATGAGGACTTAAATCATTTTGGAATAGATCGTTTAGAATATAGACGGCTTTGAACTATGTTGATTGCAGAAAGAAAATTTGGATTTCTGTTCCTCCTAGAACCTTGTGTCTAAAATAATATTTAGATATGTGGCATAAAAAAGTTTCATGTAAGGTAAGTGCATCCCTTTTGTTGTCAATTAAAAATTTTCCATGGTAGGTTATTGAAGAGAATATAAAGGCAATTCTAAAAAGTTTGACAGAATCCAGGACTGTTCTAAGATTTCTGCTTCTCCGGCGGCATTGTGTCTGATGGTATTTGCCAGATAGACCTTGATAGCAGTTCTATGTATGGTTACTCTCATTTTTTTTAGAAAGGAAATCAGCGAATGCATCTAGGAAGACGATGGTGCATGCTTTAATTCTGAGTTTTATATAGTAAATGATTCTGAGTTCAGTTCACATAATTGAAACTAATAGCAATGAAGCCTGGCAAAATTTCTATAAACAGTAAATGATTGAGAGAAGGCAATCTTACCAATGCAAAAAGTGCCATTTCCAGTATAGCCTTTATTACAAGTGCAAATAAATGAACCTCGGGTATTTGCACAAGTTGCCTTTCTGTCACAAGGATTCAAAAGGCATTCGTTCACATCTAAATGATAAGGAAGCAAATCAATTGGAGTAAAAATGCTAAAACGGAATTGGGTCAGAGAATGTTATATTTCTTGTTTTTTTTCCAGGAAAAAATGATTTTTGGTGTGTGTTAGCATCAAATAGCTAGGACTCAGAAGAAAGCAGTCTTGATAAAGAGAGGAATTGAAAATACCAACGGTTGGCGTAGCGAACTCTAAAAGAAAATCATGCCAAATCTTACTCGTGCTAAAAAACATTTGTCAACAAAAAACTGTATATTACTAGATACCATTGATATCAAACATAAACTCAATTGTACACGAAAATGCTAGAAGAGATTATAATTGGATTTTCGACTCAATGGCTAGCAAGTGTCTTAGAAATTAACAATGCATATGGGTCCACATCCAGTAAATACTTTGTTGCAACAACATGATGAGGTGCCTGAAGTGTTGGTACAATCTGCATTTATGTCATAAGGAGTGCCAGTGCATTCATGCAAATCTGCAAATTCAAGAGCGTTAAACGGTGCAACATAAAAATATTTCTACAGGCACTATACTTCGAAAGAAGTTTACAGTATTGAGATGATCTTACCTATGCAGAAAGTACCATTCCCTGAATATCCTTCATTGCAACTGCATCGGAATGAGCCTACAGTGTTTGCACAAACTGCATTTATATCACAGGGGTGCGAAGTGCATTCGTTCAAATCTAGGTTGAGATAAACGGGCTGTTAAGTCAACCAAGAGCAAAGAAAGAATTACATATCGAATTTGAATGGAGGAAAGGCAACTCAATTATCTCCAAAAAATTAATAAGAAAAACTCATATCATGTTATTTGCCAGAATTCCAGTTTACCCACAAGCAACAATGTACCGTGTTGGTCGCTTAGAAATTGAAATTTCTTACCTTTTCAATACTTTGTTTTCTTCTTTCATGTCGCTGCAAAGTTTAGGACTAGCCGCCATTGCTAGAAATCAAATTCAAATGGCGCGCCTGCCAACGTTTAGCTCCTACGCAACGCGCCCCCCGTTTCAGGCGCGCCATTTGACTTTGTTTCCTAGCGATAGAATATGTGAATCTGCGATCAAAAATGTATTGAGTATTTAAAGTGATTATAAATTATGCATTTCTGCTAAGGTTATTATGCAAATCAAGTAAATGACTCGAATGAACTTGCGTGTCTCACCTACACAGTTGCTTCCATTTCCAGTATATCCATTGTTGCATAAACAAATGAAGGATCCTTTTGTGTTGCTACATGTTGCATTCGCATCACATGACGTGTAAATGCATTCGTCAATATCTATAAATAGATAATGCTGGTAGACATTTGATCAAGATATACTAACAGCTGCAAAGGCAACACTTCTGAGTGAATTAAGGGAATTTTTTTTTGTATTTAGATAAAATATTTGCCATTGATAAAAAGAATTGGCGATTTATGTGCGCCTGTTGCTAAATATTAATCAAATAAAAAGCATTCTCAGGGTAATCTTTTATTTAAGGTATGCATTTTTAAGTCATTTAGCATGAGTATAACAACAGGTAAAATGTCTAACGAAATCGTTAATGGTTATCGTCATATTCAACTACTTTATGAATGAAAATGCGTCTCAATAGCGCAAGGAGTACCATTTCTGGGTAAAACCATTATTGCAAGTACATTAAAAGGCGCCTACAGTATTTCCACAACCTGTATTCACATCACAAGGATTCGATAAATATTCCTTCAGATCTCTGTTAGAATTAAAAGCTTTTGAAATCAATTGCCAATGAATCTAATGCTTTTGCAACTAATCGCTTTTAGAATATATAAGAGAATTTTCATAGCATACTAAAAAGATTAATCATCAAAATACCTAACGATATTAGAAACTTTTAAGAAAGACTAACCGATGCAAAAAGTACCATTGCCGGTAAATCCTTTGATGCAAGTACATTGAAAGGAGCCTGCAGTGTTGATGCAGGCAGCATTTTCGCCACAAGGGTTTGAAGAGCACTCGTTTATATCTACAATGCATATAGACAGTATAAAGTCAAAATCATTTAACAGGTGTGTTATACAACATGAAATATTATGATTTTTTTACAAAGTGTTTCCATGTATTCTTAAAATGATTATGATATACAGTCCCATTGAGTTTGACCTTCAATTAAGACTTGAAAAATTGTCTTCTGCTATCCTGAGGTGCAAATTATGTTCATTTCGGGATCAAGATAGTATCACAAAACTATGCAATGAATGTAATGCTATAAAAAACAAAATGAACAATGAAAAGCTAAATCACTTAAATAGGTTGTGGAATAGAGGAGACAAGCAGATAAGGGTAATACGTAGCCCAACTGTGGTTCTAAGATCAGAATCATATGCTTGGGTAAAGCATTCAAGGATCTGTAATTGATTACCTGAGCAAAGTGCCCCATTTCCAGTAAACCCATTTTTACAATTGCATGTGAACGAGCCTTTGGTATTTGAACAAACTGCGTCAGGATGACAAGGGTTCTGTGCAATACACTCATCAAGGTCTATTTTAATAGGTTTAAAAAATTCATTAAAGCAAGGTAATTAATTATAAAATAGCAGAATATATTGCCAAATAATAGAATGAAATAAAATCTATTGCAATAGGATTCAAGACAGTGCAATCAATGCGCTCTGATGCAAGACGATGCAATTCAATGCGATGCTATTTAAAAAAGCTCAAATTCTTATAATGTAATGTGATGTGCTGCAATACATGCAGCGCACTGCAGCTAATTTCGAGGCAATAAAGTGTGGCTCAATGCAATATGAATCTGTCTTGAATAGCTTGCATGATGAACAACACTGACGGAAAACATAAGTTGACTATAAATAGTGAAATATAAATATCAAAAATGATAATCAAGCAATAGAAATATCTCTCACCAGCACAAAATGTGCCATTCCCAGTATATCCCTTGTTGCAGCTGCAATTAAAGTAGCCGATGTTTGGTTTGCATGTGGCTTCTTCATGACAAGGATTTCCTGCACATACTAGTTGAACAAAAATGATGAAATTGTAAGTGATGCCCCTATTTTTATTTGATGTTTATTGTAATTGATCCTACATAGTTAATGTGACTGCGATTCTATACTGTACTAAAAATGTATATATTTTCTTTCGTGCATAAAACACTAGTAGAATACATCAAGGCGATTTCGCCTGTTCATAGATTTTTTAAGTTCTCTTGGTCTGACAACAAAGACACATGTACCTACCATGACGTCATAAGCAATTTCCCATTAGTCTTTTTCTTGAAAAGGAAACACTTCTGTGAACTATTGCAAAATTCATCTCATAGTATCACCGAACATTTATTTGAATTGTACACGCACACTTACCTTTGTTATCATAGTAGTTAAATTTGAAGCCATATGTTGAATGTGCATACCAATACGGTCTGCCGTTAAACTCTATGAAAACTTCATTTCCACTTGCCAAGAAGTTCTGATATTTATCTTTTGTCATTGTGATATTTACACGTGCTGATGTATCTCTACCATCGTAAACTCTTAAATGATGATACCGCTGATGGAAATGTTGAAGCGAGAAATTTTGGAAGACTAACTGTACCTTAGCGCCTTCTTTTAGACGAATTGCGTACGTGCAAATTATATCACCTGGATAATTTGCGGGGAAACGAGGTGAAGTAATTGTTCCGGATTCATTTGTATACAATTTGCTGCAAGCTAAAAATAAAGATTATCGGTCTAAGTAATGAACATGGATATCAGTGTTATCATGATAGGTTTCATCCTTGCAGTATTTATGTTCATCATACATAGTTGTGAATAAAAGTCCTTTGGTTAACCCAACCCTTTTTGTGATCAAGCCATTTTGTAACACATGAAAAACAGTCCTTTGTGCAATATTTCAATGCTTCCACTCTTAAAAGGAATTATTAACAGCTACCCTACATTCAAAACTTAAACCCTAGCTTTTTTTTCCAGTGTAGAAGAATCCATGTCTATTGTGTGTGGTTTTTTGTGGCAAATTTTTTCCTGAATAGAAATCAGATTTCTATTTCACTTCCGAGATTTTAAAAATATCTGAATTTCACGAATGTTTTCCGAGTCATATCAAATTGAGGGGGGGGGGGCAAATGCCCCCCTCTAATCCTCTCGAAAAAAACATTTCCGCCTCTGAGTAACAATAAAAAAATACCAAAAGTTGCTAATAAAACATGGTTACAGCTGGTTAATTACGTATCGATATTTCCTTTCTATTTTTATTGTAAAATCAAAAATTAACAGCATACTTACGCTCTACATTAATGTAAAACCCTTTTCCATTAAAATTAGAGCTTGATTTGAAAACCGCAAACAGATTCTGGGCGCTTGAAATGAAATCGCCTGTTTCATTACCACATTTAACGCTTTCAATATTTGTACTTGAAATGCTTCCTTTGTATATTGTCAAATTGTCCTTTTGGCAGCCAGGACTAGCTTCCAAGTCAAATGTTTTGAACTCAAATCGCACACCATAGTCTGGGAATCTTCCGCGTATCTCATATCTGCATACGGAACCAGTTGTATACGCCTCTGGGTATCCAGGGGATTCGATGGAAAAGCGAGTTGAATACAGATAATTGGATGAATGGTAAAAGCCACCACAGGCTAGAGTATAAATTAAGAGGTCATCTTTATAATCGAAGTATTTGCAGATAGATAGCTTATGCATATATATCATTTACCATTATTAAAACATGGCAAAATCAGACAAAACAATTAGAGTAACATTTATAATAATTGATGTCTATTAGGGCATTAATTAAGCATACCCTCTACTAAAACTCCCCAAAATACTTCAAGGTAAGACAACAGCACAGTTGTTTAATGATGACTCTTCGAAATTCGAACTGGTTCATAACAGAAATATCTTCATTAGGGCAAAGCAGCATGATATTTGATTTCAATTTCTGCACAAGCTAGCATTCAATAACATAATTAATATGTAATACCACGAATGCCCATCGAACCTTTCTCGTTTGGGATTACCTGAGTTAAAAATTTCTATTTACTGACTCTGACAAGAAGTAAATCATAGCAACATACTTTTGTATTGAATGCGATATCCAGTGCGAGAGATTGATGCGTCCGAGCGAAACACCAAGTATATCAAATTAGATTTTGAAACATATCGAGTAGTGTCGTTACCACATCTGGTTGATGCCAGTGTTGAATTTGATATGGACCCTTCGTAAATCTTCAAGCTGTCTTTCATGCAATTTTCGGATCTTTCTAAGTCAAAATGTTCCATGTTAAGCGTTATTCTGTTGCCATAGGTAGCTCTGATGGAATTTTGACACCTATCATTATTAGGATATCTGAATGGATAATTAGGCGAATCTATTGAGGATGATGTTCCAGCGAAAGATTCACAAGCTGAAATAAGTAAATGAGAATCAGCAACGCTGTCGTATTCAATGTCAGGATATGATAACAAAATATCGGATTCATTCATTTGCTTAATAGGCTGTCACGTGTCTTTATATCATCATAATTCAATTGCATTCAAAAGCCTTGCCCTTACCTGTAGCATAACATTGTTTCTCTCTCTACCCAAGAGAATAAGGTGTTCCTGGTCCGTAGTTTTGAGCCCCATCTCTAGCTGCACCCTGTTATATGCGATTACGCATGACAACCGTGGAAAAAGTGGCAAAGAAGCATCTGGAAAGTAACAAACTGTAAGCATACCTATAGCATAATATCACTTTAACAAAGAAAACAGATAGATTTAGGCCAGTATCGCTTGGCTGATAAGATGCAAACACTCTGCATAAGCTTGATATTGTATAGTATGAATCGCTAAAATATTCATAGGTAATGTATTACGTTCTGTTTTTAGACAAACCAAGGTTAATGGAAGATGCCATGGGCATACCTACGAAGATTTTATCAAGAGATGCCCGAAACCCTTGCTTTGCTACGATTGAATTTGATTTGAATTGGATGAACAGGGCCTTTCCTGAAGTCATATAACGAACCATTTCCTTTGTTCCGCAGAGATTATCCAACAGAGATGAATTGGAATTGTTTCCGTCATATATTGACAAACTGTCAGCCGTGCAAGATTCGCTGTCTTCAATTGCAACATGAGAAAATCGGACACTGAGTCGCTCTCTGTATGACGGAATGCCAATAAATGTGTAGTTGCAGATGATCTTATTTGGATAGTTCATTGGATACAACGGTGTGGTGATAGTGGACGTGGCAGAAAGTGTTAGGCTGCAGCCTAAAAAGTAAATAATTATATGATTTATTGAAGTATTGTAATCAGATTTTTGTGTTAAAAGGTAGTGAAGACAATACGATAAGATGCTATAAAATCCCATACTTAAAAGGTATGGAAATGTTTCTTCTACAAAGGAGGGGAAGAAATTCTCTTGCATTAAATGGTAGAGGTAATATATGCCCGATTTGAACTTTGATGAAAATCAATTAATGCGACTTTAAGGATCATGAAAATGTATTCAAAAAGCTACCTTCGTTTTATAATAGAACAGGTCTCTACCCAAGTTTTCACAGTTTACCTACTTAATCTAGAAATACTTCCATTTTCAAAGAATGTCTTAATTGCTACGTAATATACTAAAAAGAGAGGAATCATTCCTGAGAAATAAAAGTGCTTCAGCTTTTCGCTTCAGCAGAATGCATGCATTGATATATAGATACTTATATTGATATATACATACTTATAATGGTCGCTTAATTTTAAAATTTTGAAATTAGAATGTTCCTTTTTGGGCCGAAAAAGGAGAAATCCTGGTTGCTCGCTAGTTTATGAGTTCACATATGAAAATATATCTGTATAGATATTCAGAAAAAAACTCTTAAACGTGTCGAATTTCCTCTTCATCAGTAATCATGTATTCATCAGTATTAATGTTTTATATATATTTAGATATATATATATATGTGTGTGTGTGTGTGTGTACAACTGTACCAAGTGGCGTAACGGAGCAGTGTGGGGCACTTAATCAAAGCAAGGTTTTGAGGCCCCTATTTTTTTGCAAAACCCTTGACTGCATAAATTTTTTACATGAAATTCTTAAACAATATTAACTAACATCAACATAAAAAATTTTAAAAAACGCTTATATCCATAAGAGAATTTCACAAAATTTTTCAGGGGCCCCCTAGGGGCCCAATTGTTTTGGGGCCCTTAGTTTTACGCTTAAAAGTGTACACCGTGGGTTACGCCATTGACTGTACCTTTTGTGACCAGAAAGTCAATTTTGAAACCATCAGTTGTAATTCTGCTGTCACTTTTAAACATGATTAGTAGGCTATTTGACAATGAATAGTATGCATCCAATGTCCAAAAGCTTTTTCTAAGCGCTAGGCGACCATTGTTTGAATCCCTTTCAAAAACCTTCAAAGTATCGTCAGGTATCAAAAAGATAGATCGAACTGCAACATAAATCATGTTTCCTTGTTCAGCAGATATATTGAATGTGCATGCTGTGTTGTTAGGGAAGTAGTTTGGGTATAGTGGTGAATGAATAGAACCCGACGACGTGGTGTATATGCTGTTGCATCCTGTAAAATAAAACATTATTGTAATAGTAACAGAAACTACGTTATGAGATTGCCAAGTCTACTCAAAGTTAAACTCAAAAATGATATCATTACAAATTTGATAAGCCATCTTTACCTACACTTTTAATGTGATGAACATGTAATGTCAGCCTTGCTGAAGGCAATGTCTAAAGTCAGGCTATTAAAGCATACTCAGATGCGTGAAGATAAGGTGTCTGTTACTATTCATAGCAACCAAACTACATTAGTTTGAGTCCATGGTAATACAAATATAAAATGAGGCATATTTTAGGCTGAAATAAGGTGCTTCAGACCTTGCCTTAATGTCTGTTGACCTGGACGGGACCTCCAAATTCATCCGAAAACATATATCTTACAAATACAAAAGAGTTGTTGAACTTCTTTCTGCACCTCTTTTATAGTATGGTATATCTTGATTTTAAGTAGTGTAGTGTTTGAAGGAATTAGCATAATTGAGAAACATCGGCAAAAGAATTATTTTCTTCTATACTGAATTTTACGTGAAATCGAAAATGAAATTTACCAAACGAGTGTGGACTGTAAATTTAGTTTGAATCCTATGGCTTTGCAGAAGCCTGCTTAACTAATTGCTAAGGTTAATCAAGAGTGTTTCCATAATCTTGGTTGAAAATTTGATAATTGTAAATAGTCTGAAAAATCTGATTTCATAGCACTTTACCAACAAGTCATATCCATCCAATTCGCCAAAATTAGGAATAGGCCTGCCGACTGTCTGCCTTCTTAGAAGTGTTTGCCAAGCATTACTTAATGGAACTTGTCAAAAGTGACTCACCCTCTTTATTAGAAGAATAGTAGATTATGAATCCATGGTCAGCTGACAGCACTGAAGGCTCATTTGTGTTGATATACTTCAGAGTAAGTATATTGGTTGATGATAAAAATTCGGTCGAGTTTCTACCACATCGGATTTCTTTAGGACTTTCACTTGTATTTGTGCCTTCATAGATTGATAAAGATGTTCTTGAACATTGGACATCAGAGCCAAGATTCATGTAAGAGAAGGCTAAGTAAATCTTCATTCCAAAATCCGCTTCTATATGATATGTATACGTCTGATTTCTTATTAGAAGCTTGTTCATAAGATGTGGTGAGTAGATCATTCCTTCAGTGTTGTTATAAACCAATGTATTCCCTGTATGTAAAATAGAGCATATAAAAGAATAATTCAATCTTAATGACATGGCCTGGAATAAAAATATGAAATTTAGGACAAAATGATACACTCGGATGGTCGGGAACTTAGTTGGAAATGAGATCCAATCAGAATGGTCTTCTTTCTGAGAAATTTATTTCCAAATTTGATTTAAATCATGTGAATGATTTAAGGACTCTTCTATCCATCAGAAGGGTACATGTTAAACAATGGATGTAGGGAGATATTGAACTCATTGATGCGTGCAGAACACTAACTCGTAAGCTGTCCAAAAAATCAAACTGAAGCATTTAAAGCAAAATTTTCTGCTTAAATACTTTGAAAAAGCTGCGGTTAATTATGCTAAAATTGTGACATTTCATAGTCTACATTACCGCCACTTATTGCAAACATTAGAGTTACTTCATATTGAGAATCAGAATTCCATAGTAACAGCTTTAAATCTCTTCATGCAAGTATTTCGTGAGAATTCGAGATGTTATCAATGAAATACTGCAATGATTTTGCGCACAAAAATCTCAGTAATGCTTTGGGAAAAGCTGTTATACAATGAAGGAAATAAAACAGAGTTGATTCTCAGCAAATATCTTTTTGTGTTAAAACTCGTATCATACAGAAACTATGCGAATTGGGGGTTAATAAAAATTTATCAGTAATCCTTTTTACCTTTAATTAAACGGTACTGCAATTGAAATCTATACCGAACAAAGGAATAGGATTGTGTGTACACCAGCAGCAGCGAATTGGCAACAGACAGGTAGGTTTTATGGCTAATGATTCTTGACTTACAGAATTCGGCACTGGGAATATCTGATACCATACTAGAGTTTGCTCCTTCAAATACCTTGAGGCCGCCATAAAAACAATGATTTTCTTCTTTTACATCAGGATGCGCAAGAAATGTGATTTGAATTCGTTGTCCAACTGCCGCTGAAATTCTGTATCGACATATGACACCATTAGCTTCAATAGGTCCTGGAAAGTTGGGCGATGATATCTGGCCAGAAGCAGCCGTAAAGTTTTTATCGCAACCTATCAATATTCAATGATATTGGTAAAAAAATAGGATGAAAACCGTAGGTACCCTCATAAAGGAAAGCAAACCGTAACTTTCTAAACAGTCATTATATAAGGATCGCATTTTGAAAATTCTTATCTGGTATCTCATCCATTCAACCGGAGAAAGAGTGATATTTGTAAATGACTGAAAGTAACTCAGTCGATACTAGATGGAAATCGAGTAGATTGCGTAATCTACTATGAATTCATGACTGGTGGGAAGCTTATGAATATAGTAATAAGCAGAACAGTTGGTAGCATTGCTAGAATTTACATTCATGTAGCTGCATCTCTCTCTGATTATGATCATACTCAAGTTAGAGGAACGTCTGTCCCACTCTAGGACACAGATAAGTATCTATAAGTGGTGCAATTAGCATACTCACAAAGCAGCCAAACATCACAGACAGTTGTCAAAAGAAAAGGCAGACGCAGTCGTCAGAAATGTTGGACATTAAAAAATATTTTATGCGGAATACGCACTTTCTCTAAACTTTTCAAGAATTTTAATTCGGTTGATGCCTGAAATAAGTGCAACAATGTAAAGTTTCATAGGAACGAAAACAAATTTTAAGAGAACTCAGTTTAAAATATTGAACCATTTTTTGCAAACAGCAGTGAACACAACGTCTTAATGAAGGCGGAGTAGACAAATAGGCTCCATTGTACCCCCCGAATTTTTTTTAATTTTCCAGAGGGGGCATGAAAAAGAGACTAAGTAAACCTTTTTATGCGTTAGGTTCGAAAGTAAAACTTTGATTCCTAGAGGGTACAGAATTTATCTAAATGATGCTCAAATTTTGCGCAATTTTACTGTGAAGGCCTTGATACAAGTGAGATTTAGTCAAAGAATTCTGCCTATATATTATATCCACTTTAAAATACTACCAGAACCAGAAGATAATATTCATGGTATAAATTCGTGCTGTATTCCTTTCTTCATTTGGCAGTGCCCCTGTATTCAATTGTGATGTGAATAAGCTGACTTATCCGGCACAGCAAGACACACCGATTTTTTGCTGCAGAGAGGCATCTTGTGGTGATGTTTAAACGATAGCAAAATATGCAAATTTTACATTATTGCAATATTTGCAATGTTTGCAACACTTCACAACCTGTTATTGTCTCCATTTCCCCTTTCTTAACCCATAGTTACGCAGCGTTTGTTGCATTTTGCAATTTCAGCAATTGTAATATTTTTCTGTATACGATTAAACAGTTAAGAAAATAAAATATTTTACTTACTCAGAGCTGCTTTGCTACTTGTTGCAATGTATGCAACTAAGAATAAGCAGCATATTAGGTGATACCTCATTCTGAGAAAACTGTAAACATGGGGCAACCAGAATAGGTTTATGACCGCAAAGTACCTGGAATTCAGAAAAAGCAGTGAAAATTGACCTCAAAGTAAAGCAATAGAGTCCATCATGATCGATGACATCATTCTTTGTGACATCATAAGATTATACTATAAATTGTATTCAGGACAGAATGATCAATGATACGACTGGAGGGAATAAGCAAACAAACAAGGAAGCAAGCAATTGTAGTTTGTCGTCGAGACTGAGGAAGGTATCAAGCTGAAGTGGGCCTGGGGTGCTAAGAATTGTACCCTCAGAAATCTCCTGATTTTCCATTTAACAACCTCGAGAGGATGAGCAACCGTTCTTTCCAAGAAACGAATTTTTCTTAAGAGACTGACATAGCAGTTTTAGCAATAAAAGCTGTTGCTGCCGATAAAAGAAAAATGTATTTTTTTGAATTATTTGCAGTAGGATCGACACGGCCCATTTATCCAGTGATGTTTAGGATTGTAAAAAAACTGAAAAATTTGATGCTCATTGCAAGTCCAGAACCGATTTTATCGCAGTAAAATAAAGCGGGGACCGAGAGGTGAAAATAACAGGAGGGTTAAACCCGCTGCAAACCCTTTAATTTGTGTCCTTGTCGATTTTCCGTTATGATTTAGCATGTCAGCATCCGAGAAACTCACTTTATCCCTTAGAAATACACTTTGGAATCCAAACATTTTAACCCAAAAACGTGGGTGCTTAATTGCAAAGATATGGTTTGAATTAGCCTCCTCGTTTGCAAATCTTAGCTGTCCTCTTGAGATACATACAGAGAACTATAGCATAACGTGGATAAAAATCAGAGGAAAGTATCAAGACTTTACTTCATAAATTCGACTTCCTCTTCTTCCATACACTTTATCTTATCAAAGTGAACTAAATATTTTGCTGGCGCAGTTCCCTAAAAACCGTTCCTGTTTTGTTTAGACTCTCATGCAGTGATGCATGAGGCCATATTCGCATTTCTATTAGCTTGAGCGCAGACCCATTATTCCAATGAATCGTCTGGAAGCGGAATAATTGGTCAGCACGCGGGCCACATTTCTATAGCCTTATTCCGCATCTTTTACGTGAGCTTTAGCAAATAGAACAATTAGAGCATGAACAACAAGAACTTACGAGAATCGCATTGATTGATATGATATGAATATAAAAATATGATAACGACCACGAATCCATACAAGATGGTTTTTCACCGTGTGATGAAATTAAAAGTTTATTTAAAAGATGAATAAATGAAAAAATAACTAAATAATATAAATAAATAAGGTAAAGTAAATGTATAAATATATAAACAAGGCATTTCCTCACAAGCATGACTCTGTGCTCAAATCTTTTTGCTTCCATTGGGTTGATAAGAATTTAACCCATGCAAATCACTTTAAACAAGTAGGAAATAAACAAAGGACCAACACGATTATAGTACCAGAGAAGCAATGTCTGGCAAACTTTATACCACAACTGTGAGCAGAGCGCAGGAAAGTCTTGAATCTTCCTCTGGCCTAATGACTCAACTTTATCACAATTTCTTGATCATTATCTAAAAGAAATGGGGTGTGATCTGGATGAGAATTTGCTGAGAATATCAAATTAGGGAAAGTAAAAGAAATTTTTTCTCTGAAAGGGCGCACTAAAAAATCTATTTTTCCCTCAGCAGTGACTTAATTTCGATACCCCCATAGAAGTAATAGCATGAAAGCGCGATGGGAGTTCCAAAACGTGGCTAATCAAAGGAAATTACTGTCTAGAAAGAGGTTGAGTAAAAATTGAAGAAATAGATCATGATTCTTGCTTGATCATGTATTCTATGCAACCATGGACATTCGCTAATAACAGCAAATTCAGCATTCAATTATGTTTGCGTATTGAATCTTTTCAAAGACGCAGCCATAGTACATGAACCTTCTCGAACGAATCAATATTTTCATTCTTCAAAAGTTTTGCATAACCAACCCACTTAACTTGTTTTAGTCTGAAACAGAATGACCAAACGCATAGCAAATATCTAACCTTTTTTCCGCCTAAGAGAATGATAATTTTTACTGAATATTGGGCGCTAGAATGGCACATTTGATAATGGTGAAATATCTGATCTTTTTGTAGTTTTGAAACATGAAAAATCCCCAGGTAATAACACGAAATATAGAATATAATCAACCCTTAGTAGGGCCTCTCTGGTCGAAAATATTCATGACAAATTTATACGCTTAGGAATATGAGTTGATACATCCTTTCTTCATCCGCAGGTGCCTGCACTATTGCCTTCGTTAGCCCGTTGTAAGCAAAGCATATTCTGGATTATGAGCTAGATCAAAATGAATTAGAAAAGAACCCAATTTCATTCCCTAAAATTTCCAGAAATATTGAGGAGCTCGTTCTTTTAATTGCAATCATTGCAACCCTTCGATTAGTTTTCCTACTGAGAGAGATCCTTCTTTAAATTCCCTACATGCCATTTCTTTATTTAACTAATTTGCTTCTATATGTGATAAACTTGTTTCTACTCTTGTATTAACTTGTCTCTGTATTGGTATACTTTTTGTATTCGTAGGAAGTGGAATTCTAATTATTTGAACTGAACTGTCCAATAAACCCCTAAAATATTTCAACAAACATAGCTTGGATTAAATTCGCCTGTTTTGCTTACGCTACGCCCTTCAGTTTTTTCCATCATGACATTATATTTACCTTGCTGGGAATCTTATGCAAATTTGACCATACACTCCACAGGATACCTTGAAAAGCAACATGTTGCCATTGGATTTGTTTACGTTACTATGGAAAATCTGGATATCTCGTTTTGAAAAAGAGGTTGCCTGCTGTGATTTCTCCGAGTTTATTGTTCATTTACTTCCTTCACAACGCGAAGCAAAGAAAACAAAAAGATCGAGGATCAAGGTCACGTAACATAACGCTCATTTCAATTCGGTAATGTGCAGGAAAATGAGATTATTTTATTTACAAAATGCCTATGAATTATAGTCATACAAGGGACTTTGTTGCAATAAGGCCAATACCATCGCCCTCGCATGTTGGCCTGAAAGTCACTGCCCGCTCATCAACTCCTGTTTACACATGCGAAAGTCCAAGTCGGAAAGAAGTTGCTAAACAAAATTATGAAAGGAGAGACTATCAAACTAGCTCTTGCGGATATCGTTCGGTTAATCATAAACCTTACAGGGAAGTCGGTGAAGTGATTCTAGATGAACGGGAACTAATTCTTAGGGCATTAGGCCAATATAGCGGCAATGAAAAGGTTGGTATTCTATATATTGTATATCTATTTATTTTTATAATGTTGAAATATAGGCTTTTAACAGAACTTGAAATGCAGCAGAACCAACCATAATCACTTTTAAAGGAAAGTCCAATGTAAAATTTAACAGAATAACCCCTCTACCCATGTCCGAAGATGTGCTATATATAAGTTAAGAGCTTAGCTAGAACAGCAGATCGTTTATCGCCAAAACATTGAAGAAACTGTCTAGATAAGTAATATGTCATGGAAAACTCTTCATGAGCTACCAAACGTATTAAACTTGGTAAGGACAAGATTATCATAATGAAGGCTGAAAATCGTGAAAATATCAATCGGCATTTTTCATTTCTGACCATGTTTTCCTTGTAAAAGAATCCAACAAGTTTCGAAATCCTGTTACTGACTTTACAAACCACAAAATGTCTGTTCTATAGCCGCAATGGATGCTTGGAATTTACAACAAAATTTTCTATTTAGGAGCTATTAGGTTATGACTAAATCGTCAAAAACTTGTTTTTATAGGAAAAATTGCCATCATAAATTGTTCAAACTGCCAAAACTCGGCTATGAACAAGTTGTTAACTATCGACTTGTGGTCATCCAGATTTTAAATGATCGAGGGTAATTTTCCTTTCACTTAGCAGAGACCTTGAAGGCTCTCACCCCCCCCCCCCAACTCTGTCTCTTTAATATTGATAAGCACACTATAATCAATGCAATAAAAGATAATTGGTCTATGCATATTATTTCTTGAATACAAATTATAATATTAATGTTTAATTCATCACACACAGGACAATAGAGAAGATGATTCAGCTGACAGCTTTTTGAAGCAACTTAATCCAAATGCCAATGAATCTGTGAGTGAAACCCTTGATTATTTCATAAAGTCTCTGTAGGAATAATCTGTATTTCAATAAGTAGTATTATAGATTACTTACAAGCTATATGAATATTCAAGAGCTCCATATGAAGAATTCATCAATCATATGTAGAACACTATTATTTGGAGTTCTTGCCAATCATCTCCTGTCATCCCACCTACCCAGCACAGCTGTTGTTTGCAAATCCAATCCTGATGCACCCATCAACTAGGGGTTGTAGGGGACAGGGCCCCCTGAAACAAAGCCCATTTTACCTAAATGAGATATGCAAAAATACAGTTTGAGTTTGAAACATTGATGAAAGCAAATCAAAAACATTCTATGTTTGGGGATGCTGCCCATCTTGTGTAAAATTGATTTTAGTTGCAAAAATTACCCTTTTTTCTTATGGTAAGCAAACTTGTTTTAGCCTGCGTCACAGACGGTGAAATTCAAATTTTTGAATGTCATATGGCACATGCCTCACAGTTGCATGTCATATGACACATGCCATGATTTCAGAAAACAAAATTGTGTAGGCCTTGCATCTCAATATAATGCACTTCATTTCCATATAATTGGTTTGTATCTGTTTCCCTTGAGCTCCATCTAGTTGTCATATCATTCAGAAAATGTTTTTGTTGTTATTCTTCACATTTTCCTCCAGCACCACAATTAATTTGAAATCAATTCCAGTGCTTTCCAGAGGACAGTCCACAGCATGAAGGCCGAGTGAAACCTTTTGGCACATTTCTTATTTTGTGCAACCCCATCAAGGCATCAAGCCCTCTGAAAACTGCCTGTGATACCCCCCTTCCATATGGTCCTGGTAACTTCTTTCACCCCTTCAAAACACCTATTACATTGTCTTCCTGCACACATGGCCTACAAAAATATTTTCTTAGCTGCTTTCTTTTCTCATCAAATAACAGATGCATGTCAACTCATGCTTTTTGTTGTGTTTGTCTAAAGTTATTTGGATATTATTATTTTAACTATTGAATAGTTGCTCTCCCCTGTTGTCCATGGTTTTTATATTATTGTCTGTAATGTTAAAATCATTGGTATCCATATGTTTAGAGAGATGTCATTGCTATATCACAGCCAAAAATTGAAGATCTACAGACATTGGATGAACAGCTAAGGAAAGGAAGGTATGTCAAGTTTAATTAGATAAAGCTTCCTACATCACAGCATAACATATTTTTTCAATTTATTTTGATTTTTCAATATTCCTTTCAGTTTATTGTTGAACAAAGTAAAACTTGGGATTGACCTGTTTAGATTGATCCGTGAAGAACAAAGGAGAAAGGTGAGTAGCCAATTAACTTTGTTAGCCAAGCAGGATTTTTTATTCTCAGCTGCTGAATAAGTTATTTAGATACGATGAACATTCTATTGGCAATAAGCATGTATACACAAGTTCACTGATTATATTAATGGGTAAGCATCTGTATAAAGGGTCAAGCAATAAATATAAGTTAATATATCAAAAAATATGACAGGCAAATCAGTAAAAAAAGAATGTATACAACATATCAATAATCATAATCATAAGAATAATAAAAATATTATCTTTAAGTAGCTAAAGCTACCTTAGTAATATTCGAAATCTTTTCTTAGGTCCTTGCATCTGAAAATGAAAGAATTAAACATGAAATTGAATCAAAGACGTCCATGAGAACAGCTGAAGATACTTATGACAATGATGAGGATGATGATGCTGCTGATCTTTCAAAGTAAGCTGTGTTTTTACATTAGAATTTATAAAGAACACTGGCTTGAGGATCTGATATAAAGTTTTTAGCAACAGTAAGACCTTCGCTACCCCTTCATTCCAAATACAATAGGATTGATATTTAAATTTGTTATTTAGCGATATTTACAATGAAATCGCCTGATTTTCATAGAATAGATCACATTAAATTGTCATGAAATCGATCAATATGAATTTGAACAGTCAATGTGCCAGAAAAAAACTGTTAGTAAATTTACCGGCAGCATCGAGAAAGATAACCATTTTGGTCCACAAGGTTGTCCTTAAAAGGAAGCAAGCTTAGCCGAGCTGGCAATATTTCTTCTTATTGGTAAGTCTCTATTTCAAGGTACAAATGTAACTTTTGTTTTTTCTACTTCAGATATGTACTATCACCACTAGCGTCAAAGAGAAATACAGTTCTAATTCATAGAGAATCTTCGCCAAAAATTGTTGAAACCAGTGTGGATAATGAGGAACCCTTATCAGATGGTAAGCTAGCTTGCAGATAAGTGTAGCAACTAATTACGGAATGTACATATATTTCTCAATCATGTTGCTTATTATTGCTTTGTTACATTTATTAGCTTTACATAATGAGGTTGGCTGCTAGTTTGTTACGCTTTACATGCTCTTATTTATTTAAATTTATTAATTGTAGCAGATGTCTCAAATACTCATAACTGGGATTACGCTGAGTCTGACTATACTCAAAATGGAACGTCACATTTACGGTATTATCTTGTAACTTATCTTTATAGATTTGCAATTAGTGACATTAGCATAACTTTCAGTTTTGTGGTCTTTTTTTGCAGTTAACTTATGTTCCGCTCTGTAAGATTCTAGTCCAGCATAGCTAACCTTGATTACCTCAATTAGTTGTTAACAAGTTAATTGTGAGACCTCGTCCATCTTGCTAGCAGTTTATGAGTTGATGGTCAACTGCCTACTATAGCGATGCTTAGATTTGGAGCTAAATAGTGAGTTGTTAAAAGGCTTTCTTTTGCAATTCAACTTTCTGCGATGTATCGTCGTTTTCTTCTTGCAATGTAGGTTCTCGATGCTAAAAGGTTGATGTACTATAAGTGAAGATAACAGCCTTAATACTTTACTTCTTTTAAATGCAAAATTTATTGCTATGCTTCTTGCGTGAAGTAAAGTATTGATGAGAGAATCCGGACTTATTGATGTCTAGATCAACTCTCTGATCATAGACGAAGAATGATGTTGTATCCCAGGTTCCATGCACAATCAACGTATAATGCATTGAGAGCAGTGTTACGTCGTGTTGTGTAATTCTGTATCTAAAAGCAAATATGCAGTTATTATATATATTTTTTAGGCATCCGTCAAAGGATGAATGTAACACGGAAATTCAAAACTCAAGAATGAACAACCGATACCAAATTTTCGATGATAAAAATACTGCAAAAGTAAAAGTATCAAAAAGCAAAAAGTTCAAATCCAATCTACCCCGACCGTTTTCGCCAATATTTACAAATGTGAATTTCTACGAAACACAGTCAAGGTACCAAGAAATTTGAATGCCCAGTTTTATAAAATGTTTTTGCATAAAATATCTTACAGTTTTGTTTATACTTTTACCATTATCAGCACGTTTTTAAATGCTCTTATTTAGAACCTTAGTTGAACAAACCAAAGCTATGAGTTTATCAGATGCTGTGAACACGAGTGTGTGATCTATTAATGCAATATACTGTAGAGTTAAACTCCCTCATGACGTAAACCATTAAAGCAGCTATCAATTTTGTTAAACTTTTAAAAATTTCTTTGACCTTTAACCGTTTTTGCACGGGTTTTTGCATATTTATTGAAAAAATCTTTAGTACCAAGTATTCCATCAATGGAAATTTAGATTCAATAGGGAGTCAAAAAACATTTATGGCATAGAGGCGTGCCGTGTCCATTAAGCAATCCACTATCCATTGTGATTGCACTGTTTTGATAAGTAAAGCACTGTTTTCATTTGTATCTTTTTTCTCAGGGAGCACACATTTAGACAACTATGTGCATTGCATTGGATTCTGGAAGCTATGTCCTTGGATCAACCAGCATCTATGCCTCCAATTTCGACCTGCTGGAATTTGAAGTATGTTCAAATCAATAGATTAATATAAAGTAGAACTAGACATGTTAAATTCCCATTCCCTACTGGCTAATGCGAATATATGTTTGCAACTGGAGGACCAGTGGCAATGTCAATTGCTTGCACCATTAAGATACTCTACCCTACATCTTTACTCTGAATGTGGGAATCCGGCTGATGAACAATGACACTGTCTCTCTTTACGTGAACTCACCTCTTAACCGAATAATCTAAGCTTGTGAAAAGGCAGCAGTAAGCCTTTTAGAAACTATAAAGCTCCATAAAGTATTTGATGTGATTAAAGCGCGTGTAAGTTAAGCATTAGGATGTTGTTTATAAGCAATGGGAATCCATGAGTTTTCCATGTCTATTCAGCCGATATGATTTGGCTATTGCATCTGAACTTACCTATAAATTATCAAAAGTTGTTTCTTATGACAAAATGCCTCCTGCTTTTTTAGGTAGGCTCCTGTTGTGTTTTTAAAGTTTCAGTTCATTTTTGCAAAATAAGTAAACTTATAATCATGTTAAGACAAGTTCATCGACAATGGACAGATTCCAAAACATATACAAATAGCTGAATCATCTTCCGCATTTTCTTTTAGAGAGCTTAAGCAAGACCTAACCTCTGCTCAATTGAAAGCCGATAGAGGCAAGGCTATTGAACCAATTTGGAGAACGTTCCTAAGCAATCCAAAAAGATTTACAAGGGTGGGTATTTTATGTTCCATCTATTGCTTTTGGATAAACTCTTTTACAAAAAAAAACGTATTCGTTGAACTAGACAGACATCGCCCAGTTTGAGATTAAACGTATCTGCAGTTTTATTTGCTTCTAGTTTTTCATTAACTTGGCAACATATTGCTGATTGGACCAGCGACAGCATAAATTATTGTTTTTACTACGCGATTTTTCATTTATTTGCTTTGTTTGTTTATAATCTTTGGTTGCATATTGCTGCTAATGGACGTTCTATGCGAGTTGAAGCATATTTACGCAATTTATAAGAGGAAGTTGATAGTGGTTTTCACTATAGGCATTAAATGATATTTTCCAATAAGTAAATGTATGTAATAAATTGATGAAGATGTCTTTGTTTTGCAAGCTCGTTCTTCCTTTGTACTCTAGGCAATTTCTTCTATCACGATTCATTTTCCGAGTAATAGCCAAGATTAATTTTGTTGTATACCCCTTTCAGGGAAAGACTGGCAAAAGAGGAGCTCTTCTGCAACGTAGAGTTTCAATTGCACCAAACGCATTACGCAGGATGTCTTCTGGATCAAATGTTTCCCAAGCAAGTGGAAGCAAACAATCAACATTAGGTATGTAACTGCTGCTGTAAAGCGGTGATTAATTTTAATGTACGATACTTCTTTAAAACTTAGAAATAATCACGAAGGAATCTTCTTTAATATCTCAATAGCTCCTATTGCAGTGTTTTTTATTCAACATTTAGCTAACTTTGATACCCATTTTTAAGACCGTTGAGAACGAGTGTAATGGCTTACGTTTGATGCACTTTCTCATCCAATTCCCAACGTACTTTGAATTAATCATCTGCAATGAAACCTCTATGTACCTCGTTGTCAAAAAGGCTGATTCTAGCTGGATGTTAAATTTACGATTTTGAAAGATTTTTGATAGCGTGCTGGTATGATCTCGATGTTCATTTTTGCATGCAAGGTGACGATTTACGAAGTCCACATGCGACACCAACAGATCCAACGAAGCAAGGTCGAAACAAAAGTGCAAGCAAAACTGGACTCAAAGGCGATGAATCTCCCGACTCTGTGCGACGCACCGTCTGTAAGTAATGTTTATATTAAATTTTGGCAATAGAAAGAGGGAGTACCAACATAACGAAAGGAGTATCGATCTGATATTATCTTTTCTGTCCAACCTCTTTCTAATCCACGTTTGCCTGTTGTTGGCTTCAAAGTAATAGAATTTATAGTATCGCAGCTTTTTGTCTGGTATCACTCTTTCTTAATTAAATGTCACGACGGACCCTAAATAAAACTTTTGTATTAGCACAACAATGGGAAAATGAAATACACCCCCTTTGAAATTCCAGAGTCCGTCACAGGTGCATCATAGGACTTGGTTTTAGCCTCCCCCCTCCCCCTCCCCCTTATAGAAATTTCTGTTGGCCTCGTGGCTATTTCCAATTGATAATTTGCACCGAAGGAGAAGTTCATCTTCTTTCTATCAATGGAAACAAGCTTAACCAACAGTTTGTTTGCTTTCTTCTAGCCGATAGACAGTCTGCAGATCCATTAGAAGAAGGCCTTTTACAACAAACTCCAATTAGTGTTCCAAGTTTAAAGGAAAAAGCCTTCATCGTAAGGGAAGTCGTCGTTGCAAGGAATGTCTTTGGAAGACGAGAGTCGAAGTTCAACAAAGCAAGACCATCTATTTCGAAAGAGCCCAAGGAATCTTCAAACAAAAAGAAAAAGGTGTGTTGTTTGTGAATTTACGATTTTATTCGAATGAATTTTTACGATACAACAAATCTAACCGGGGAAAGTCACCTGGCCACTTTCACACAAGATTCAGCCAACGAACAGCAGTTATGCGAAACTACAAAGAATTTGCAAACGCGATAGCCAATTGCAATGGCGAAGATATATTTGTAAAGGATTTTTTAAGCCCCACAAAGTTAAACTAGAAATCCGAAGCCATTCAAACTCTAATTGTTTTTGATGCAAATTGTGAAATGATTTTTTCCATTCTTTTTCAAAATCTAATTTTCATCTGTTGGGAAATGCCTGCCAGAATTAAAATTTATTCTGTGGGCCTATAAGATTTAAAATCAATACTCAAACACAACCTTAAATTTATTATATATAATGCCAGCTTGTTTGCCTTCAAGAAGATTCAGTTTTCAAGGCACACCTTGTCTAACAAATCCATTCTTTAAATATTGCATAAACTAATTACTAATAGGGTAGTTCATTTGGACAGATCTTTCTTTATAAATGCAAAATATTTTAAAAACAACAATTTATTACAAAATACTGTGTCACTAATTGCGATGAACAACAAATGGTCACCCTGTCCTCACTATAAATGCCACTTGCAATGCCTAACGATATATCGACAGTAGATAAAAAACAATAGAAGATAGAAAAATGAAAAACAACTTCAGCTGCTGCTCACCTTGCTCTTTTATCTATTCGTGCGATGCTCTCAAAGTAGGTGCACGGTCATCCTTCTCTAGATGTACATCATGAACTGATGCCTGAGCGTTATAAATATCATGATAATGTCGATTTCAGAATAAAAATGGATATACCAGTGCTACAAAACCTGTCCTACTCCAAGAGCCAAGGCAAAGGTCTTCTTCTGAACCAAAATCCATTGGTATGTAAGGGTATTTACTTATTAAAATACCATCTATATTGTAATGGTTGAGATACAAAACCCTAGCGATTGCAAATTTGAAGACTTGATAAGCTCCATTTCACTCAATGATTCAGTAAGAATTAGTGAAATATCAACATTCATTTTTGCAACTTGCCTCATATTTAATTTTCCAAGGATTTGACAAGGCCCACGTTTTGAAAGATTTGCTAGTTCAAAAGGTGCTTATTTAGTTGAAGTAATAGACCCATTTAAATATCTAGTAATTTTGAGCATTGATGTTAATCTAGTATACATTTTTTGCATATAACTGATATTAGTAGCTACCTTTCCTTTGATAATCTCAAGAATACGGGACATTTTTCTCCATTATATGAGTACATAGGTCATTAAGGCAGTGATTTTTAAATTCAAAATTTTTTACACAATTGATGTTTCAATATTTTCTTCTCATTAAGCTATAAATAAACATCGAAAATCTTTGGCTGGAGGCAGCTCAGTAATTGATCCAGGATCGCCAGTATCAGTAAATGAAACACTGCCATATAAATTAAAGGAGACATTCGAAGAACTTGCTGCTGAGAATGCCCTCGTGCTTCATGACCAGTTGGAGCAGAGAGAAAAGTAAATCACTTTATTTTTAACAGTGATTATTACTTAATTAAAATTTCTGCTGATGCCATAGATTTCAAGAATCTTTTAATATAACAATCCAAAAGGCGTTTTTCATCTTCGTGATTTCTGAAGAAAACGTTGCATTTTTAATTGTTTTTGCGATGACTTTTCGAATAATGATACGTACGACCAAGGAATAATTTCAATATTAATTGTGTAAAATAAGATAATGAAGAACCATTTTCAAAGCATTATTGTCTATTTTTAAGCAGTTCAAAAATCCGAGCCTTTTTTAGTAGATGTGGGGTTAAACACTTTCCACTTAATTGAGATCATCTGAGAATTTAATGAGATGGCATAATTTATATAATAAGAAGCTTTAAATTTTTTGATCTATTGTTCATTGCTTCATGATAGAATTTATGTTTTATTTTATCAAATACATTGAATTCGTGTAAAATGCGAGCTATTCACATTGTTTCGCCAAGGGCAGTTTTCTTAATCGCTAGAGAATTTATATTTAGACCAAAAGTTCCTACCATGTACATCGTATAAAAGTATTCATTGGACATATTCATTAATCGTTTTAAGTGAGAACTTTGCTTTTATCACTGGATCTCTTTTATATTTAATAAATGTTTTAAGCAATGTCCGTCACAAAAATTTGCAGCAAAATCTTTCTAATTCCCAGTGTCTATTATTGTATTATATGCGCTCCATTTGTATTAATTATTGGGCAGATCAGATTTGTCATCTGTACAATTCCTAAATGTCATTTTCCAATCTTTGAAGGACAAGTATTGAATCAATGGAGAGGAAGTTTCATGCTCTGCACGTCATGAGTGATGTTAACAGAGCAATATCCGCCATGAGATCAAAAAGCAGGTTAAAAGTTGAAACGGATGAAGAAAAGAAAGCAAGATTCTCAGAGGAGTGTTCATGGTAAGAAAACAATGTCAACATGTTTATTGAAACCATTTTCTATAACGTTCATTATGATTGCTATTCGATGGCATTTATGGATGATTCAGTCAATGAAAATATCAATAAATCAGTCAATCAATCAATTAATCAATCAAACAATCAACCAAGCAAACAATCAATCAGCGAAAAAATCATAATTTATGGCATTTATTCTTGAATAAAATTGATGAAAGAAAAAATTAGTATGTTATTGATATAGAGGAATGATAGATGGTCAATAATTAGGTGGATCAATCGGTGTTGATTCAAAATAGAGCAAGTGAGTCAAAGCAAGTTAAGCGCTAATTGACGTGATGCAGTTTCTTGCGGTTGATGCTGGTCATTTAAAGGAATTTTTTAATATGAGATTGCAAGATGAAATTAGGACTGTTCCCTTTGGATCATTATATGCGAGGTATTCTACTGAAAAGTGATGAAATTCACATTAATTTGCTTTTCATCATTTTTAGGTACAAAAGTTTACTCGAGAATCTTCCTTCAGATGTCCGTGATGACAATTATAATGCATTAGTTTTAGACAAAATAGCGAAATATGGATCGGTAAGTTTAAAACCACATGGTGGACATGCAGAAACATTTGTGTCAATTTCCAAATCATCATCTTCATTTTGTTCCATCGCTTGTTCTTTATTTTACACGAGGCCCCCACAACAGATTTTCCTTCTTTAATTTCTGTCCTGCACATCTCCCATTTCAACTTTCCAATCATATTTTGTTATAATTTCTCATTTGAGACTTCAAAGCCTCGCACAATCAGAAGTCAAGAGAGGGGCAAGGACAAAATGTAAATGTTGAAAAGAGCATAATAGATTTTGGCAGGTGCTCAAAAGTATTCCATGTCTATAGCGTATCTTTTGGATTATTACAATTTGAATTGAAGGTATTTAACAGCTCGGCCATGTTTTCTTTGCTATTGCAATTTTATATAGTCAGCATAACTTGCATGCACTTTGTGATGTTTCTAGAATCCAAAGCAGGTAAATTTGCAGCTCATCAAAACGAGTCTGAAACACCTTAATTACTCTGTGAACAAGGTGAATTTTTTTAAAATAGACATTTCCATGTTATGTAATAGTAACATGTCGTTGCTTCCTTTTCTTGTAGCTAGAGGGTCGAAAGATCAGTAGTTCACAGTTCATTAAAGTCCTGTCTACCCTGCGTCCATGGGAATTGTGCTATCCTGATATCAGTGCTGCCATTGAGGTACGTTGATGTTTTTTAAATTTGGGCCTTACGGTAAAATTACGGCGAAGCTTATTGCAAAATCAGAGAAACTTTAGTAGAGATAAGTCTGAAAGCCTTTTTTCTTAAGACGTTGGATTTCTGGCATAGATATGTTACTTGTACGGGATATGTAAGAAATGTTAGACATACTATGATATTATATAATTGTGCTCAAAACAATTATTAACTCCTATTCCATAGAAAGAAAAGGACGGTTATAAAAACTCATATGAAACTTTCAACATCCTGAATATTCAATTTTCACCAGTCTTCATTAGGAACGTAGCACCTAGTGACATAGACCACAGCTTTACTCAACAGCACCAATAGACGTTAACTATTGAGATGATTATCTTATAGAAAACGTAAATATATCAGGAAAAATTCAGCTGCGATGTGGCAAGGGCACAAATATATTTGAGTTGAACGCTGATATTTGAAAACATACTTTAGTTTTTAAGAGCACTTTAGTCTAATTGGAACGTCATAACTTTTCACATCTACTTACTTGATGCTTTATCTTAAGTTTCACTGCAATATCTACTGAAATGATCTCGTATTGTTTTAGTTTGTTCGTGATAAAATCGTTGAAATGGACAAAACTGAATTCGAAGCCTGGTTTCAGTCACGCATAGGAGAGCCGAATTATTTAGAGTTGAGCTTCAATAAGTCAGAAGGCTAGATCCATATCAATACTATCACTGATTTCTAGAATAGATTATATTTCTAGAGCTTCTACAAAGGTAACATTTCGAAATTTATAAATTGCCGCCTTCCGCGCAATTAAGACTTCTTGCCAACGTAACATATTATGGATTCCACAAAGGAAACACCATATATTCATCGATAAAAAGCTTTGTACTATGCAGCACTTAGCTTGTCTAGTTAGGAAGTAAAAATTGTGCACGATAGACAAAAGAGAGGGTAAAGAATTTCACTGCTGATTTTGCCTGATAATTTTATTCTTCTATGGATCGCTTAACAGCATAAGGAGAAAAATGTACATGACTTTAAGGTATAATTTAGATTGCCATTTGGCGCTAACGTATATTGTAATTTGATTAGATATCATCATTACTCATAGATGCAAAAATTATTATCAAGTTTTGTTATAAACTGTACATCTTATATGTTATCACGTAGGGGGAAGGTGGCTTCTTGTCAGAAAGGTGACGAAAACAAAACACCCCATTTAATTAATAATCTTGTGAAAGTATTCGGTTTCACGGTGATACCTGTTTTGTACAAGGTTTGATGTGGCAGTTTCATTTGTGCATTCGGTCATTATTGCACTATCATTTGAGCATGACGGTCAGTTTTTATGTCCGTAGCCACAATAATGCAGGCGAAGGACAGTTACAATGCATTTTTCCAATTAACATTAGCCATGCCCACCTTTTGGCATATTTTGTTAGACAGTGTCTCTTTAACCAAACCTGCTAGGAATTCGATTTGCCATGTTCTATTCGGCATGTAATGTTGTAAATAGTATAAACATGGAAAGCTTTCAGAGTTATAGATAGTTTTGAGATAAGAAATTAAGAAAAACTGCTGTTTATAGGGAGTGGGTTACCTTTGTATGTTTTGATGGCACTTAATGGAGCAAATAGATTTGAGGAGACTATAGAGGCCTTTCCACCTGATTTTGTTATTTTGACACACAGTATGGAATGCAGTTTAAACAATTTGTTAATTATCGAATGCATTAATGGCCAAATGTGCAATCTTGCGTCTCACCCCTCACCTTTTTTGAATCGACCAACTTTGTCGCCTTTTTGACAGATGCTGTCCAGAAAACTCCCGAAATGTTTATTGGGAATCAAGATCCACTTTTTCTCTTTATTTCCCTATTTAATAACGTTTTTTCCTTAAACTTATTATACTAATGATGCAAAGAAATATAGCAGAAACTAATCTTACTAAGTTATTTTCAAGAAACGTAGACTATTTTGCGAAAGATTATTTTAGATATATATAGGTATTTTAGAAACACTAGTTACCTGGGGACTTTCAACAGATGATTTGATATATATTTTGTATAATACATGGCGAGCAAAGGTGCGACCCTACTTAAGTGGTGACACACAGTGAAATATTAAATATCCTCCATATTTCTAGCATTATACGCATTTTTTCATTTTGCAAACCAGTGCGAAAAGTAAGGATTAAGAAACGAATAACGCCACAAAAGATGATTGTTTTTGTCTCTATTTCCAACACTACTATACAAATTTAAACTGCTGTTTCCAATTTTCCATACATCACCTCATATTTACTCTCGCTGCTAAATACGATTAAGGTTTTGTGTTCATTTAAAGATTTACCAGCTCATCTCCTGCAACTCTGTCTTGATCTATGATTATATTTTTCGCATTGTCCCGTGCCCCTCCTAATGGTCACCAGAATCTGAAGCTCTTAGTTTACTTTACAAAGCAGGGTTGCACTTTCCGCAGTCTTTCAATTTGGGGTATTATTGATTATCCAGTAAATTTTTATCCAAGTAGATTTTTAGAGTCTTACAATTTTATATGAATATAATTGATATTTCGCTTGCTTTTGTTATGATTAACATTAAGCAACGAATTGATTACATTATAATTCCAAACTGGGACAAAAAGAGAAGAGATATTGATTTGCTACAATCTGCTTTATTTATCAAATTTTTCAACTGCTTACTGCCTTGGTCTGTTTTGATTTGGACTCACGAACATTTTTGTCATGTTCTAGGTGCAGCATCGTACTCTTGCTGTACAATATGCTATCACATAACTTTGTTAACAATTAGCTTACTTTGAATAGGAAACACATATCTGTTTTCCTGCTGGACAACTAGCTGCAAACAAACTATTGTTTTGCCCTTTCGCTTGTCACACGAAAACAAAAGGAGTCAAATCAGATCCGTTCTGCTCATCAGATCAGGGCTGTAGCCCCCCCCCCCCAACAAATTTAGTCGTCTTTGATCAATAGTGCCAATGTACAAGATAAGATTCACCTCAGTTTTGGAAGATTCGTTACATTAGAACAGTCAAAAACTAATCGCAAGCTTGTAAATCTTTCTTCGACATTCCTTCAAAAATTTCACTGGTCTGCGTGTTCAAACTAGCATTATGAATTTTTAACTACTAATATAGGATGAAGTTGGGTAGGGCTTCCAAAATTGATATTTCTTTCTTTCAAAAGGGGCGTGCATCAAAAATTTTTTCTAAGGGAAACCCCCACATCCCCATTATTTTCAAGATTTAAGCCCCCCCCCCCACCACTTTCAGATCGCTCCGCGGTCCCTGCCTGAACGATTTACAGTTTGATTGCACAATTACATCTTTTCATAACAAGACTGAAACCTCCCATCTGAATCTTGCTTAAAAAGTTGGAAACCAGTCGGAAAAAGTCGGATACCAGTTTAAGCTTTATGATACGCGATACCTTTGAGATATTTTTCGAGTGAATAAAATGGATTGGAAAGAAATGCTTTCATTGGACGTCAAGAGTTGCAGAAAAGAGAAGCAGGGTGGTATGCAATGCCAAATGCAAACAAAATCAATTTTGTATGCTTTGCAATTCCCAAGGAGGATAGAGATCAGAGACATCCTAAATTCTTTGATAAGTTTGTTTGGAGGGAACAATCTGAAACAATGGACTTGTCGCTGATTATATCTAACTAATTTTTTACAAATGCATGAAATGAATAAGGTTATGACTACTAGAAGAAGGGCGCTCCCTTAAGAAAGAGCGTTGCCCGAAGGGAAAAATGGTGTGGTCCAAAAAAATTTTCAGCTCTCCAGGAAACCCTGTCACCATACTTCCTGGATCCGCGTTTGAGGCATTGCTGCGAGGTAGTTCTTGAGGGAAGAAAATGCTGCCCAATTAATAAAAATAATCCTTAATGTTATGATATTACCAGACTTTTGATATGGATACTTTTGATATTTGCTTTTTAGTTAAAGAATATTTCCATTCAACTAACGTGATTAACATGATTTCCTGGAAGCCAAGTTATTGTATTCTCAGCTTTGTTCGATCAAAGTTCTACCCTTAGAAAATTAGTTCTTTATCTACCGTAAATATTTTCGTTTTTCCTTTATTGGGCAACCTCTAACAATTCTATATACAGGATTTAATATATTTCTTAATTGACAGAATATCCATAGATTACCGGTAGAAGGCCATTAAAGAATATGCAATTTAAACCCTACAGTGTACTAAGGCAGCCTTTTCCCCGTCCATTCAACTAAATTTTTCCCATTACCTTACTGTCGGAACGATTAATTGCACAGAATAAACTAGCCCCTCAACTTCAACCCATTTGGTACGTGCCTGTACTCTGCACTTGTCACTACGTGGTAGAGGTTATGTAATCGTAGACAAATATTTACAAAACATCTTTGTTACTTTCTCTGCCCTTGTACACTTTGATAATAACATTCAACACTAAATGCAGTTCCATGCATGCCATAGATAGCGTCAATGGGCCTAGCAAATTCAAATATTTCTAAAACCACAAAATATTAATGGCATATTTTACTTTTAGTGGGGAATTTGATGAACATATTTTCTGTTCGCTATTTTAGACCCATGGTTCTTCTGTATCAACTAAAAATATTTTTACAAGCAACTTATTGTTACTTTTTGCAGTTTTCTTATTTCTTATCTCGTTACTACTAGGTGGGTTCTTAAGTAGTTTACTGCGTTCGGTGTTTTCTCATCACCCTTTCCCTGAACATGGGACATCAATTGCTTCAAGTGGGATCTTTGTTTCAAGTAAAATCTTGGCTTCTGCTTTGCATTTTTAAAATCTCCCTAACTCTTTTCCGACATATAGGTACCTGTATTGATGTATTGTGAGGGGGGGGGGCGTAAAAGTGATCTCCATATTCAGACTGACCAAGAGCTCTTACTTGACGGTAAAAAAGGTCTGTCGTTCATGTGCTTAACCGTTTTTTTGTTTATGACAACAAACCCACCAGCAGTTGAAAAGTTCACTATTTTGTTCATAAAAGTCTATTCGCATAACTTTGGTTGACAAGCAATATCTAACTCATGTGGTACATATGACATATGCATTCACAGGTAAAGTTGCCAGCTAAACAAACAATTTTTCGTTTACATCCAGTCGCTTTTATCCAATAGTAAGTAGCTCCTCCACATTGTTGAATCTGTACTCATGACGGAGGTAAACTTAGATCAAAACACATAGTATTATCTGTAACATAACATGACAAAGTGTCAACATAACTGTAGCTACCATCTTGCTAACCGAACTAACTAAAAACGTGGTGCACGGTCAAACATCTGGGTACCACTTAACCTATTTAAAAGTGTTATATTTCAAGGTATAATGTTTCACTTGATAACTACGAGTCATATCTCAACACACATTTATTTTGTTTCTATGTCAACCACCAAAACTCAGATATTTAACCTTACAAATAACACAGGTTAGGCTTTATTCCGATCTAACTTTTTAACAGGCAAGATTCGCAACACAACGTCCACCCTTGAAGAAATGGTATGAATGTTGAAATGTTTGTTTTCCACTTTACAAAAGCCAAAGATTACAGATTATTTAAAATTGTTTAATTAAAATCAGTTGAAAGATATAATAATATATTACATGCTTTGAATCACGGTAATTTTTTGAGAACTCCGGAAGTTATATATACCTCTATATGAGAGCAACAATTTTAAGATAACATACCCAATTGATATTAATTTTTCTTAAGGACCATAGCATCTTCTAGCGCAAGCAGGATTTCTAAATATGAAGTAGGACTTTGCTTGTCTGGGTTGTATGTCATTCCCGGTGTATGAGATAGGGGCGCAGGACCATTGGTCAAAGGTGGTGTAGAGTATGCAGAGGAACATGACTTCATGCAAAATACGCTTTGAATTAGGCACTTTTCATAGTTTGCCAAAATGATAGGAATGATTTTCTCGAGTGGTCTCGACGTCCCAGTTTTGCAAAAAAATTTATGGTCCTTCCTTCTTCTAAAAAATTATTTAAAAAAAATTATTAGACACTTGACGATGTTAGATTCCTTAAATCATCTTGCTTCCGGGCTTTAGCGAAATACTTTTTTAAGTCCACAGAGATAGGACGATTTCATACTGTTAATTGAACTTCTGTTGTTACCAATGGTAATCGAGAGTTGCGGTATGCTACCGCCAGAACAATACAATCGTTAAAACTATTTTGTGGATTTCAGTTCATTTAATTTTAATTTTAGGAGGGTTGCCCTTCAGCAAATGATGGTTTTCAAAAAGCCATCCAAATGGTGGCGCCAGCTTCCTCAAAGTAGTAGGGAAAGATGATGATGGGGTCCCACGAACGCCCTTCAGATTCTGGGAAACGGCCCTTTTGAAAACAATGATACTGTTTTAGAAAAGTTAAGACAAGTCAAATCTTTTTTGCAATCACTTAAGAAGGGTAACCCCCCCCCCAAAAAAAAACCCAATTGCTTCCGCCGCCAACTGCCACATTTATTACCAGTCAGTTTCAATACTGTCCTTTAATCTGGACGTTTCACAGTAGGCAGCTTAACCAAAAAATCAACAAAATACAGGAAAGGGTTTTGGAATTATAAGGACACCGAATCTACTTTTAATGCGCTATTACATAAGGACTGTGCAGTTACTATTCATACAAAGAACTTGCAAATACTGATGACTGAGATGTACAAAACTAAAAAATGAGCTAAACCCTTCATTTATGCGGGAAATCTTTCATGAAAATAAAACTCGCCACAATTTGCGAAATAATAACGAATTTACTCAACCCAGAGTTAGATCCGTCTGTAATGGGACAGAAAGTGTCCGTTTCAAAGGTCTGCAACTGTGGCAAACGTTACCACCAACAATACGGAATTCAGAAACCCTTTGTCAATTTAAAAATAAGATTAAAAATTGGTGCGGCGAAAAATATACCTGAAAATTATGCCGCATGTTTATTCCTAACATGGGCTATTTATGATTTTTAGATATCTGTTTTAAATTGTATATTTTTATAACTTGTTAATAATTAAACTTCTTAGATATTATTGCATATACATCTTTTAACGTTGGAATTAATTAGCTACTTTTTATTAAGCTACTTTATTTATATCAAACAATAAATGAATTGATCAAAAAAAACCGGGCCCTACGTCTATTTTATAGTATATTCAATAAAAATACTAAGTATGCTGAATGCAAAAATTTAAACATTACAACGGCAATTTCTTAAATCACAGTAACAAATCAAATAAACAATCAAGGAAATCGCCCCAGCTAACTAGGCAGTATTGCTTCTCCTGCAGGTCCGAATCCAGACACCTCTGACCAAGGGGGCAAGAAAGACAAAATTTCCGAAAAATTTTCCAACAACTGATTGGAAAACATTAGATCCATTGTTTAATTTATTGTTTAAATCAGGTAAAATTTCCGACGAAATGATAGTTTGTGGTCCTTGGGGGGTCTATCCCCGACCCCCATTCGCTTCGGCCCTGTTCTCCGGACCCAAACACAAAAAGAGGCGATCATCTTGACATCGGTTGGAATAGGGCATTTGTCAACGTGAGTAGCTTCCGCCTGACCATTAGGAAGATTTCCAGTCCATTATAACATGTTTTATAAAAGCAGAGGAGGATGAGCAAACATTGCGGATGGGTGGTAAAAGGCCACTTCTGGTCAATACAATGTCCTTTATGAAACTTCTCTTAACCTTGATGTTTAAAAATCTTTTTCAAAAAGTGGTTTTACCAAGATCAATATTGAATATCAATAAGGTAGCACTCGATTATTCTAAAGATTTACAAAGTTTAATACTGATTTTAACCTGTAGAAAGAGGGTAACTATGGTTTGCTTCAGAGATTGCTTCTTTTCCCTGCAACAACCAGCTCAGATTCCATTGCTTTACTGATCAATGTTGCATGATTTTTCTTTTGTGAAAGGCCAGTTTGTAAGCCATCCGTTGAATACTTACCTTGTATAGATATTATAAAATGAGAATTAAATGAAATGACAAATGACAATAGAAAAGTAAAAATAATTGTTTTAAATCTAGAATATTAGAAAATCATACGCATCATAAAATACCTTTTCAAGATAAATTTTTAAAGAATTAAAAACAATTTAGAACAAAAAGCATCATTAAAATTAATTTTGAAAGCATATATTGCAGAAAAAAAATTATCTTTATACTTGATTTGTCAAGATCCAGATATAGAGAATCTGAAGATAAAAATGCAATCAATGATGATTCAAGTCGCATTGTTTTCACTTCTGTTATCGGAATTTCTTATTTTCTGCAAAGCAAGTGGTGAGTAGCAACAACATATCTGCATTGTTTAATCAACTATCGAATACTCGATAAAGTCAGCTTAACAAACTTATTTTTACCTTTTTCCTTTGCGCTTGCTCGGGGGCATCAATTCATGAGGATGATGACATGTTTGTTCTGCACAAGCCACTTTTTGCCGCTCTGAAATTGTAAAGATAATCCATATTGTTTTACCACCTGCCCTACAGTGCCTATTTTTGCCCTGTAAGAAGATAAAGTATTGATGGTTGGTAGGATGTTTTTGCCACTCCTCACCACATGTACAAATGGCGCCCCTGCGCACGCTATATACTGACCTCTATAGTATTTTTTACACTATTGCTGTTTACCTCCTTTCAAGGGGATGAGTGTGTTACCTACAGTTCTTCGTCTACGTTGTCGAATATAAAAAAGTAACGCCTCGCAGCATAATCGCAAGGTTGTTGGGAAAGTCAAGGGGCTTCATTATTGGTGCAGTGGACAGAGCTTTCAACGAAGCCCATGAATAAATTTTGAAATACAATTTATTTGATGAAAAATTGGCAACAAGGTCTGTGGCCCTTTGTGACACCGCGTCATTAAGTCACCAATTATTGTAAATATGTTCTCAAATGGTGGAATATTATTTCTTTCTGCATTGCATTTTTGCAAGGGCATGGTTGCCGATAGCAATTTTGCTACCTGGGCCAAATCGGCCATAAGTGTGGATATCTTATCAAAAATAGTCTGTATTGTACTGATATGTTTTCATTCATACTCTTAAATTCTGTTCATCTTATCATTTCAGGGGTGGCCAAGCGCTAGATCATATCTGGCTCTTCCTTGGTTCAGCAGGCACAAGCTAGCCAACCTGATATTGATAGCTAATCAAAGAGAAACTAGCAACTGACCTAATACTTTAGAAAATGTTAACATAAAGGATTTATCAACTAATTTGTATTAAAATTCTAGCACAGATTCTCAATGATTATAAAATTGGGGGAAAGCAGAAAACAAGCTGTTGCGACTAAGCTTGTAATGCTTTCGAGAACCAACATTTGAACCAAAACTAAGATCTTGTATCAGATTAGACAGAATAAATCTATAATCTATGATAGTATAATGGAATCTCAAGTCGAGCATAAAGATGAAGCCCATAAAACTTAAGACTATTTATTGAATCCCGCTCTTCAACGGGCACCACTCAATTAAAAATGTAAGAAATGATACTGCTTTTCACATAGTTTTAATCAAGTTATAGTTCAAATAAGAATAGACATAATTGGAACTGTAAATAACAGGAAAATATAACTGAAAGAAAGGCAGCATCATCCAAGATGTGCTAATATTTCTGGATATATCGTTATGGTATGGTTTGGAGAATGTAAGGGTCTTTACAAAAGTAAATACCGTTCGAGTCTAAGCCCCATTGGAAATAGATAGAGCTCCACTATATCAGTAATGTGAAACAATATCACTTTTGTATTGCAAATTTTCTTATTTATGTGTTTCTTTTTTAAGGTTGCGATATGACACTAACTACAACAACCGGAAACTTCACGTCTCCCGGATTTCCAAGCACGTTTCTCAGTGGCAAACAGTGCGCTTACATAATCAGAGTACCTGCAGGCAAAACAATTCAACTCAATTTCATTAGCTTTGATCTTGGACAGCTAGGCTGTGCATATGCTGAAGTGAAAGTTTATGAGGGCTCATCTGCAAGCGGACAACCTGTTTTGACTAAATGTGGTACTGGGCGAGATCCATACATTTCCCAAGGAAACCAGCTCTATATTGCATTCAAAGCAGTCTATATGACGTCTAGCGGCTTCCATATTGCTTATGCAGCAAGAAACGGTCAGTTTTTTGCAATGGAAATATAATTACTTTATTGTGAAAAAGAATACTATATCTTATTGAAAAATTGGCCTTAAAATATCACTCAATTTAATTCTTGAAAAGCAAATATTATTGAAGCGATTTCAGCATGATTCCTTTGTTAACTCATCATACCATTATCCAGTGAACTTCAACAGAGAATCTTCTTCATAAGTAGTAATTTTATCAATTGAAAAAATCATAATATCAACATTGTATTTCTGGCGCCAAGATTTATGAATGTCGATAAGACTAGAAGCATAAGAAAGGGCGAATAACGATCTTACAACACTGTAACCTAAGTTCGCTACGAGGACAATAATACACGTTATCTTCCAGGGACTAACTTCATTCCAAGCACGAATGAAAACCATTCACTGAATCTTAGACATTAATGTTAATGGCATAAGCTAAATAAATGGAAGGAAATTAAAATTGCGACAATTTGTCTTGAAAGGACTAACATGAGATAGAAATCATCATGTGGTCAACCGAAGTGCTAATTGCTCATCATTATGATTCCCAACTTTCCTCCCTTATGATTTCAACAAATGTTGTGATTTCAAACAAGGTGCTAATTGACAACTGACAATGTGACGGCGCTAAATTCGCTATGCTAAATCAGCATTTTAGTAGCTTTTTTTATCACTAATAGACTTTTCATTCTCCTTTGTGCCTGATATCCTTCTGAAGCTTTGAAATTAGCTAAATTACTTTTGCTATCTTAAAGATATAGTTTCTGTTTAGGAGTTGTTTTGATGAATTTCTAGCAATTAGATGCCCTTTTCAACCCAGCTCTGTCAGTAAATCGATTGATCGATCGATTCTGTATGAGTTAGTCATAGAGTCGACTAGTCCTTTATTCTACTTTTCAGATTTGTGTAGTGGCCTTAAGATACCTATAGAATGATGTACAAAATATCCATATATGCTTTCATTTTTTTCAAACAACTGTTGATATATCCGTTATTTTATTCAATATTTAAAGGTTGTGAAATGATTTTGGAAAACAGCGATGGAGCGTTTAGCTCCCCAAAGCACCCGATGAACTACCCAGAAGGTGCATCTTGCACCTATCGAATATCCGGACCAGCGGGCACTAAGATAAGCTTGATATTTTCCAAATTTAATATGGAATCGAGTGCGGGCTGCAAGAAAGATAGCTTGAAAATCTATGAAGGAACTGATGCAACTGGGGCAAGATCTACCATTATGTGTGGTTCAAACAGGACACAGTTTTTATCACAAGGAAGTAATTTGTTTCTTCATTTTTCTACTGATGCTTCCGTCAGCGATGAAGGATTTCGCATTTTCTATGTTGCTGGTCAGCTAGGTGAGTGCTAATGATATCTTAATAGGAAATATCAACTTTTGTTTATTTCATGGTAGTTTTTTCATCTTATTTGACATGATACCAAAAGCAATGCTGTGAAAGGCGTAAGAGAAGTGAATTTTTTTTTCGTGGCAAAATAAATCATCAAAAGTGGGAATAATTCACAAACTATGCTTCAAACTGTTATGAAAAGGTGAAAGGGATATTTTATGAAAAGGTTTATGAAAAGGCCTTTAAACATGAAATGCAATTAATTTATCCAATTGTAATGTCCATTACAACGGTATTGCAATTGCTTGGAACCATGAAAATGGGAAGCTTTTATAGAACAGTTTTAACTTAATTAATATTGTGAAGATGTCAATAACCATGGGAGCTGGCTTGAAATAAATTTAAAACATTTAATAATGTGATTTTCTCATAATACCAAGAGCTGCAATGTTGGCGATTGCTAAAGGAGGGATTGGTGCAAATAGTTAAAGCTTTGCACTCATTGTTTCTCTCTTTCTTCCATGGATATATGATATTTAAGACTTTTTTATGGTAGTTAGAGCCCTTTTTCACTTCAGGTCTTAAGCAAGCAACATTAACAGCGTCTATACATGTAGCATAATTAGATAATGGCTACCTATCCCGATAAGCCTGATGAAGAAATGCAAGAATACAATCCACCATTCTTTAGTAGATTCCAACAGTTGCGTATCTAAATCTCTCCTCAACTTCGGTATACTTCACTGCGCACATATTTTGCTTAATGTTTGTAAAAAATGATATCTGGAATAAATGATACTTAAATATACCATTTGAGGGGGACTTCACGAGTTGCGAAGATCTAAACAACACTATTTCGAGATCATCCTGTGGATACTTTCAAGTCATATAGAGGTCATCCCGAGTTAATCTCGAGGTCATCGGCGAGTTTTCTGGAATCATTTTGAGATTCGCTTTTAGTTTGTGATGCTAGTTTTTCTTTCTCCGAGGTTGTGACCAAGTATTATCTGGCTCTACTGGCAACATTACCTCACCTGGTTATCCCTCCCAGTATCCAAACAATGCACGATGTGTTTATAAAATAAATGCACCGACAGGAACCATCATTTCGCTTCATTTTTTCCACTTTTCTCTTACTGGATATGGTGATATGGACAGGCTCTACATTTACGAAGGGGTTGATGAATCCGGATTACTTACTGATTCAAGAAGATGGGCGATAGATTATCCATATTTGTCATCCAGCAACAATCTGGTTATGGTCTTCCACACAGATTTAACTGGAGCGTCAAACGGATTTAAAATTCAGTTTACTGCTTTATCAGGTAAATAGTCCCTTCATATTTTTCATGATGCAAATAAAGCAAGCTACAAGATTGATATTTTGCTTACATATTTTGCTTACAAAGGATTTATTGCAATGGCCATTGAAGTTTCTTAATGATAATTATGCTTCTACAGTAATTCATAACTTCAAGAAGTTTAATTTTGGAAGGATTGCAAAGAAATTTACGGCAATACTTTTCAGTGACCAATATGCCAATATGTTGTAGGAAATAAGTTTATCTTTTTTATTCGTTTTAGGTTGCAACATGAAGTTAACCGCAATAAACGGCAAGTTAACCTCGCCCTTGTATCCCCATAGCTATCCAAACAATACATTATGCAACTACAGTATTACTGTAGCAAAAGGCAAGAGGATTCATCTTTATTTCCAGAAGTTTGAGCTAGAGAACCAAAGCTCGTGCTTAAGCGATAATTTAAAGATTTACGAAGGGCCAAACAAGGAAAGTTCACTTGCAGAAACTCTTTGCGGGAAGTACGACAATAAGCAGTTCATTTCAGCTAGTAATGAATTGTTCTTGCAAATGAAAACAAATGGAATGATATCAGCAGCTGGATTTATAGCAAATTACTACACTACGTCGCTATGTAAGTACTTTTCAATCAATTGTAGAGTATGCTCTATTGGATTAAATTCTATCCCGCTTAATCCTCAGGATATTATTGTTAGTAATGCTCATATATTCATGTGATGTTTATAATTGATATCATTTAAAAGTTGGAAAAGGGCGCAGCAATGTCATAGTTAGTTGCTTAAGCGCTATCAAAGATTAGAAAAGGGTTTGCCAAAGTCTGTATACGTGGAAGGTTTTCTAATACACCTTTTATTGCTAGTTAGAGATAACTCGATTTACAAGGTAACAACCTTGAAAACGCTGCCGTAGATTTCGATAGCTTTCACTTTGTGTCAATCACCAGGGTGAAGGAGCATCTAACATTTTAAGAAACTCACGCTGACTTTTTAATAAGATTTTAATTACAAAAAGCAATACCTATCAAACTATATTAAACCCTATATTTGGAAACACCTCAGGAATAGAAAATCTCATGCAAACTGAAGTTCTTAAATGACCATCAAAACTTGCACTCTTTTGTTATAAGATCTTTGGCTAAGGCCTTTATTGCTTAAACTAAACGAAAATAATCATATTATCTTAATCTTGCTAAGAATCATAAAAACAGATCTGTTCTGTTTTCCTTTTTACTTGTTCTTCCCAAATTCATTGATATAGTCAGGAGAACCATTTACACAAATTTTAAAGCAGCTTCAAATTATCCTTCAGCTTGTGACCAAACTCTCTATAGCCCTTCCGGGCAACTCAAATCGCCGAATTTTCCTAACAACTACCCAAATAATGCCCAATGTACATATCAGATAAGGGGAAAGGCAGGTCAAAAGATCCAGTTGATATTCTCTGAAGTTTCCATTGGGCAAAGTGCTGGATGTACTTCTGACAGTTTGAAAATCTATGAGGAGACGATCTCGGAAGGCTCTCTAGTTTCCAGCAGATGTGGTAACGATACGACAAGTGTTTTGTCATCTGCATCAAAGTTGTATGCGGTGTTCAAGTCAGACATGTCCTTGGCTAGTAGTGGATTTGATATATTTTACCAAATTGGGCCAGAAGGTTTGTTTCTTCTTTTTATTCGAAATTTGACTGAGATGGTTACTTAATTGGTTAAACATTCCGTTTTCAGTAATGTCCACTATTGTTATAACTCTTGTCCTGAATTTGCCTAAAACCTTATAATTCTGGGGTATTATCAAACATTAGGCATAAGGTCAGTCCTCAAATGACATGGAAAATCGTCCAAAATTACTACATCTGATAGAAAATAGACACAACGGTTGTTTGCTTATCTTGCAAGGATTGGTTTATAAGATACAAATCACAGTTTTCCGCCATTATAATGGTAAAATTTTGGTTCTGTTTACATATGACATCTTTAAGGCTTCTTCAGGTCATAAATTCTTAGAATCGAGAATGTTTTTAAAAACCCGGTAAAAAGTTTTTAAATGGATTTCGATGCATAAATATAATCTGTTTTTCCTCTTTTTAAACTTGTCAAGGCTAGATGAATTGACATATGAATGATAAATTGTGAAAAATAAAGCATGGCTAGCTATATAAAAGCTTTCTTCTTATAAACCTAACTTTCAATGTTCAAAGGATAATATGATGATGATGATTATGAGAATTTTGATGGTGCTGATGATGATGATGCTGATGATGATGATGATGATGATAATGATTAATGATTGATTATTAGATGGATTTTGTTCTGCTGAAGATTAATTTTCATATTGCTTTCTAGGATGCGGTGGCGTATTCAGAGCAGCAGTGGGATCCATCACATCTCCTGTTATTTCGGGCAAATACCCAAACAACGCAGTGTGCAACTATAAGATTACCGGAGCAGCAGGCAAACGAATCTCCCTTATATTTTCAGCATTTGCATTGCAGTACGAAGGTTCATGTAAATTTGATAGCCTGCGAATATACGAAGGAGCTTCAGACGCTAATGGTACACTCATAGCAACTCGTTGTGGCAGTGATGTCACGACTTTGCTCTCAACTTCCAATCAGTTGTTTATGGTATTTGCTACAGATAGTTCTGAATCAATGGCTGGGTTTACAATATCTTATGTCATTGGTGACCATGGTATGCATTGTAAATTGAGTGCTGATTCTACCTACTTATAAAATATGAAAACTATTAATACCATTGTCTACAAGACATATTTATTACACAAATTTTGTGAAGTATTTCGTAATTTTACGGTAAATAATGTATCGAATTGCGAACAAGCCAAGAAAAACGGTTGATAATGATAAAAGAAATTTTATATCCTATATTATTCTTAATCTACATTCGATTTGTATATCATGCAAAAACCTTGGAAAAGAATTTGAAGCAGTGCGGTGCAATGCAGTGCAATTTAATTCATAAAAATATAAAGCATTTGTGTGCGACGCACAATAATAGAGGCGATATAGAATATGACAAAAATTACGTCTTCTTCATTATTAACCTATGGGGCTTCTATATAGCATCATTGTGCAATGGACGAATCGAAATGAAACCATCTTACAAAGAAATTCACGCATGCTTTAATTGCACCGATATTTTATTACTTTTTACTGTTGCCCGTTTTATTAAAAGCCCCAATTTGCTTTTTTATGAAGGTTGTAATAAAATTATACGAAATTCAACTGGATCAATATCTTCACCATTTTCACCATCACCATATCCAAACAATGCTTTCTGCACTTACTCGATTGAGGTGCCAGCTGGCCATAGAATTGAACTGACTTTTCAAAGGTTGATGCTACAGTCATGTTGCACTGGAGTAGAGTGTGATACATTAAAAGTATACGATGGATTCGATGCTAAGAGCTCATTATTAAAGGCCTTTTGTGGCACAAAAAGCAGCAACGTAATCTCTTCAAGTAATAAGATGTACATTGAATTCAGTTCTGATGGAAGTATTCCAAATTATGGGTTTCAAGCAACTTTCAAGACAAAAGGACAAGGTATATACTAAAAGGTCTATTTGCATAGATAATAGGCCGACTGGAATGGAAAAAAGTCTTGCATTTTACGCGTGTCTTATGAAAATTAGCGAAAACATAAAGATGAAACTGCAAAACAGATTAGGCAATAATTAAAGCAACGGTATCGTAAATTATCGCAACTAGTTTACCTTCTTTTTCCTTAATGTATCGCCCCATCTTTGAATGATTCTTTCGAGTGTCTCATTTGCTAACTATGCTGCTAGGGCACACCTTTTAGAACATCCTTTTAGTTTTTGGTTTGTCTAATGCTGCAAACCTGCTAGATCAGTCTTTCCTATAACTGGTTTGTCTTTCTCCTTCTAGGTATTTGCATGAAGCTGCAGCCTTGCTATAACAATGGAACCTGTATCGAAGTGACAGAAGCTAGCTATAAATGCAACTGCTTACCACGCTATACAGGAACAAACTGCACTGTTCAGTTTCTACCTTGCGCATCGAATCCTTGCCAAAACGGTGGCCAATGTTTTGATCGATATGATCTTTCCAAAGCATTTTTTGAATGCATTTGCAAAGATGGTTATACAGGAAATGAATGTCAAACAAAATTTGGTATGTTCAACATGGGTTTGCCTTTATAGCCTTTATAGATAGGTGTGCCTTTATAGTTCTTGCATTGCCATCACATATAGCAATTCTTGTTGTCGCCGCGCTGCAATCCTGATCGGTCGACGTTTTCCCGGAGTCCATATGAGTCATATGATAACGACAACGTTCATAGATACAACGAAAGGTCAACTCCGTCTGTTTCAGTCCATTAACACTCAAAGTACATGTACTTTTTCTGTAGGAAACAATGCGCAACAGAAAACATCAAACTTTTTCACCGACAAGTGTCTTATGTGCAAATTCTTCTTTTGCAACAAGTTCTACCTGAACTCAACCAATCGATAGAACTTGTTGTACCAATTAATTGGCACAAAAGACGCTCGTTGGTGGGAAAATTTAATGTTTTTTGTTGCGCATGATGAAACTAGGATCAGGGGCTGGTGAGAAGTTTATTACATTTTCAAACCATCTTGTAACCAAACATTTATTACTTGTTTCTTGAATTTTAAGAAAATCATTTTTCAAAATCCTCTCCCAGAACTTCTTGAGCATGCAGTTTACTAAAAATCAAAGCAATGTGCATGTAGCGCTGCAGTGTGTGCAGCGACGGCGTTAGCCTCCCCAAAATGGGATGGGGTAAATTGGTGACATTGATTCGGCCACGCCAACAGATTTTAGAAAACGCCCTTGTGACCAAAATGATATTGTTTTATGGAATTTTGGGAACGTTTAATCTTTTTGTGGTCAATTTGCAAGACAGCATGTGACTGAGAAACAGAAAAAAGAAACGGCTTCTGCCGAAGGGCAACTCTCCTTAAATGATTCAAATATGAAATAAGAAAAAGAAACAGAAACTTGTTAAGAGCAGACACCTACCCTTGATTTTTTGCAAATCTACACCACCATACCTTCAGAAAAGTGTCTTTTTCACTGAGTATACAGTTTTGTTCAATTTCAAAACTGTTTTGAGTAACTTGGAAAAGTAAAGCTGTACCTTACAAACATTTCCTAGCTTGTTTATTGGGTTGTTTCCTAGCTTTCGAAAGATAGAGCCTACCGTTTCTTATAAGCTGTTTCTTATACATAGGTACTTACTCATTTTGTGTGATAAAATCACAGTTGTGTCATAATTGAGACATTCGTCAATAACAAGTCTTTTTCTCGCGTTACTTAACGTTCTCTATCTTATACCCCCCTACCCCCTGATATTTCGTAACGCTCTGTCACGAAAATGGTCCATACCCAGCTACCCCCTGACCGTTACGTACTTATTGAATGGTCCCTATACGCTGATAGTGAGTTGCAGTAAATCTCTGCACTGTAATTATGGATTCCCATGGTCTAGTAGCATTTTTCATTTATTGTCTTCTACTCAAATTTCCCTATCTTATCCTAGCCATTAGCCAGTCAATTCATTGTAACAACTAAATATAATTAAATATTTGCTTTACATTTCTGTCGCTTTGAGCTGCCATTATATGTATACTTATATTGCCCTCTTTGTATAATGATGTGCCACTTTAATACTCATTCGTCTGAAGTACCAGGAGACATTCTTCGAAAGGAGGCAAAAGCGTGGAAAACGAGGGTTAAGCCATTTCAAAATTAAAGAATGGTGTAGATTTTCTGAGATCAATAAGTGTAACTCGTCTGCCCATTGGATTTATGAAGTTAATAATCTTGAATGCAATCATTTTCAGATGAATGTGAAGGATATTTGACAGAGGATAGATGGCAAAGGAGCGTGGGGAACAAAATCAAGACTGGTTCTAAGGAAAACTTTTGTGACAGCTTATTAGTAAGCAGTTGGTATCGTTTTATGAGTAAAGCTGGAACGGATATGCCTAATAGTTGCCCTTCAAAGCACTCGTGTGGTAAGACCCTTATTATTACTTCTCAATCATCAATGATACTGTACGAATATAAATGAATCTCATACTGGTTGAAAAAAGGTATAAGGTTTACATAAAATCTCTGCTCGACGGGCACTGTAATCGGAGCAGCCCTTTTAACGACAAGAAATAGATTTTGTATTCGTCATTTTCTCCAGATAAATTCCCTGTTAGATCGTTACGACATTTTTCTATATATAGAAAAACTGTGACCGTACATGTTTACCTCTACACCCTACTTTACTTCTGAATTACTTTACAAAGTGTAAAGGGACGGGACGGGACCACATGAAGCAAGAGACAATGATTACCCGGTGTCCATTAACATAAAAAGCATATAGCAGGTAATAACTTAATGAAACATTTACGGGAAACTACAATTAATACTATTTAGTGATAACTTATAACTACTAGTGCCCTTAAAGAATCGGAAATTTACCTCCAGGAAATATTTGAAGAGTAAACAATTGAGGTATTCCCTTTGACGTAACTGATGGAAAAAGACAATATGTTGATTTATAAGTATTAATAAGATATATAGAAGACTTAAAGGTCCTTCATAGCGTCCAATTGTATCTTTTATTTCGAACTAGAGGTGGGAATATTGAAATTGCTCAATTTGAATTTAAAATATCAGTAAGATTACATTTAAGATTATTTTTTAATGCATTCCAAAGGAGTAGCTAAATGAGTTATAAATTGACAGACTGCCTCATTCCCTCAGTTCCAACAACTGATTCAATTCAATTATTTACTTCTCAAATGTTTACATAAACTAAAGTTTAAAGGCCAAATCATATAAGCATTTAATTTGCACTTTTGAATTTTCAATTTCAGGTACGTATGGTCCAATATGGGCAAATGGCACGCTGCCTGCAAAGACTGGAGATTATAGTAACATGACAGCCTGTGTCCGAAATGAAGTTAGCTGCTGCTCAACATCATGGAATTTAAGGGTAAAAAAGTGCTCCAAAAATGGTACCAACTTCAAAGTCTATCGACTATTAAAGCCTCCGTCTTGTCCAATGGCCTACTGTGCTGGTAAACACTCATAGATTTATAGTTGATTTTTGTCTAGTTTTTTCACCCGATCAATTGTTGTGTATCGCTTTTGTATATCTATTAATTAACTTTTAATTTTTAATTCATGTTTAGGTTCCTTTTAAATGCTTTTCAATGTATGAAAGAGTTAATAAGACGTTTTCAGCGTAATTAATCAGATAGCTTTCAGCGTAATTTTTGAGGACGTGACGATCTCCTTGCATATCCTTTACCACAAGTGTTCTTTGATCAGATCATGTCAAACATAGCATGTTCTGAATCACAAAATCATACGGTGTCATTCAGATCGGTTGATTTGAAACTAGCTTTCATTTTGTTGGCAGATGTTATCCCATTTTTGATGTGTATTTTTTTCAGGCACCGAAATTCCATGTCCACCCGGATGGAACTCTCCCAATGGATTTACTCCAGGATGTACAAGTATGTGAATTAGAGATTTTAAGCAGAAAGAGGTCTTTTTTCGATGAGTAGGAAATAGTTGTAAATACATTTTAAAACATTTTCTCATCTGACGCTCCTCCAAGAACTTTTATCGAATAATGGCACAAATAGAAAAGAAAAGAAATGTTTGAAATGTAGAAAAGGAGAAAAGGGTTAGGATTTATGTATTTACGATCGAGATAACCTTACATGACTGAAGTTGAGAGTAAAACATAGGAACAGGTAAGCAATTAACTGGATTGGTTGACAATTAGCATGATTAGCCGTAACCTTATTGTCATCACTCATTTTTGTAGATTGATATGGATTTGAGAAAATATGTATTTTACTGTTTTCTATCCAACCTGTATTTGCCTTATTCTAAACTCTCATCGTGTCAATCTTTTTTTGTGGCAAGCTGACTACTATAGGAGAGATGTTATTTCTTTTGAATATCAATCTATGTTATTCTTTATCATAACAGTCCTTAAAGCATGAATGGGCACATCAATTGTAGATTGGTCAAGCGTAAATGAAAATTACTTTATTCAGCCTTAACATGATTCAATCGTTTAGAATAGTGATGAAATGCTGTTGCCAAGAACGTTTTTAACGAAATATGATACTTTTTAAATGCAATTGTTGGTGTTTTAGATGACTTTCCAAAAATCCTTTCAAAGCCGACAATATCACCACATGTAATGAACAATAAGCTGGAATTCAGATGTGAGTTTGGAAGTGACCAGAAAGATAATTTAGCTAGATTCGAGGTTACATGGTACGAAGGTTCAACATTAAAACAGATCAATAAAACAGACATACTAATGGGAGGGGCTAGGATATCAAAATTAAAAAATGATGACGATAAAGAGCCTTTATTCAGACTTGGAACAACAGTAAGTAGTTTCTGGAATCAAATTCATTTCAATCCCATTTCAGTTTTATAATTGATTTTTGAACTATTGAACGGAATTATGGACAATAGATACCACACACTTCGCATCCAATGTTTCTCGTAAAAATCTGCTTTACAAGGTCATTATTAATAGCAAACCAGAAAGAAGCCCAGAGTCTGCCTTGCCCTAATTTTTTTGCCTCCACTGTCATTTAACAGCCTGCCTTGTGATGGCCAGTTAAATGCAATATAATAGTTCAATCGAATCTTTGAAACACATATTGAAATTAGATACAAGAGCATTATTAAAATCTTAGGTAATTAAGCATAGGTAATGCAAAGATAAAAAGTGCAAAAGAGTGCGCAAATATATTTCATTTGAGAACGCGCATTTGGTAGATAATGTATGATTCTTAACTTTTAAGGTATTTTGCCGAGTTCGAAGTTGGTATGCTAGCAAGTCATATGCAGTTTCAGCAAGCCCAAGCTACGAGAGTAATCATTACTTTGCAGGAATCAAGGTGCGGCGTTCTTATCAATAATATGACTTTTATAAATATTATGACCATATAGTGTATCATTATTGTCACATCCTGCTTATTCATGTCAGATTGGTGTTTGTCTCAATTTAGGAAGACGTTTAAAAGGCAACAATTTACACGTTGGGTATCTAAAAGAGTGACAGGAAAATGTTTTCAAATCAGATGATTTTAAATCATTGAGCGAAATCTAAACATAGATATAAAACAAATCTATCAAAACATTGATAAATGTCTTTGCATTTGAAAATTTACATGGTTACTTTAAATATCATTTATTGAGCAATAATAATTGCAATCTCATTTCATCGTCCATCATTAAAAAAAGCAACCTTTAGCACCGCTGCAATTCATTATACTTCATCGCAACACAAGAGTTATGTTCTAATATCGCTAGTCTCCTTGTCGCTTGTGAGAAGCCTGTCAGCACAAATGCTAATTTAAACTAGGCTATGAGAATCTTTCGAACAAGACAAGCTCCAATCCAGTGTATTTTTTTGACAACTGTGGTTCAATGTTGATAATAAAAATGTTCTTAGGAGCTAGTTTATTCAACATAATGAAATAAAGCTGATTTTCTTCTTCCAAGATCGTGCCTGAAAAGACAACATACACTACAACTGAAGCAAGTAAGCCTATGAAGCTTACAGTCATTGTTACTGTTCCAATCGTGTGCAAAACTGGATCACCCTGCAAACTCGTCATACAACTGGACCAGGACAATCTAGACGTTTTTTTAGGTGCTTGTGTAATAGAATTCAATCCAGGACCGGCTAATCAGACACAAATAATTGAAATTGTTGCGAAAAGAGATTTTGTAAATGATGGAACGCAACGTGTTTCCATAAGAATAAAAATTGTCAGCCATGTGGGTCTCCCTGATTGGAACAATCATCATAAGATCAAGAATATTATAGTAAGTGTTGCAAAATCAATTTGATGAATTTAAATTGACAAACATACCAGGTTGATCAGTCTCAATAGGTTGAGCTAGTCTTGAATGTGCGTGTTATAAACATCTATGAAAATTTCTGCAACTAATGAAGGGAACGCTTTTACCAGTTTCATTACAAAATTATAAAACGCTTTGTAGGGGGACAGTAAGCTTTGATCAATCTGCATCTTTGTCGTTGTTCTTAATGCTTGCATATTAGTCAGTTAAAGTCAAACTGTGCCAGAGTGCTACTTATTGCATGCACATGTAGATAAATCGATAGCATCTCTACGAACTGGCGTCATTATTCATGATTCTTCTTGAAGGTGCTGTTTACAAATGTATATACCAAATGTGTATAGCGCTTTCAGTTCCGAACAGTATAAGATTTAAATGAAAGAAATTCTATAAGAACTATACAGTGAATAAACTGCTTGGTAATCAACCTCTCCTGCTATACTGAATAGGCATGATATCAAAAGGTATGGAAGAAAGTTGATGTTAGCAGACTTTGAGCATTAAGTCAACTTCTTCATGAGCTATGTGAATTTTGAAAGTCGTATTATAAAGATAGATTTAACACATTTTTGAAATGCAATTATTTTCCAGATCATTGTTATTGACATTCACACTGAACGATGTACCTCAAGTGGCGATCCCCATCTCATTTCTTTTGATAAATTGTGAGTAGATCTAACTGCCTTTGCATAGCTTTATCTTTCTTCCACCATTATAAAACCATAAATCAACAACAGGATGTTTATCGGAATCACTTGCCTTGGCAAATTGCCAAAGCAAACGTTAACAAATTGACGTTGATCAAGGGGCAAAGTTTAGTCCACCGCCAGGATGTAATTCTTCCTCTGCAAAACAAGACCGTTTCAAACTGACGAGCGAGCCTCGTTCTAAGTAGACGTAAACGTGCCATATCTCATAAAATTTTTAAGCAAAATAATGTAGAAACTCTTAAAATTGGGTTTCCCCTCTTTCATAATTAAAAATATCATATTAATCCAAGTTATTATGGAGGCTAATTTCTTCCTAAATCCTTAAAACTGTGCCATTGCAGGTATTTCAATCATTACAAAGTTGGTGATTATGTTTTGGTGAACAGTACTTGTCGCCAGTTTGAGGTGAGTTAATGCTTTTCTATGAAATTATTCAATAACAGTGAAATATGATGGCGTTATAGCACAATACAAATTAAATTTGTTCCTTAATATACAAAAAAGCTACAGCTGTCCTTTTAAAACGAAATTTTGGAATTCTTTTTGAAATTTTTAGAATAGAGTTCAAGAGCATATTAGTTCTAATCACAATTTTTTAAAATTTTTTTTTCATTGATGTCAACAATGCTAAATGACAAACTAATTAATTTGACCATTCTTACAAGTTCTTCGTTGAGCGAAACAACCGCCACGTATTCCTGAAGACTTCGTTGCTCAGGAGCGTGGTACAAATAGTCTGCGCATACAATTTAAAATGTAATAGCCTGAAATCCAATGAACTTCGAAGCGTTCCATTTATAGTTTCTTCAGTATAGGCATCAATTTTGTTATTATTAACAATATGCTGAGAAATATTGATTTCATTGAAATGCATCTAATTTTAGAAACCCTTAATTGTTCACAAAATATTGCACTATTGCCTATAGATGCCATGATTTGTTTCCTTATTTTTATCCACGATACTAATTTGTACTGTGCTACAATATCGTGAAATTCCAAATATTGAGTTTTCAAATATGCAACTCAACAATAATACAGCTAATTGCATGTTCTAGTGCGGTCTGATATATTAGCTGATGTCTACTAAATGCCTTAAAACTTACTGAAACTTATATTTTTCCCATTAGGTACATGTGAGGACGTGGAAGTGTGCTGCTGTCACGTGTAATTGTGGCATTGCAGCTCGCGAAGGGAATGACGTCATAGTGGTAGATATGTGCAGAGACGGAGTTCCGAGGGCCCGCTTTGCAAGCAAAACACAGCCAGCGGAGGGTACTTCAATCACCAGAGATAAAACTGGAAAAAGTTATATCGTGAGTTCTATTCATATCTTGTCTGTCATAAAATGGCCAAATTCAAAAAGGTAATTTCTCTTCGTTGTCCTCCAAAAGTTTGCCAAAATGGGAAATTCCTATTGGAAGATTAAAGATGAAGATGAAGCTGCTATTGCTATAAGCTATATCAAAATTATAATTGCAAATGTTTAGTAAATAAGATTGTTCTTGAATGCTTCAAGGTAACGAGTGTTAATTGTCACATAACCCCTAAGTAATCTTCAATGCAATGAATTATTTGAAATTGAATTAGAATGAATTGGCCATTGCTGCTGTGCAGACGGTGGAAACACACGTTTCCGGACAAGTCATGGAGAACTCAGTTATGTCATTAAATATACTCGAGTCTATTTTTATAATAAAATGGATTCATCAGATAGATCAGGAATATTTTTTAAAAAAAAAGTTTTGAGAAAAATGAGAAAAAGTGTCGCCACCAGTCCCTCTTTATTTTGGATCTGAATTTTTCTAGATTCTGAAACTTTTCTTTACAGATTAGATTCCCATCTGGTGCATATATACGAATGGATAATTACCGATGGTACGGTAATGTTTACTATGCTAATGTAATAGTGGAAGTTCCAAGTGATGACTTCAATTGTACAATTGGTCTTTGTGGCAATTTCGATCGCAATATGCATAATGACATGAAGAGCAAAGATGGCAAAATTCATACAACAATGGACACAGGATTTCAGGCTCCAGTTGGATTTACTGAAAGTTGGAGGTTGTAAAGTTTTCGGTTTTTGTATAGTTGGGCTTCTGCGTATAATAGTTTTAAAAGACTAGCCACTTTTCCCAACTTTGATAATAACCAAGATATTACTTACAGGAGTAAGGTGCTTTTTGAACCGTCCAACAATGCAATATTTGAACATATTATCATCATTAGATGCAAACTTAATCAATTGATGGACGTGCAAAACTTGTAGGATGTAAAAGTAGTTGAGGCGCAGGTTTACGAACCTAAGAACCGAGAGACGCGTGCTCCGAGAATATAGTCCAAATTTCGTAATATACGTTAAAACCACCTCTATCTTCTTTAACGAAATTCTGGAGTTCTATTTTAAAGATCTAGTATAGAACATTAGCGCATATGAGATCTAAAAAAACAAAATTTTCTAAAATTTTTCGCTGATGTCAAAAATGATTAAAGACTAATTGAAATTAATCTAACCACTCATTCAAGTTCTTCGTCGAGGATTAATTCTTGGCAGACTATTCACCAGCTGTTTAGCCATCCCAGATATCCATCCTTCAAAGGTCTGTAAATGGCAACTTGTTAGAAATCCTTAACCCACAAGTCTAATGCTCCAAGCCTACAAGAGCTTGATAGCTGCGACAAATGCAGTCTGGGTAAAAAAATAGAGTTGCTTGCTTGGTCGATTGCTTGGTCGCTTGCTTGGTCGCTTGCTTGGTCGCTTTCTTGGTCGCTTCCTATTTTCTGTGAAATTCGTGCAATTTATTTTCCTGGCAAAGTATATGCATAATACTTTAAATCAGACGTGCCGTAAATTACAAGTTGCAAGATTTTATAGCAATATTACAAACTTGATATCTCTTTTATTGTCGTGGTGACCATTTTACGTATTGTATTGCTTTCTATTCCCCTTGAATTTAATAGTTGCCTTTATTCTTCAGCTACTTTCTAAAAACTCTTTCTGTCACGCGAATAAAGCAATATTTTAATTAATAATGAAATACATTATTAACAAGCCTTTCGTTTTTACAGACTTAAAGTAGGCGAGAGCCTATTCTATTACAAAGATAAGAGTGAAGAGTGCAAGAAACCATCCCCAAAACAGCATTGTACTTGTCAAATGTTATCTTCGGGCAAATTTGAGGCTAATTGTGGATACAAGTCAATTATTGATAAACCCACCTACATGATAAGTGGTCAGGGCTGGAGTAAGCTTGGTTCATCAAGTTTTCGAAACTGCGATAAACGAATAAGGAGAGAAAGTTCATCTACACTCATTCTTCCAGATTACGGCGGCGAATTTGATTATCAATACGATCCCCCGCAACTCATCTACGTTCCAGTCACGTGGCCTACAAAAGCGGGAAAAACAAAAGCTGAAGTTGAGACACGTTGTCAGAAAGAGGTTAAAGAGTCTGATGCAGGAAAGATTTGCGCTGTCATAGCTGATTTTCCTTTTTCTTCCTTCATACAACAATGTGTAGAAGATGTTCAGGTATGCTGTTCTTATATCTTGTTCTTCATTCCGGCACAATCTAGTGATTCATTAAGCAGCTTACGTAAATTTTGTTGTTGTCCGAAAAAGGCAACAACAATGACAAAAACATAATTTGCTTTATAATTTTCTCCTTAAGACTTTGATACAAAATATTTGAAAAGTTTTGTCAGCATTATTAATTTCAATTTTTTATAGTTTTTCGTTATTGCAGGACGCAAGCTTATAAATGTGCATGCCTTCAATTTTAATTGCATGAAATTTCGAGGTTTTCTCAAGCAATCTGTAACGAAATTAGATAGCAACACAAAAGTAGCAAAGCTATTGTTTTCAAAGGAAATCAGAATTTTCTTTATTGCAAGCAGTAAATTGCCACATTATTCATTTCTCTCTTTGTGGGCTTTAGAATGTTTTTAGAAAAAATGATAACAATTGCAGACTCATAATTCGAAAGAACAGTATTGATACTCTATGATTAGGCATGCTTTTAAAAAATTACCCTTTTCTTTTGTGAACTCAATTCCATAATAACGAAGATGAAATTATCGCAAATCTAATGATGCATGCGCTATGTTTAGCTCACACAGCCATATCAAACTCTCAGAATATTTATCTTTTCAAAGAATCTTTTCTATCATGTGAATAACAAAGCTTAAAGAGAGCGCTTTTCTGTGACAATGCGCCAATGCAATCTCATTTCAGATAACTGACAACTATTCATTTGCAATATCTGCCATCCGATCTATGCAAGATGCATGTCAAGAAATCTTTTTAAAGAATACAACATACTGGGTAAAAGATGCTGCAAACAATGGCACCCATGCTCCTACAACTGGAATATCCAAAACATTGTGCCCTGGTTTGTGCAGTGGTCATGGAAAATGTGTTAATGCAACTTGCCGTTGTGACAACAATCACACATCTACTGATTGTTCTATTAACAAAAATAAAGGGCCTACAATCACTCTTCTTGATGCTAGTGGTTTGTGTGACGTAAGAAAAAGAAATGACTGTAACATTGTAAGGATGAACGGTTATGAATTTATAGATACAGAAAAGTTGTTATGCCGATCAACAAAAATCAAGGTAAGTCTTTGAGCATGCACGATAAGTAGCCTGCATCGCATAATGTTAACCTTGCAATTCACAGTGTGAACCTCGTGTTTCAAAGATTATGACGCAGGCTAATGATAAACAGCAACATAGTTTTTACGTAATTTCAAAGCTGAATCGCTAAATTTAAGATATATTCGTTGATGACGCAAGAAAAAAGATTTTGCTAGCCATAATAAGGCAATATCGAATCAACTTTAAATCAATTCAAACAACTGTGAATGTTAAAATTTGTCGCATCGGATGTTAGGTCCAAAAGGTCGAGACAAGCATGGGGATTTTTAAGTTGATTTAAGAAATTGCGAAAGGCATACTAAATATGACATATGTTCTAAATTTCATTACAATGAATTTTTTTGAAAGACCTAACATATTTTAAGCTATCCTTATCTTTAACTAGAGCTGCTTAGGATCTGAGATAGGAGAGTCACACCAATTACTTTTGATTATGCGTGTGTAGGCATTATATAAGAATGATAACAATATCATCGTACTGATGGGCTATCGGTCGTAGCATTCATTAGTATACTGAGTAGCACACTCCTTGAACTCTCCTTAAATTATTTGAAAGGGTCGGACAAGGACCAATAGATTTCAAAACAAATAATTAGGTTCTAAGATAAGTATACCTTATCATCTTTCATCATAAACTTGCCATTGCCCAATAGATCATGCCCTACATTCTTTCACAATGCAGGTATCAAGATCAGGATACACCTTGACAAATCAACAATCAGTGAACAAGGCAGTTTTGATTAGCTTCGCAGAGATCACTTGTCACTTTTCAAAACATTCGATACAGATCAACGGAGATGCGAAGAAAACCACTGGCACACCAATCGACGGTTATTTAATAGATATAACCAATGATGGGAGCATTTATAGTACTAGACGAATCCCCTATCTGATTTATGACTCCAAGTGCTTGGAATGCAGTGGAGCGACTGGAAGCTGCCAAATACGAGTATGTTAAAAATAGTTATATACATATATGTAAGAATTATGCTCACCATTGCACATGTAAGCAGAAAGTTTCTTTTCTTTATGATAGCTGAAATGGAATCATCATCTCGTGCCAAAATCAAACAGTAAATAGAACAACTTAAAAATGACATGAGAATTGGAACCAAAGCTGATAATTGTAGAAAATAAGCACAGCAAAGGATGAATTTAAACGATAGTATAGTGACAAATATCTTTAGTTCATGGTTTATGTAGTCCTTGTTTTATCATCAAAAGGCAGTCCTTATTTTATCGAATTAGATATCAATACCTCTGTCAAATGGAAGTGAGACTCTCATGATGTGAAAGTTTTATAACTCAGTTAATGCAAAAATGGCAGTTGCATTTGACTTGAGGACTCTTCCAACGCATACATTTTGGTTAAGTTGATAACTTTCTTGGCACGTATTTAAGGAACTAGATATACTTTCCAATTTTTTTATCATTAAGCAAAACAAAATTTGGTTTTAAGGAACTGGCCAAGGAAAGCCTTCAATGGAGTGGTATCTATAGGATCCCTATATTAGCTAGTCACTCTAATCTGCGTAACATTTAGATACGTATTACCATAATCTTTTCGTATTTTGTAGCTTTTTTTCACGATTGAGATAATGATATTTTCATCTTCTTTCACACAGAAAAACACATGCAACATAAATGGATACTGTTTTGCCGCTGGTGAATCGGCTATTTCTGACAAAAGTTCGAAATGTGATCCAAGTAAAAGCAAAACGAGTTTTACCAAAGGTAATTTGGTTTTTCCTTTTTATTTCAAAACATGAGAACCTGAGACTATATGCGAAACAAAACCCGAATTGATAAGAATTAATTTTCGTAAGGAATTTTTTTATATACTTTCTTTATTTAGATTCTATAAAACCCAACATTATTCGAAGTTACATTTCATTTGCAGCAAGAAAGATCTTTAAGGGGTGGAACGTGAAGCATGATTGACTGTACTCAGAACAGACTTAAGATACAAATCAATTAAAGATTATTAGCTCAAAAAAAAATAAGTTTGACATCATACATCCATAAGACCTTTGAATTCATAAACAGTTATTTATAAAATTGCATGTTCCAATGAGCTAAAGGAGTCAGACACAATCAAGATCTTTTAAAATATGATCTATTAGCATTTCTGACGTAGTAGGTGTGTGATATTTGCCACAGATTCAAGTTTTTACAATATTGAATTAGTAGGTATTCTTAAAACAGGGCGCAAGATAATTGATTTTTAGCAAATTGCTTAAATCCAGATTTACGCTTAGCCATTAAAGGAAAGGTAAACTCCGTAGTCTGAATGCTGTTTTTACATGTTTTTAGTATTATATTGAATAGTTAAAAACCGTTAATCAATTTGCTATTCATAATTTTTCCTTTATTTATTCATTTAGCAGGGAACTCTGGCGTTGATCAGAAGTCAAATCTAGGTGTGATCGCTGTCATTGTATCAGTTGGCATTATTTTATTGGTTGCTGTCATTCTCATTATTTTTGTCAAAAAACAGAGTAAAATCCGCAGTATGAATATAGCACAAAGTATAGAAATGACAGAGAAACATGAAAACTCTGCGTACATGAACAGTTAAAATAGTGTAGTTTCTTTGAAATTATGTAATATACATTCTAGTCACGCTCCCTATAATCTTTCTGAGCATGAAAGTATTTGTTTATGATCTCAAGATAGTAGAAAACATATTGCGAGATGTAGAATTATCTGAGAAAGACGAACTCTGTTAGAATAGAGTGATTGGCGTTGACTTAGTTTACAATTAACTTCTGCTTCGATGCTATTGTACTGATATTTGGTAGGGACTTCTCATAGCTATAACACAGCCAGTTATAAAACTGGAGTGATGGTCCTATGAATAATTCCCTTTTGCTAAAGAGCTGATTTCTAAGAATAAATATTTAACTTTTTTGAAGAAAATCAGGGTCGCGCTCCCTGAGTAAAGTATATTACAATCTAAAAAGGAGAATGTGCTTTTTTTAAAGGATCCTAATGGTGATTACTTCAGGTTATTCACATCTAACCCTTGAAATTCAAACCGAAAAATTCAGAGTGAAATAATCTGTAGTATATGTCTTTGGATGAATCTCTTCAACAAAGTTGTGCTTCAGCACGGAGTACGTTGTTCCTCTATTAAAGTCATTAAATGATATAGCTCAGACGATGAAACTCACAGCAATCCATAGCAAAGTTACAGAACAGAATCGTGTCAAACAAATCCCACAGGCAATATAGCAATCAAGCTCCAATCTAACGGCGGCTTTTGACATCACAATTGAGACAGAACTGACAAGTCAAATAAGGCCTAGAGGATAAAAATAACTTTTATAACTTTCATTTTCTACCAATCTCCATGTCATACTTTGCATATGAAAGGCCATTAAATAATGCAGGTATGAAAATAGTGGTGATGGAAATGCAAAAACAATATTTCTCCCAGTAAGCAAAATGACAGAGCACTTTACGAAGTTATAGCCTGGATAACATAATGACCAACATCTTTTAATTGAGGTTTCAATAGGTGACGCTGTGAACCTCCACTGCTTTTTGCTTGTAGCAATTTAATCCGTTCCAAAATCCTCTTGCCACCTGTAATCTATTTTCATTTTCGCATAATCTTTTTTCGGGTGATTTTTTCACTTTTGCATCAATCGCCCTGACCTAGCTTAGTTTCTCCATTCAAGATCATTTCTAAGGTCCAGCTAAAGAAATCGTTTCTATTGATAACATTCAAGTATCTTTGTTTGCATTTGCGTATCCAAACGTTTGATCTCAATATCCAAACGTTTGTTCTTCCATTCCAACCAATGTCAACCGATCCAAACTGATCCCAACTGAATTCTACGTTGCCACCACAATTCAAATAAAGTAAATGCACCTGCCTCATTCACTACCTTGGCAAGGCTTAGTTGTATAAATAGCTTTGCTTGACATTAACGTATAAATATTTTTGTGATACCATGGAGATTTTCCGATACTTTTAACCAATATTGGCCTTATCTCTTATATCTTTGAACCTATCACAGTCATTCTTCTGACATATATTGAATGCTTTACGCCGCAAAGCTTATCGTTCTATTTTTACGCCCCAAGTGTCATATTTGTACATGATCTCTTGATTTCTGCCTTAAAATTTAAGATCGCGCTTCTTTTGTTGTTCTTGCTAAATCCTACGATTATGCCATCATCTATGAGAACGATATTAACATCACATCGATTTTTGAAAGCGTTGATTTATTAGTGGCTAAGGGGCTAGGACGGCACGTTTTGTTGTGTTAAGACAAGAAAATTTGATGATTTACTTGAACAAAACATGTTCGGGCTTGACGAGGGATTGACGAAATGCCAATAATTACGTGTGATAAACGCATACTAAGCAAAATGGTAGTAACATGCATCCACTTATGGTAAGAAAAATTTTCAGTGGCAAAGGAATGCATATTTCTTGTATGTGATGGCAGTAATAAACAACTGCAAAAAAAATTCAATCTATTCGTCTAAGCAAGGCAGGACAGGGCTGGACTGGACTAGACTGGACTGAAATGGACTGGACTGGACTGGACTGGACTGGACTGGACTAGACTGGACTGGACTGGACTGGACTGGACTGGACTGGACTGGACTGGACTGGACTGGACTGGACTGGACTGGACTGGACTGGACTGGACTGGACTGGACTGGACTGGACTGGACTGGACTGGACTGGACTGGACTGGACTGGACTGGACTGGACTGGACTGGACTGGACTGGACTGGACTGGACTGGACTGGACTGGACTGGACTGGACTGGACTGGACTGGACTGGACTGGACTGGACTGGACTGGACTGGACTGGACTGGACTGGACTGGACTGGACTGGACTGGACTGGACTGGACTGGACTGGACTGGACTGGACTGGACTGGACTGGACTGGACTGGACTGGACTGGACTGGACTGGACTGGACTGGACTGGACTGGACTGGACTGGACTGGACTGGACTGGACTGGAAATGTCTGGTCAAATTTTCTTTTCAATATTGTAACAGTAGCTTCCTCAGCCTCACGCATTCGATCAGTTTTTCAAATTAAATTTAGATTAATTTTTTGGGCTATAGGTCAAAAGTTCTTAATCTTGGGAGGAGCGATTTCTGTTAGATAATAGTGGGGAATAAAGGCTGGAAAATAGTTCAGCAAAAGGAGAGATAATAACAGTTGATAATGATCAACAATCTAAACTCAATCTCTTATGAAGTAATGATTGCCAATCTTCTACTCAGTTATGCTAGAATCTGTAGTCTCTCTTCGAATTTTCTTATACATTGCATTGACTTACGCAAACACCATACAATATACCCAATTTTTTGCAACTTGAAGCGTATCCGCATGACCTCGTTGAAAATTTCTGCCGGAGAAACAATCTTGGAAGATGGAAGGTTATTTGACTTTTGAGTGAGATGGGAAGGCTAATTGAATTAATTTCTTCAACATTCTTGCTTTACAAGATAGATTATCGCTATAAGCACATGATAAGAATATTAACTAGAGGTTGGTTATAATTGGCATGTTCTATTCGCAGGCCCAAGACCCCGGATCCCAAGACCTCGGAAGTAGCCCTATTGGGGCTTACCCGGGGAGGGGGATAAATGGTGAAAGATGCGGTCAAAAATAGCTTCAAGAAAGTCAAATTTTATTAATTATATCATTTTGCTTGCCATCGCTCCGTTCAACCCCTCTCTTACTTTTACCCCAACCCCGTCTGTAAAGTAAAAATCAAAATTTACTTCTCAAAATCTACTTCCGGGGTCTTGGGGTCTGGGGTCTAGGGTCTGGGGTCTTGGGGTCTAACGTCCTAGGGTCCTGAGGTCCAGCGAATAGAACATGCCGTCATAATCCGCCTTGATCACGAGCGCGCAGCGAGTCCACACGAGAGTAGAGATCCATTACATGTGCTTGTATCCAGATAAGCTGTGGGAATCATGACAATTGCTCAGTAAAATTGGACTACACGTTTATGACTGTAGGAAGAATAATGAACAGCACGGTCGATATACAGAATGCTAGGGGGATGATGCCTCAATATGAATATTTTGAGTCGTCTCTCGCACCATGGCATGTAATAATATAGAAATTAAATTGTATGAATATAATAGGAAAAAACATTAGTACTGCTGAGTGTACACAAAGACTCATGTATATGTGCAAAGGGTCATAGCTACATCGGGATGGGAGGGTTTGAGACTTTTCAAAAATTGCGATTAAAAAAGAAATTGTTTTTTACATGGAGGTGATTTGTGCAGGAAAAATTTTGCTGATTTTTTGGCAAATAAAGGATTGTAACCCCATGTTGTCGGCAAATTTATCGAATGCATCCCCCTGATTCATACATCTAGCTACGGCCCTGTATGGCCATCATGGAGTACTTTGGTGTAAAATGCAGCTGAATTTGAGCTAGTAGGGTCTGTTTGCAATACTTTGTATGTACAATAAATCTACTATGAATTACTTCAAGTTAATTGCTTGTTTGCAGCTATTTATTAGCAAATTTTTAATTTGATTTTAGATTCCAGTTTTTTGGCAAACCTTTTTGAAACAAAGGAAACACGAACTACCCAAAATGAATGAATATAAAATGGAAAAATTAAATGTATCCTGGTCAGGGCCGAAGCCAATGGTAATTGGACAAGTATCATCACATGTTATACACGTGATATGTCAATCATGCTTTCATGTGTATATTTTAATTAGCTGTGATTATGAAGGGTACTGTTTTATTCATGAAATGAAAAGGTAACGAGTGTGTTTCCCTTCCCCTCTCGATCTCATGATTATGATGTAAACGCCTCTTACATCTGGTGAAGGTCCCGGGCAAGAGATATACAGTCCACGCTGTCGGTACATACATCTTCAATGTAAGGTATGTTTAGGGACAACATACATGAAAAGAAATCTATCGATTTTGACGGTGGAATAAAAAGCCAGTCAGCGTCAGTAGAAGGGAGGGGTATAGGTGCCCTGCTTAATTAAAGTATCTGGCACTACGTCGCCCTTTCCTGGCGATACATGATTGCAAAGTCAAATTCTGCCAATTATAAACACCAACGACCTAAGTTGGAATTATGGAGTTATATAGAGGATAGAAATTGAAGATTAGCATGATCAGTAATGACAGTGAATTTGCGCCCCATAAGATATGGCCTAAAGTGTTCTAATGCCCATACATTTAACTGCAAAAAGATCTAGATAAGCTGTAGGCAGAGCACCTCCAAGGACCACAAATCGCCGTTTGGTCGGAATACGATATCGTTCTTTGAGCAATATGGCTATTATTTTGCAGTTTATTTTGTCAGAAATGGTCGGAAATTGGTCTTTTTTGCCCTCCTGATCAGAGATGGCTGGAATAATCGTCCCGTGCATGTTAGGCTATATCATGAGTTTTGCGGGAAGTATCTTGGTGTTCAGTGGTTAATATACAATATGATGGTAAGAATATTTCCAGTTATCGTCTTCTAATTAGAAACTATGTTCAAAATTTGTCAATTTATTTTCGCCATCATTAATGAACTCACAATACAAATTCGTAAAAGCGGTTTTTCAACCTTTCTGAAAGGAATAAGCACAAGAAATCATCATGGGATCCCCTAAATTTATCAATTTATGCCCCTAGAGAGTAAAATATCTCCCACAGTAATTTATATCCCTCACATGTTCTAAAGTGCGTAATCTGGTGTTAAAAAAAAACCACATGAAGGTGAATGGAAAAATGGATTTGATTTCCTTGACTATTGGCTATGACTTGTTTAAATGGGAAAAAGGGCTGAAAAAAAATTTCTCCCAAGCACACCCAATGACTATGAGTACAAAGCCATTGCGAAAATTTGAGGAAAATCTGTTTTCGTTTCTTTTTCGTATTAATAATAGTTCCTAAATATTTTAAGTTTTAATCAGCTTCACATCAAACTCCATGGTGTACAGTTTTGAACGGTTTCGAAATATTGCGAGCCTAGAACTTTACTTAGCTGAAGGAAACAGAGGTCTTGTAAAAAGGCTTACTCAACTGGTTTCAGATAAGCCGAAATTACCAACAAATGAAGCAAGCGTAACGATATACTTGAGCTGCGGTTTCTAATTATAATCCTAGTTTATCAAGTAACATCATCGTCACTGAATTCTAGTTGGACATTGTTCAGAAAACCGAAGAAGGTAAAAACACAGAATGTGGTAAAAATCTGTTGCTGGTTTCGAGGTAAGTTATGTGTTTTTACATTTAATACAAATGTGACAATGAACAGCGTCGTTTTCAAGCAGCATTGTTTGGAGCTGGTGATGGGATGTCTACCTTATCAATATTATTTTTGCTCTCTAAATGTTCTCAAAAAACATCATTTGGTAGAAATCAGACCCGTGACTATCGAAAATCTAAGGTAATATGTAGATTTTGACACTAAGTGCTTCATATTTGTTATAGTTTTTTTCGGAGAGGAACATCAACAACAAAATTTTTACAAGAACAAGTTCGATTCCTTAATATAAATGCCTGCCTGATACTCGAATGCAATCGATAGATGAAAAGATCTTTAGATTAAGTGTTTTGGCTGGCAATGATCATGTTTCAACTCAGTAAAAATATCTGTAGAATGTGTCGAAATAAGAATGAGTGACGCTGTATCATCAGTTATTTTTAATTTAGGTGTTGTTAAATTCAGATGGAGAAAGCTGTCCGCAAATGCAGCAAAGGCTTTGATCAAGATGAGGGTCTCTCAGGGAGAAAAAGCGTCAATTGTTACCTGCGTCCAAGATAAGCCCCCTGCTCTAAAGCACACTAGTTGTAGTTGCGCGATTGCAATAAAATCAAATTGTTTGATCCATTTCATGGACTTCTTTTTTTAAATTATTAGATCATTTTTGTATGCAAACAAGAAACCTAACAGACAAGACAGGACAACCAAGGCCTGACATGACGTCTTTCTCTTCCGTCTAACCTTTAATTCTTAACTCTATTCATATGAGAGAAGACGATACTTACGTGCAGTCCAAAGGAATTTTTTATTTTGCTTTTATCTATCATACTTTTTTTTGGGGGGGGGGGTGGGCTGCGAGCGAATTGAGGGGGTAATATTTCAAGGAAATGACCTTTAGATCGCTGGAACACGATCCTTTTGCACAATTTGCATTAGTCAATGATGACAAATGATGATATTTAGATGTCTAATTAGCGAGTAACACTATCTAATGCCCTTATCAGCTTTATTGCTGCTCTTTAGAGCATTTGTTTGATAAATTTAGGAACGAACATTGGAATAATTTGAGCCTTAAGCTCCCTCCCAGCCTGTCCCCCCCCCTTCGGTTCCCAAGGACCTGATTAAAAGACTGATAAGGCTGATTGACACATACTAGATTGGTGAAGTTTTTTTTTAGCAGCTTATTTAGGACAGATTGAAGAGGCACCAGATGGAAGAGTGCTTGAAGCTTTTAGAAACAGATTATTGTTTTTCTGTGACATTTTAATTCTCTATCAGTATTATGTTTTTACGCGAATCACGCAAGTTGAGCTGAAAATTTCGAGTTGTTTGGTTTCTCCGTTAATGGTATACTAAAACGTGTATTTAAAAACAGGCTGAATTATGCAAGCATTCAACAATGCTGGCATATAAAGCAATTATGATGGTTATTCTAACATTTCAAAAGCAGAAATTATTTTTCAAAATCAAGGTTTGAAGATAAGAAATGCAGTCAATTGGAAAGCTTCTGGATTTTTTACAATGTATGAGAGATAATTTTCAGCTGAGATTCTTTTCTTGCAATCTAAAATCTATTGTGTAAATGAGCCAATGGGAAAGGGTCGATTGTTATGGAACCAACAGCCTGCTTGGTGATATATCCCGGCGAGTGCAATTGGATACCAAACTTACTGGCATGCTTTAAAAAATGAACCTTTTCTCTGATTCTTCAAGAACCAAAATAGGCGCCTATCACTGATACGATAGGTATATGCTTAGATGGAAATCTTATTGAGTGGCAATGCTTGAACAGAATTCCACCCATAATTTTCTGTGAATGGGAATGCTGTATTGTATTATAGTAATAATAGTAATTGTCAAACAGTAATCACTAAACCAAAAATAATGAAAATAGATTCCTGCTGCCTTTTTGGTGTCTTATTGCATACAGTGAAGTAAATCAACTATAAGCATTACATTTACAATGTATGAGGTAAGTTTCCGTTTTAACTGTAAGGCAGAAAACAGAAGTATAGGCTACAGATCAAAATTGCATAAGGATGAGCACCCATCCTACATCTTTCATCTCCTCCTAAGAAGCTGCTTCTGCCTAGGTTTCAACCAAGAAAGCGGGGAAATTAATGCCCTTTTTTTCCTCGGATAAGCCTTGTAAAAAACTCCCTTTTTGCAAGCTAGATCCTAGATATAGATGGAAAATTCATTCCTTTCTCAGAGAAAACATGGACACGGATGCAGATAAATATTAATATTATGTGCACCCACCGGGTGATATGTAGAATGATAGCATTTTACTGTATCATCACTTAACGATTTCCAGGATTATAGCAAACCATTATAAGTATATCAACTTCGAAAGGAAGGAATTGTAGGTCATAAAGAAAGATCCTGACGAAGATTTAGCTAGTTCAATTTAAAAACGTTGCCCAATGCTCTTTTCTTTTTGAAACAGGATGTTGTGGTCCTCTGTGCGATCTCTACTTTCCTGCTTGATACTGTTCGTCACATATTGCAAAATAATCCAAGGTAAGTAGAAATATCCCTACATTTGATAATACTTCTGAAAGATTATTTGAATATTTTGCAACCATAACCATTATTAATGCACATTTAAACTGAAAAAGTTGTTTTATTTTGCATTACAAAGTATAGTATTGTTGGTATTGTTAAAAAGAGATGAAGTTCTTAATTGAAACACTCATTTATGAAAGCGGATTTGATGGTCTCTCTAATTTTCACAATTTGATTATTATGTTGTCTTTTTCCTAGCCTGTGATCGCAATTTCTCTAATGCTGACGGTTTTGTTATCGAGTCCCCAGGATTTCCAACTTATTATCCGGCAAACGCAACATGCAGGTATCAATTCCATTCAAGGCCTGGATTCAACATTCAGCTGAAATTCACTGTTTTTGATTTAGAAGTTAGCAAAAATTGTAGTAACGACTATCTTTCTTTAATTGAAATTAAAGAAAACGTTACATCTGCAGAAAGGCGATGCGGAAGGGACGTAAGAGATTTCTTCTCAAAATCAGAAAAACTGGTTGTCATCTTTCACTCAAACGCTGTTATTTCCGGGAGAGGATTTCTTATAACAATAGAAGGTAAATTCAATTAATTATATTTTCATGTCAAAGAATCAAATGGTAGATATAAGAGCCTCTTAGAACCTTCTAGCCTTGGCCTTTTACAACTTGGCGAAGGTATTAACTTGCAATCACCTTCAAAGGATACAAATGCAAAAACAGATATCAACTGAAATTAATTTGTTACAAAATTATGAAAATGACGTTTGTGCTAGACGCTTGAGCCACATCCTCCAATTTTTGATATTAAATTCAGACTGACTCAGAAACTTCAGCATATTCTTTGGTCCACTTTGTAAGAGTAAGCAAATTAAGAGAAAAATTAATGTCTTAAAGAATGGAAAAAAACTTTGCTACTCTGCGCTAATTCTAATTTTTCCAGATGTAGACGATAAAGCTTAATTTAATTCTTATGATTGCTAAACATTCTGATTTAGACAGTAGATAAGAACACTGTAATTGAACTCTAGAATGGGGATTTGTATTGCCTTACTTTCTGTCTGCAAATTTCAAAAATATTTGAACTGGTCCTCACAAAAAGATCAATCATTCTCAATTTGATACTTATGTTTAGCTCCGGCATCGGAAATTATCTTGTGTGTATAAAATTGATATGAGCTTTAATAGCCAACGATACCTTATGAATAAGAGCGATATTGCATACTTTCCTTGCATTCCTGCCGCTTTGCATTGTTACTTATAATCATCATTCTTATACATCGCTGGAAGCATTCCTTGAGAAGCTGGTAGGCAGCATGCTGCTTCGTTCTCTACACTAATTTGTTACACATGCTGTTTTCTTTAGCTTCGTATAAATTCATCATGTACAGTATCTATTTGCATTGTCATTGTATCGATCCATAATTTTTACATTTTAGCCTGTATCCGCCTGTTTACCGATGTCAATGGTACCATATCATCACCTCAGTTTCCTTTGGAATATCCTAGATATTCTACTTGCACTTTCATCATTCGCCTTAAGAGCGGGGGAATTCAATTATCATTTCGACATTTCAATCTTATGTCTGCAGAGCTTAAGATATACGAAGTCTTCACTTCAACGCCTAACCTTGTGAAAACTATGACTGGTAATGAGTCCAAAGAAGTTTGGACAAATGCAGCGGAGATGCACCTAATTTTTCGGTCAATAAACAGTTCAGCAACAAAAGATCATGGTTTTTTGTTACAATACTATCAAAGAGCAGGTGAGCAACATAGCTATTTCCAGGCACAACCAAGGACATCGATAACAGAAAATCATCAACAATCAAAACCATTAAGTGATGGTGCATTACACGATAAATGTTATAGTGATTTGATTGAAACCACGCCTGCATACCTGAAGTAATCAATTTCAAAATCAGGTAAAAATGCTGCTATGCATAGGCAAAAGTAAGTTCATTGAAGCCGAATTTACACAAAAGTAACAAAGGAATTTCTTTCAGCTGCACTAAACTTTGGTTTGGACTCTTTGAAGTAGCATACGTTCCTACATATGCCTATTTCTTTTTTGTTGCAGTTAACCTTTCTCATTCAACACGGTTGCTGCCGTCATCAAATCCACCAGCAAGTTCATTTTCAGCATCAACACGGGTGTCACCACTAGCAAGATCTTCGCCGTTATCTTCTGGAACATCATCATCTTTCTTAGCATATTCAATAATTTCATTATCAACATCTAATGTAAAACCAGTATCTATATCCGCGACTCTGATAAAATCTTTATCGGCAACAATTTCATTACCTTTGACGTTCCTACCACCAGCAATGACCGTTTTATCTTCAAAGCATTCCACCACCAGTGACATTGCCATTGAAACAACATTGATGAGACCAACAAAATTTTCAGTATCTAGTTTGAAACAAGCACTTCCAACGTGGATTTACGGTTTATCTTCAACACCAGCGTCATCATCAACAACACTCACAAGTTCATTGGTATCTTTGCCATCTACTTATTCAAGTATAATGTTCCATAAGAATTCAACAATCATTCATATACGCACACCCACAGAATTGGTAAATACAGAATCCACTTCTGTAATGTTAATAGGTAAGTTTTCAATCTCAGTCTAGTGTCTGCAAGTAATGAGGTAGCAAATTTCAGTCGATAAAAATTGAGTTGGTTAAAAGGTCAAAGTTTGAGAAGGCAGCAATTGAATTAATCAAATAGTATTTATAGATAAGGGAGGCTCAAAAATTAAAGATGTTTTATTTTGTTCAGTAGCAATTACCGATTATTCAATTATTTACTTGAAAGAATTTTCTCGTAGGATAGGAGTTCCTTTTTCACATAGATGCATCTGCACCATCAGTTATTACCGGATTTGTTGACTGGAAATTGCTTGATTAGCCTTTTCCAAATCTATTTTATTGACTTGAAGATTCATTACATTTAATAGCTGCATCTGCATGTTGATAAGTTCATTCATTTTATTATACTTTTATACCATCTCTTTTAACATGCTTGAAGAAATACTTGAATTATTAAAAGTGTTGGTTCTTATCAGAATCTTTGATTTACTGTGTTTTCAATTCAAAATAAGTGATTCCGAGTTTACATCAACTGTTTGGTAGATTGCACGGGTTATCATTTGATGAATTGATTGACTGATCGATTCATTTCCTGATTGAATGATTCGTTGATTGTCTGCTTGTTTGTTTTATTCGTTAATTCATTTGTTTATTTATCAATTCTTTAATCTGCTAATTGATTGATTTATTTGTTATTTGCACTTCGAATTCATTGCATGCCTTTGATACATTTGTCCAATGCTTTAAGATTTATTCATTTTTCTTGTTCATCAAAGCCGTTCATAAATTGCTTCTTTCGTCGCTAAATAGTCTCTCAAGTTGTTTCTTTGAAATATCATGGTCGATTTTTAATGATTTCCTAACTGGCTGGCTGGCTGACTGATTGATTATTTCAATATAATGATAATTTATTACTTGTTTCATTATTTATTGATAATTAAATGCTATATATTTTGCTTAATGATTGACTATATTTTATTAATTTCTTTATCGATATACATATAACAATACTTTTTCCATTATTTATTGCAATCACTATTTTGAATTTCATTATGTTGTTAACAATCTATTTACATAAGTCATTTCAATCTTCTAACAAGCAAATCGCTTTTTCATCGATTGGACAACTTTTGTTTGCCTCCTACTTTATTCTGATATGATTGATCGTTCGAAACTTCAATAAAGTATCACATTGATTGATGGATTCAATGGATTCAATGAATTAAATATAGTTTTTCCCTGATTGTTTTATTTCTTTTTAGATTTTCAACTGAATTCCTGCTTTCGAGAATCTAATTGATTGAATGCTTTTTTGATTAATCTCTAATAAGAACAATATTTGATATAATGTGTTTACTTAATGAAGGAAATTTGTTGCTATTCCAGTGTTTTCTTGAAGATTCATAATTTTCAAAGGCTAAAGCAGGTATTGAAAGAAAAGTCGGAAAATTCGTATTTATATAAAGCCATGTAGCAAGCCCCCCTAGTAGAGAATCTGGGATGCACCAAGTGAAGAACCATGCAAAAGGTAAATTTAAATGTTTTTCTTATCCTCAAGTCATTTATGAATATCAAGAAAACCCTTTTTCCGTTGTGCCACGCACACATGTACTCAAGCATGACCAATGCTTGACGATGATGATAATAATGCTGAAAATAATGCTGATGATGATGATGATAATGATGATGATGATGATGATGATTAAGATGATGATGATGATGATGATGATAATAATGCTGCTGATGATGATGATGATAATGCTGATGATGATGATGATGATGATGATGATGATGATGATAATGATAATGAATTTTGTTCCCGCTAATAATTTCGTGGTGTCTTCCTTTAAATCTCCTTTAGGGAGGCCCCTGGTTATTCATTGGGTGATTCAATTGCATCTTGTAATTTGATAACTGTTTTCTAATTCAACCAACTAGTCTCAAATAACACTTTGGAGAATCATCCGATCAAATGGAAGTAGTGCGATTCATTTTCAAAAGAAAAAGTCTAACTACGAGGTAGGTTTTGCTTTTCTTAAATTTTCGTGTCTCAGCCTATCTCAAGTAAACTACATCATAGATGGTCAAATTTGATATTCACCGTCTGTGATGCAGGCTTGAATCATCCCGACTGGAGGGCATTTATGGCTTTAATGCCTCTTTGTTATGGATAAGAAGGCTAGCTTAGGCCAATTAATAACTCACTTAAAACCTTGCCGTTTTGTGTCCGTCCATAACCAATTCATTCTCATCACTCAATGTGGGATTCCCGTATTTACCAAAGTAAAAAGGCAATTTGTGGTCTATTTATATTATGCCTATCTGAATTCGACTTGTCTTCTGTATAACTTGTTCTTTTGTCAGATTGCGTCGATCTTTAAATTTATTGACTTCCGTGTTCTCCGTGTTTCTCATGGATGGAGGAACCATTTGGCAATGCAGCAATTATTTTAATTACAACACGAAAATTATTGAAAGAGAATACTGAGTATAAAGGAATAGGAAACTTTCAATACACCCAAACATGAGATTAAAGATGATATTGTGTTGAAGATATCTGGCTTTTCTTAGTGGCTGAATACAACGGAATTTTATATCAATGCTACTGATAGAAAAAGTTGTACTGTGGACCGAAAATGTCCCTTTTAAATTTTGATACAGGGAAATTAATGCTCTTTAACTATGACATAAATTCGAAAAGAAAAACGCTTTCTAATATGAAATCGTGTCCATAGCAACCACTGATTGTGAAAGTTGAATCACTTAATAGTTCATGAATTTTCTTCTGTGTAAAATTGCTCCTTCACCTCCTTACTAAACCACATTGTAGTTGTGGCATATTGAGTAGTATTATAATTTAAAAAAAGGGAGGGGGGTTAGGGGCAAGCTCTAAGACTTGAAGATCTTCCAATAAGGTTAAATTTTAAACAATATTTCTCTTGGCTTATTAAATATCAGATATTTTTGCAACGTAATGTAACTTTTGGAACTCAATTTAAAAACTTTTGGAGCTCAAAAATTAAAGTAAAGTCATTTTGCGAATGTGTGAATAACAATTGCCTCTTGATCAACTAGATAATCTTTAGCACCGCTAGAGGACTATGATCCACCAATTAAATATTATGAAAAGGCTTTGACTTGTGATTATAAGTTCATACACAAGATTTAAATCTAGTGTGTATTCTCGGCACATTTTGTCCAAGATCTGTAGGGGCGAGCATCTTCCATTATAAATACACACCAACTGAGTCACCAGCTGTATTTTGGTAAATTCTTTAGCAGCTTCGTCAATTTTGGCAAAATTCTGCCAATTTGTTTCCTGCTATAGTGAGACATATTTTCTGGTAAGAGTGGCAAAATCCCTAAAAATGATCGGGGGAGCAAACAAAGTTTTTTAGAGAGACAAACGAAACAATAAGTACCTTGAATCAATTAGATAAAAGGGACATTTTTAAAGATTACTTTAAGTGCTTGAGAAGGGAGATGAATTTTTCAATCCATCATAATGTAGTTTTTTAATTTAGATATTGTAGATCAGACGAGATAAAAGACGTTCACTTCTCAAGGACCAAATAACACACATGCTTTCCCCTATTATCTTTTCCCTATCATTTCTTGGAATAATATGAGGCATGCACATTGATAACACTATTCCCCCATTTACTTTGTTATCAAGTTACTGACTTCGATCCAGTTCTGTGAGGTAGAATGTTTGAATCATCAAGTTTACACCAGTTCTCATCTATTCTATGATTGACTGCATTGTTGTTTTCTTGGTTGAGCTGCTCATGTGGCTCATTGATGTTCTCTGGCTCAATATCATTTTCTGGCCTATCGTTCTCAGCTTCTCAAAACTTCTAAAGATCTTGGTCTTGCTTATCAGTTACATTGTCAAGGTTATCAAATAAATCTCAAACGGTAGGATTTGTGTTTACATGGATGGATAACGATATAAGCGTTTCAATGTGTTTTTAGAGAAGAAAGAATGAAGCTGTTTACCTGGAAAGGGATCTTGATATTTGGTCTAATAGCAGTTTGCATCGTTTCTTGCAGTATGTATCTTTAAAGCTCATTAAGAAATTCTCTTTCAGACTTTGGCACGGAATGTTAACCTAGTTGTCACCTATTTAATTCTTTGTGCAAGGATGGTCTGGATAGTAAATGGCAAAGGGAATGGCTTTAGCTAAATGTCAGCAAAATTTTTAAGGTGGTGAAAAAATGCACCTGTTTTAACAAAGGATGCTACGTTCCTTGAAAGGCAAAGCATCCAATCAACATGATTTGGAAGGAAAAGTTTAACTTCCAAAGCAAATGGATGCTCTGAAAATTATTTTCATCACAAAAGTACAATTGGTTGCATTATAGAGCAGGCTAATGTAACAAGTCAAAATCAGGCAAGGCAATAAAAGTGTTCGAAGAAGATAAACAGAAGCTCCAGGATCAGAAGAGCTAGAAACGAAAAGTTTTTTGCAAATATTATCTTCATTTTCCTCACTTTTTTTAGTTAAGTATCCGCTAAATAATAACTACATGGATTTCCTTTTCCAATCATTTGTGCTAAGGAATCATTTTAAAAGTACATTTATCTAGCATATACTTTTTTCCTTTTTAAGATTCACCCTTCTAATTCAACTCAACTGTTACTTTCATCAGATCTATCAGCCAGTTCAATTTCAGCATCAAAGAGGGCGTTCGCAATGACAAAGCTTTTCACCACCAGTTACATGGTGCCTGAAGTCATATACACAAGGCCTATCAAACCATATCCAGTGTGTACTTTTTTCCGGGTATTTCCCACATCAACTTTCATTCAGTCATCTTCTTCTTCAATCCACCATGAGAGCAGCTTTGTGAGAAGGTCAGCTACAAGTAACACTAGATACGGTATGTATGAGGGTAAGGATTCTATTCATTTACGCACAAGGGGCTAAGTATTGGTTTCATTTAATTGTTAACTTTACTGACAAAAAAATGGAAAAATTTTGATTTATTTCCTTTTTGCCTTGCCTTTATGCTTTTCCATAAAAACACTATGCTTGCAATGCAAGCCTTGCATCATTAACCTCGACAATACGTATATTAAATATAAGCCGTTCTGCGTTAAGGGTTCGGCAGAGAGACGAGTAAGAGAAAGACACATAATGTTACTTGTTGCTTCGTTTGATTAAATAGAACCTTGCAGGGTCTTGCTTATATTGTCATATGTTATATGAAGTCACTTGAAATTCTGCAAAATTAGGCTGCAAAATTATGCTGCAAAAGTCATACTTGATCTCCCAAGGAGGTCATCAAGCACTGATCCTTTAACATCATTGAAATTAGATTCTTTAGAAGACAGAAGGAAGTTGCACAGAAGATAATTTACAGAAAAAGCTTTGCTTAATAATGTGAACACACCCAATGTGAAGGGCAGTGAAATACATACCCATTATACCCGACATTGAGGGAAATTTAGACTGCCAAAATCAAGATGTAATTGGGATAGCAAACATCTTCTCGATATTTTTTAATGAACTAAACAAACAATTTTGTATTTTTTTAATGAATAACTGCAATACCTCTTATCTATAGTAAGATTTCTATAACGATTGGGTATGTTTGATTTAGATATCCATTAGTTTACCTTGTAGTTTTGTTTTTGAGGACCCCATGAGAAGCACCTCTTGGTGATAGAGGCATCCTCCTAAAAGATTGTTTATCATATCAAATCAAATCTAATGAAACTCTGATATCATTCTCATAATCAGATATGTTAAAAAAATTAACAGGTTGTCTCGATAATAGTACTTTTGTGTTGTTTGACCTCTACGTAAGTATGAAAGTGTTTCTCTTAATTGTTGCTGATCAGTAGATTGATAATCAGTTGTATGATTGAATTGAACTGAAGAATGAAATACTCACCTCAGTTCAATTCTATCGGCATCCATTTCATCAGCAACTAGACAATCACGAAACAGATTTGGTTATAATTTCAATTCAATATTAATTCTCAATTCAAAATACAAATAAAAGTTAAGTTAAAGTCAGTTTGAGTTCATAACATTACATATGCAATCGCATTCAAATATCTTACCGCTGCCAATCTAGATAGATTAGTTTAAATTGTGAAGATTAGGCTTGGAAATTTCAACCTACTCTACATTCGTTTGTGGCGTATCATGAATGTCATATTCAATTTAGCTTTTCCAGTGAAAATTTGGCAAAATATCACAAAAAATTCTAAAGTTTTATAGTAATTTAGATAATGAGGTTCTAGTGCGAAAACATTTTTTTGGAACAAAATCATCGTAAGTTGTGCAGGTAAATTGCTATATCTCTCAATTCAAAATTGAATTGTTAGCGGATGAAATCAACTAGGTAAAAATTTTGACAAAAATCCGACGCAAAAATGCGTTATGCAACTCTCTCGCAGCTTGCAACCCTGCTTAGATTAAAAAATTTTTAACAAAAATATAGCTTTGGTTTTAAATAGAAGATAGTCAATTTCCCAATGAAATGCATGAATTTTTTTCTCAGTAAGTTTAAAAAGTGTCACTTAAAAATGTCTTAATGAAAAGAGCCATGCATGGTATGAGTAAGACTTTTATTGATTTTGAGAGTTAGTGGCGTAATGTATTACAAGCAAGAATTTTAAGAAGAATTTCAAAATTTCATTTCACAAACCAAACCACTTACATTAAATTGGAATTTGGAAACCCTCTTTCTTTAAGCTTTCCTCTGAAAGTTTGCTTTTGATTGAAAGAAATTAGGGGTAGTTAAATCTGAGTTTGTAATGAAATGCTGCCCTGTTCATTTAAATTTCTACATTTTTCATCCAGAAACAAAACTTCATCGAAGAAGTAACCTGGCAGCTAATACATTGCAGCTTTCAAAGTATAGTTCACGCTTCTCCATGTCGATTGTCTTAACTTCTTCTGTCAGTTCAAGAAAAGCAAATATCCTCTCAGGAGCTACATTAAAGGAGATTAAATCAACAGAAAATGTTCAAATACAGTCATTTTCAACTACGCAACTTACAGCTACCCAGTCAATTTTGACGTCCTATCTGACTTCTACAATCATTTCAAACTTGACAAGGACAAAATTGGTAAATGTAGAATCAACTTTAGTAATTCCAAACGGTAAGGTTTTCCTCTTAATCTAATTTTATTACATATAGCTACTACTTTACATGTTTTCCTTCATCATTAGAAATGTCATGGCAGACTGTAAATCAGAAAGGCCTCTTCAATTAAAATTTGATGCAGTAGCCATTAATTGTGTGCTATTTATGAATATAACTAATGCACTACAGCCTTAACAGTTATATCCTTGCACTAAAATAGAGATTGAAAATAGGGCTTGAATTTTCAGAAGTGGTGGCATTATTCTCATTTGCTTCAGAAAATGCCAATCAGAATCCCTAAAACTAGCACTTTTATGGTGGATAGATTTGATTGCAGATTGGAAATGATGTAGATATTTTAAAATAAATAAAGATGAAGGAGCTTTAACTCTCTGCAGTAGCAGAGGAATTCTAAATTGATCTCAAGAATTTCTTGTATCATGTACACAACAATAAAACACTTGAAGTACATTGGGTAAATTGTTTTTTTTGGCTGATTATTGCCTAGCAAGTTCATTTTATGACAAATTCCTATCAATTTTGAATTACTTCCTGTGAATACAGTCTCTTCATTTTTCATTCAGAAACGTCAACGCGTGTAAAGAGTACACTGGTCGCTACTACACGACATTTTGTAATGTCTACTTCAGGTTTCTCTTCCTTGACAACCTCAATGGAACCAGAGATCTTTACTTTCATTTCACCAAACTCGAACTTTCCTTCAAGAGCTGTATCACAGGAGTCTAATTTAAGTATTACAGTCCATTCAAGAAAAAATATTCAATCAACAGCTCCAACAGGTTCATTGGTATCTCTACCACAGACAGCTTCACATCTCAGTGTAGTGCTCTCTTCAAACAAGACAATCATTCAACCAAGCATACCAACAAAATGGGTAAATACTGCATCAAGTTCAGTAATTGCAAAAGGTACGATTTTCCAGTCAGTCTATTATCTGCAAATAACAAGGTAACAAATACCGATCAAATATAAATTGATTTGAATTGAAAAATAGGCAGGTGATAAAAATTTACATAGCATTGTTAGATTAAAGCATTTATCTGAAATAGCATTTAATGATTAATCAATTGTTAAAAACACATTTCCCTCGAGACAAGATTTCTTCTAGATATCAAAACAATAATTACGGTGTTATTTCCTGTTTTGTTGATTGATCGTTGATTAATTAGCCTATCAAATACCTCTTTCAATGATCTGATGAAGTCATTAGACATCAATACTGTACTATTTTGCTGTTTTTTATTGATTTATCAATGTTCAAAAATTATTCACTAGTATTTACATCTCTAACATCTGTATTGCATGCATGAATAAAGACTTGTTTGATTGATATAATTGGATTTTATAAGAATTTATTGAATTTAATGAATTTTCAACTCAGTTTCATTGACTCTGAGTTTATATCAACTGAATGATAGAGTGATAGATAGTTTGATTTGTTTGTGATTCATTCTTTGATTGATAGATCTATTGCTTAATTGAATGGTTGATTTATTTGTTGATTAATTGATTGATTACATTGCAATGAAATTAGAAAACATTATAAAATGCATATAGATTACTTGATCATTTTTGTTTATAAATTGTCATTAATTTTTTGAATGACTGGCTGATTGACTGATTAACTTAACACTTTTCTAATTCACTATTTGTCTGACTATTTATTGATTGGTGGCCGATTTATTTCCAGATAGATGAATGACTTTACTTTATTTCTTGCTTAATCGATTGAACCATTTCAATGTTTCGATTTTACAATGATTAATGGAACTCTAACTATTAGTTCATTATTTCGTTAATAATTTATTTACATACATATCTTTTTGTCTAACTTACTGCTTTTGTAAATGTTTGCTCTTTTGTTTTGGTATCATTGACTGCTTGAAATATCTTTAGAATATTCCTTTGATTGTTAAATGGTTTCATTGCTTATTCTGTTTCATTTAGATCTTCAATTGAATTCCTGGCTGCTCAACAATTTAATTGATTCACTACTTTGCTGATGAATCTTTAATAACAATCATATGTTATAAAATTCATTAATCATATGATTGCTATTACAGATTTTTCTTAAAGGTTGATAAATTTTAGAGGCAACAGCTGGGCTTGAAACGAAAATCTCAACATAACACGTCAGCGTAAAGCTATTTATTGAGCTGCCTAGCAAAGAATGTACAATGTAACAAATGAGGAACCACGCAAAAGGTAGAATTAAGTGTTTATCCTCATCTTCCAAACAGCTATGAATATAACTAAAGACCTCATTTTGTTTGTGCCACGCTCACATTATACACAAGGAAGATAATTATTATGATAATGATGATGATGATTTTTTTTTGAGATAGGATTCTTCTTTTCCTTATTATCTACACTTTTTAGCCCATCTAACGTCGCATAAAAAATGAATGACTTGAATACCCCTGCCAGATTCAACAAATAAAATGACTGTTATAGGTCGTTTTATATCATTTTATAAAAGAAACATACTCTTTGCTCAGTTTAGGATTTCAAGATTAACTAAAATGAAAATTTAATTTACAGCTTGTTAGTATTATGCTAGTCTGCTATATAGTATTATGTCATCTTTTAGTTGTTGTTTTGTCAAAGTTTTTCGTCTGCTAATCGATTTATTCTGTGCCCTCCGTGCCTGGAGTCTCATGGAAAGAGAATCCTTTGGCCAATCTTTCCTGAAGTTCATTCCCTAGCTTGGTAATGTCTCTAGGGTTAGATTTTTGACTTTATTTATTGCATAAGTGAAGTGATAATTCATTAATCAAACCTACAATTCATAGAAAGAGAATAATTTATACAGAGTAGCTGATTATTTTCATCACAAAAGATTTAATTTGAATTGTAACTAAATATTATTAAATAAATATGATCTTACTCTAGCTGGCTTCAGTATACCTGGAAACTCTCCATCGAATTCCGCCATCAATGCCAGAGTACCAGAGGTGCGGTAAAGCGAACAACTGCTCTTTTGAAAATTAAGATAATAGTGTTTTTTGCCTTCATAAAACGGTGTTTAATATGAAAAATATTTCAAAGCAGTTATTAAATTTGCAATGGTTGATGAATTCAAAAATTTTTAATTTCTCTTGTGTTCAAATTCCCCTCTCTCCATCTTTACTACCCTATTTTGAAGTTGTGGCCTTTTGCATCAATAAAGTCTTAAGCTATTAAATATAATACCAACATATATTACTTTGCTTTGGAGCTGATTTTATTCTACTTTATTGAAATAAGTGAAGTATCTTTCGAAGATGGTTTAGTTATTGCGAAACGGTTTTATATAATTGTCACAATAATTATAAGAATGAAAAGGTTTTAAAAAGTTAGAAAAGTTTGAAGTGGTAATTAAAACTGTAAAATGTATGAATAGTTTAAAACTAGCCATCAGAATTTAAGGATGAGATTTAGAAATGCAATTGTATGCATTGGATGGATTTTTTTTAAATGCATTTTTGCTTTATTGATTAAAGGATTCAGTGATTCATTGATTTCTTTATTTGTCGATTAATTGATTCGTTGATTCGTTGATTAATTGATTCATTGTTTCATTGACAACATGATTAAACCATCTACAAATTTTGATCAATTCTCCCATGTTCACGCAGTGATAGGGATAAGTGGAAGAAAAGCAGATGCGAAATTTGAAGAGAATAAGACGTGATATGAGAGCAAGATCAAAGTAAATCATCAAAATATCTTGCAGCTGAATTATTTTGTAATTCTGGGGGTAGTGTTGGAAGCATTACACATTTTGGACGCATGTTGCAGATAGAAGTTCCCAGTTGATGCATTATGAATGTGGATGCAACCGGTTCTTATCAGAAATATACGCTGGAAGATATCAATTCCATCTAGTCATGTATCTTACGTATAGATTGCTTATAAACACCAAGAAAATGTAAAAAAAAGAAAAAAAACATGTTTTGTTTATTGATTCAAATATTACAATCAAATACGTTTTTCGATCAAATATTTCTTATGTTGATATTATTATAAGTATTACCTTTCACGGACATAGTTTCCAGTTAATGGATGAATTGATTAACATTCTGCTATGGTATTCACCTTCAAATCGATACATTATGAAATATTTGAAATACATGATACTGATGAAGCAACATTTGTCATGTTAGGTTTGCTTCTTTACTATTTTCATTTCCTGTAGAGGAAGATGCTTTGAACTGTTATTAATTGATCATGCGCTAGAAATTCGTTAAATATCAACAGTATGAAACAGCAGATGGTATGCAGGCAACAAAAGTTGTTTTATAAATTTGTTCAATTGCCTTTTCTCTTTTAATTTAGTAATATTTATGGTATATTCAGTTTCCTTCCATGTTTTAGTATATATTGCAGCAGTATTCATTTTAAATTATATCTTCGTTGTCGTAAAATTCACATTGTCTTCCTTTTTTCCAATCATACTTCTACATTTTTCCCTAAAAGGAATATTTAACCTTTCAAAACCTTATAAGAAACTTTTTTTTATCAAATGGTTTCTAATCTTAAAGTTTACGTTCAAATAATGTTTTTTAGTGAGCTTTTGGATATCAGAGGTTTGATGCCAAGACAAAGATGACAAATATGCGATTCTGCTATCGACGAAGCACTGATTAGAAACTGTTAACAAAGTACTTAATATAGGTAGAATCTGTATCATTTAGGCTTTGCATATACCTTTTAGTTGTTAAATAATATATTGATAACCCTGTTGAAAATCTGCTAGATGTTAATGAATCCTAACGAAATACTACGGCCATAGATTTTTATCTCTTTTCTGTTGAAATTAACATTTCCGTGTGATAATGACCTCTTGGAGCATACCCCTCGGACATTTTACTCAATAATCTTCTTGTGAGTTGCTTTTGCAGTGTAACATTACTATCGTTCTCTAAACCAGAAGCATGAAAAGACATTAAAATAGAGCAAGCCTCGTTTACACCCCTCCGTAGCAGAAAGATGTCTACGCAACCCCTATTTGATACCCTTTTTAATATTTATGGAATCATTCAATCTTCAATCAAAATATACATCGCTATAAGGGAGCGGCGACAGGGATCATTTCAGATTTGAGACTAAATTTTGCGACTCAATTATCTTCTTGTGTGTTGCTTTGCAGTGTAACATTACCATCGTTCTCTAAGCCAGAAGCATGAAAAGACATAAATATAGATCAAGCCTCGTTTACACCCCTCTGCAGCGGAATGTTATGTCTATGCACCCCCTATTTAATACTTTAATACCCTATTTATTATATATGGAATCATCCATGCTTCAATCAAACTAGACATTGCTATAAGCGATAGGGAAAATTTCAGATTTTGAGACCAGTTTGTCTCGTTAACTACTTTAAATTACAATAAGCCCCCAACTGACGGCTGATTATCGTATAGTAAATGTTCTCAACCTATCAAATAACGTATCAACAGTAATATATCGAATAGAAAAATTTTTTTCGATTATTTTTGGAATAGATCGTTTTGTAACAAAGACTTTTACTTGAAAGTTGTTAATGAAATTAAAAACTAGCCTTTATAGCAGAGTTTCAACTGCAAGGATCGTTGTGCACTATTTAGTATTTCTTTGTTATTTGATCAAAAAGAAGAAAAGAATTTAGGACAAAATTTCCCATATGAAAGAAAATTGACGCATTTTAGGGTTGACAACTTAAATAGATATATACTGCTGAAAATGATGTGAACTAGAACAATGGCTTGCATAAGTTGGCCGGGGTGGGGGAAGGTTATCAACAAGAAGTTACTTGAGAGACTACTTTACAATTAGGTTTCGAAAAGATTTTAAGTTCAAGCAAGGGACGTGATCACGAATCGATAGGAAGACCGTCAAGTAATATGTGGTAAATTCTATGCAGGCGCAGACCTTTTCGTTGACCTTGGTGTATTGAAAAGATGGAATATGGCCTACCAACTGTTAGCCTTCCTGCCTTCAACTTCATTATTCACTGAATGACTTATTCCAATTAAATCGCAGTCATGAATCTTATCTTTGATAATGGGGAGCCACCGCTCCCCTCGGCTCCTTCCTCTGGCTACATCCCTGCATTTTGGATAATTACTTTAGATATGTAGTAATAACTGGTTACTTTTTTGGATAGATGTGGAGGTTTTTGATAATGACATGCCCATACGAGAAGTCGTTTAAATATTATCTACAGAAATGGCCCGAACGTGAGAAATGATGACCTAAAGCCTATCTGAACTTGCCGAGAGTATATTTGTTGCTATCGTTTATCTTCGCAATAATATTTTAATACTTACCCGGCTTCTGCATTTTAACTATTGCAGTTGTCACATGACATAAGAATGATAACATTAGGTAATATTCATACAGGCTTACTTGTTCAGTATAGAAATCCTGTTATCAGTCAGACGCCTGTTAAACGAGGAATAAAATGATTATTAAGTTACAATGGAAAGTGATCTTCCCATCGGATAGGGGAGTAACAGCTTGTATCTGATTCAAAGGTAGGTACTGCATTTCTAAATCTTTATCATATTTACATACTTTATTTAACTTCCTCAACCAGGCGTGATAGCCTAGTAGTAAAATGTTCTATTGTTATCTATCTATTACTCTTAGCTGCCTAATTATCAGGGGGATGTTTGAATTGGTCGTTTTGTAACAAACGCATATATTCGAAAAATGCAAGCAACAACTCACAATTATTTAATACTCCAGTATGATAACAGCATGGATCTACTATTTGATAAAAATTGTTTTCAGTAAAAAAATTTTTGCCCAGTTTTGAGCCCACATATTTCTCAATTAAGGTTGTCCAATCAAAATAAAGAAACATTTTGTCTAATCAAAATCAATACAAGATAAGACAGTAGTTCTTGTTAGGCCTTGGCCTCATGTTTACAAAAAAAATTAAATGTTTAAACAACGTTAATTTCTATAAAAGTGCATGAAACGGTGAAAAACTGGTTGCATGACAGGATAATTACACATAATTATATAAGGACCAAAGCGCAGGTTGAGTAGTTCTAACAGTTTTTCAATCCATTTATGGTTAAAACAATACTTGTGAGACGATACGTCTTGTTGGCATTTTTAGCTCTGTCTGATAGAGCTACAACTAACATAGAGTGGAAAGCACGGAAAAATACTCTTCCTGCTCTCAGAGCCAATGGTTGATCCTTTGTTTTGATATAAATTTGCATCTAATCTTCCCTGCTGGTGTTAGCATTGGTATATACAATTTTTTTATTCTTTACCAAATCTGTTATTTAGCTACTTTTGTCATTTTTTATCACTCGGAAGGCACCTTTCACAACAGGATGAAATATTAGTACATGTTATTGCAACATTTTAATATATCTTTATTCCTTTCGGTCCACATTCATTGCCTCGCTTTTCCCGGTTTTCTTTGCTCCTGAATCTTGTGATTTTTTTCATCTACTAACTTAGCAAAACTCATCGGAACGGAATATTTGGAAAAATGGGGAGGGCACACTACTGTTCGTCAAGTGCAATAAGGCTTTTGAATCTGTGGTCTTCTTTTAACATTAACGGGCCTACCATAACTGACACAAATTCAGTAATAACATTAGTGGTTAAATCGTAAAATATTCTCATCATATTAGCGGTTCAAGAGTCTGATTTCGTATTTACGACATTAGCATTAACGATTTCATGGCAAATTTCGATAAGCTCGGGCACGTTGCTACATGCTTAAACCACAATCAAACATGTTAGTGTAGACAACCTGATTGATCAATCCTACCATTTATGAGATGACTCGAAACGCTTGGCCTGTCACAGCTGTTTAAAGAGTGACAGCGTACCTCCCTTTAGCTTACAAAGCTGCAGAAATGTGTTAGAAAATTAGAAAACTGTGCCAAAGAATGGCGCAGGCCAGCTTATAATTACAAATTTCACTTTAAAAAACATTTAGAATCCCACCGACGTTTCTATTTATGTTTTATTCATCGCAGCAAATGTGGTATGAATTGCCCTGGAAAATTAGTGATCTGGTATTAACAGAATAACAATTAGATTTTGAAACTTTACGTATAAATGCAGTAGCAGATGAACTTACAATTTTAGCAGACTTCTTGGAGTTAGTGTCATTTGCAGTTATTAATTTTCTTCAAAAACGCCATTTTCATCGTTGCATGCGAGCAGCAATTTCCCAAGCATTAAATTAAATACAATGGTAACTGATGTGTAATAGCATCAGCAAATGTTCCTGTAATATCTGTTCAGAGAACACGTGATTTTGCAGGCGTTCTTCTCCTGTCCAACAGTGAGCACGATCCCTTGAATTCCTGTTATGACTGCATTTAATGTACCAGGGATCCAGATGGCTTTAATGATAGCTATTTATATTGTTCAAGAAGTATGCCCAATAAGAATTCTACAGCCAATCACGTACCATCTACCCAATCGAAAATTTAAGAATCAATTTCAGTTGTACCACCGGGTAAGAATTTTAAATAAATCTATTCTCTTAGACGTATGTATTGTTATTTCTTGAAAATAAATCTGCTTCAAATAGTGCGAGGTTAACTTTCATGGACTGATGCAATAAATAGGTTTTCTTAGAGCTTTTTCTATTACATTTAAACTTCACCACGTGGTTCCAAATCCTTTGAATTTCTGTTTAAGCTCAAACGTATGAAGTGATCTGTTCATATAAATATACCTCCTTAGCTTACTTCTTCAGTTTCTTTATGCTTGAAGGAAATCATTTTGCAAGCACTTGCCCCCCTGCAATACCGATTAAATGTTATATTCTTCATTACCATAATGCTTTTTTTTAGCCTCTTAGTAGCAGGTAATAAAATCCATCCAAAACCTAAAATAATTGTATTCGCCTATGAAATGAAGTACAAGCCATGTCTGACCTGGTCATCAATGGGAAATAACCTTTGCATTGGTATGTTGATGCATAACAATCTCTAGACAAGGTTTGAGGAATGATCTGAAAGTGGGGACTGGGGCTAAATTCGAGTAAGGGACAAATAATGGGATCTGGGGGCTTCCCCCTAGATGCACCTTTTAGAATCGAGGGAATAGCTATTTTGAAAAAATACCCTCATTTTGTCTGTTTTAATTTAACGAATCTTCCAAAATTGAGGTGCCTGTTGTTTTGACGCTTTTGATCAAAGACAAAGACATTTCATAACTTTGAAAGATTCTTGCCAACTTTTGAAAAAGTAAGGGACTATAGCCAGCAGCCTCTCCTGCTCCGCGGTGCCTCTAAGAAGCCAAGTAAATTTTCATCTATAGAATGCTAGCTTTATGCTAAAAATATATTATATCAAGGCTTTTTGTGGCCAATTGTTGTTTTTGTAAAATTTTTTAATGCAAAGGTTTATTGGGCGTACTTTTATATCTTATTGTGTCTTTTGAGATTTTCATCACTATTTGCTGTGAATTTTCCGCCACTGTTGCCGATAAGACAAAAGCCGGATTTTGTCATGAAGCTTTGGTTTGCAAAAGTATTTCAATTCCATATACTCTTTCAATCCGTGTAGCAAATAGAAATTGGACCTATTAAGAATGTGTTTGCGCAAGGATGTTGCATTCAGCCTCAGTAAACAAGTCTCCTTTATGCACACTTTTTCCATAATTATATCCATAAAGGATGCCTTGTTGCCGTTTTCTTTGTGCAATTTTCTTATTTGTTTTAATCTTCTGATCCTAAGTGGATGTAAAACAAAGTATGTAGAAGGTCTTTGGTCAAGATGTGACATTTGACTGTCAATATTAATTGTTATATAAGATCCTGAATACTTCCTTGTTGCTGCTTCAGATTCGTTTTGGTTTTGGTTTTATGCTGAGAAATACCTTAGCTAATTCTATAAGCATACAGTTACTGTTGTCTCTTGCTCGAATGTACCAAATCACATAGAGGAAATCACAAAGAAGATAATACATATTAATTGATATCGCTATTGGATAATTTGCATCTCGTCAAAAACTGTGGCAATAAGAATATCTTCAGCTCAAAATTTTCCTCTTCCCATGATATCTGGGACAAGCTAAGACCACTAGTCGTGATGGACAAACCCCCCATCCCCCCCCCCACCCCCACCACCACCACCAAAGAAGGTATTGTTTCGAATTTTTATGCATGCGCAGTATGAAAGATCTAGTCCCGCCTTGCCGGGAATATTTTCATATTGCGTTTACATGGGAAAAAAAAGTCACGGGTAACTGAGACCCCGCCTATCAAAGCAGGGATCCCGGGCAGCTGAAAATTGCCACGGCTAGCCATTTTAATTTTTATATACACCCAAAGATTAAATTACAAGTACAAGTCACACCTATTGGAAAACAAGTATCATGCTTGACTTTTTGATCCTGTAAATCATATAATTCAGTCCCATCATCTGCCACAAATAAATCTTTGATTTTCAATTGCTGCAAATAGTTTGTCAAAAAGTTTTGCTCGACACTTAATTCTAATGAATAATACAAGAATTTTCTTGATAGAATTTTAGCTACTTCTAGCTGGCTAGTTGTCGATGATGCAATTAATTTTTTGCAGATTACTCTGTCAGCATCACCATCGAGTGAACAACATATTCAGTTTTAGTAGCCCCTTACACAGAAATGAAACATATGAATTGTACCGTTTTATAGAGACCGGGAGCAAAAGGGTTAATTTACGATAATTTTGTATTTGCGTTCATTAATAAAGCACAGCACCGAAAATTGTTACTAGTTTGAAATCTACCATAAGACGGGATGCAGACATTTTGGAAGGTGAGACCAACGCGCAACTCGCAAAACTTATCCTTTCCACGCACAACTTCAATCTAAATAGTCACAGTTTTCAGACCCGAGAGTCTAGACTTTCCTAATGCAACAACAAAATTGCACTTTATAACCAAAGTGTTTATTTCATTATAAAATCGGTAAAAACTTTATATTTGAATATCTCTGTGAATTGAGTTGAACAGAATGGCATTGAATTCAATTCAACTATATAAATTTTTTTTCATAACGAATATTTTCGATAAATCCAATTATTATTTTACAAAAATTAATTTTTTATTTAGAAAATTTAACCTATTACTCTACATAAGTGCCTTTTTGGAGTTAATATGCAAATATTATAGTGAACTTAGCCGTAAAAACGAAGTTAAAGTGAAGTAGCGAATTGTCTAAAAGCAAGCAAAAATCATGGTGCATTTAAAACCTTAACTTTATTCTTGATTTAAATGGATTGACTAGCCTAAAAATAGCAGGAAACTACGAAATTCATTTAACTTTGTTTTTTGTTATTCCCAGCGGAAAGTTGATCGATTTTGATCCTTTCTTGGGCGTCGGTCCGTCTCATGCAAGATGTAAAATTTGCTGACTATAGCTTGAAGTTTGCCAGCCCCGTTCTGTTTCTCCAAGGTTACAAATCTGGCGCATGAAACGTTTACGTTAAAGTTAAATGGAAAGTAAACAGTATCAGGCGAAAGCTTAAAATTATTCTTTAGCATCTATCAGTAGGATAACATTAGCCTAAGCACAGTAAATGATTCTAGATACTTTTTGATAACTAATATTCCATTTGATTCTGGGTACAATACACAAGCGTTAACATTATCCCTAATCTTACACTTTCTTCTTTTTGCATTGGACTTTGCCTCAGCTAGACCAAAGAAAGCAATCTTTATCCATAAACAATGACTTGGTTTCTCTTGAAATTCTGCTGTAATCCTATTTCCTTAACTGTGCTTCCTGGTCCAACAGAAAGTCTATTGACACTTCACAGTTACTTGTTACAAAATCAAAATTGAAAAAGATCCCGTTTTGGTACTAAGATAAAGCTATACGAAAAAGACCATTCCGAGGAACTGTTAAGGTATGAGGCTTGTTTCAAGTATATGATTTGGAAAGCCATGTTATCATTTTCAATTAAATTCTGTTAAGTTTGACCTGCTCTCCGGTTCAGCACTCTTAAAGGAAATTAAAATACTATAAGAAATTCCAAGCACATCGATATCGCCATAACTGATCGATCTAACAATATGTCAAAGGTTATTGAATTCTTTATAGAAAGATGTGCATCGTTGAAATAAAAACTATTTGAACTCTAAATCAACAGTTTTTAGCAAGCAATTTTGATCACAAAAGATACTTTCTTACAGTCATTGTTGTTATAAACACCAGGTTTATTACTGAAGTTTCCTTTTCCACCAAAAGATTTTCAATCATTCAACACTTAATAACTCGTAGTCTTAACGCGTGCAAAAGTTTCATTTCATTTTTTTTCGATGCAAATCATACTTCATGATATTATGATGAGATTACAGTTATGTGATTTCCTACGATAAACCAGCAAAGATTATTCCAAAATCCTACTCCTGTTGGATAAACTTTATTGAACATTTTGATGTATTTTGTGACTTTTTGAAGTTGCAGAAGAAAAGAAAATTTGACTTGACCCTTAACTAAGTTCAAATTAACAAAGTAGAGACCAACAAGCTACACTATCCGCCCCTCCGCCCCCCTTAAAAAAATGCAGGTATCAATATCTCTTAGAATGTTTATAGAGCTATTAATGTGCTTTCCCTGGCCGCTCATTCGCAATCACACTGCCGCTGATCGCTAATTCGCCATCTACTAGCATCCAAGCAGTAAAATTGAGCTCATACCAATACGTTCAGTTAATATTGAGCCACTTGCAAATGAGAAAAAAAAATTAAAGTGTTGGAGTTGAGAATCATAAAAGAATTACTTATCTTAACAATCCCAAAGCAAAGATATTGAAGAAATCTAACAAGTTCATTCGAGTCAAACGAATAAGGTGCATTTTGGATAATTCTCTTGATCTCAAAAACCTCTTGATATTCACCACAATCTCACTCTTGTCCCCAAATGCAGCTTCCGTGAGCTTGTTGGATAGCGTACGGAGAAAAGTGCCCTAACGCCTAAGCCAAGCATAACAAAAACATATTTAATTAATTAATTAAGATTGCATTTTCCTTGCTTTGCAATTTTACAGCACCATAGGCCGTTTTGTTACAAAAGTTACAATAAGCTTTGGCAACGACTGATAAAAATGTAAGAAAAATGAGATTATTAGCCGGATGGAAAAAAGAATAGTAAAGTGAAGGAGTAAAAATATAATTTCATGGTTACACAAGGGAATAGTGAAGTGCTTGATTTGCCAAATATAAAAATATGCCGAAAGCACGCACAAGTAAAAGGTGAATTAGACATTCGATGTTAGCACTTTGAAGTTTTCAAAAGGCAATGGTATTTATCCCTTTCCAAATCTCATAAACCAAATCATTTGTTATGATACCGATGATTCTTCAAGAATGAGAATCGTTTTCTTCAGGAATGATCTTTGGGAGATTTAAGTGTTGAAGTGTGTTTTAAAGGGAAGAAAAGATGAAGCTGATTCCTTGTAGAGACATCTTGATACTTGGTATATTTGCAATTTACCAAGTTTACCAAGTTTATTGCAGTAAGTGTCTTAGATACAATAATGATATTCTAGTAATTCATTTTTTGAAATTTGCACGAGATAAGTCAGCCGAGATCTTTCCTAATCAAATCAATAATCAAATATGACGATGCTGGTATTTGACAAGAATGATAATAGAAATAGCTTGTAGTCTATGCCTGTATAAAGTTTTAGGTATTTGATAGCAGCAGCTGTTTAAGTAATACTTAAATATAATATGTACAATTTATTTTGATATAAATGCACAATACTTTTTCTTTACCCTGAGCAAATCCCTCAAACATTCAATATATCAAAATAATATAGTCATACCCTCCCTTGCAAGCTAAATTGTCAAATCCATATCTTTTCAAAAGTAAAATTTTATCTTTTCAACAAGTTCAGTCTCTAAAAAGTTCATGTCATAAACGGGATGAATTTTTTTTGCATGATAAAACAGGCTATTCCTACAATTTCAAGTCATGCCATGCAATATAGAGATGAGATGAGTCATGCCATGAGATGAGTAATAGCAAACCTCTCGCAAACCATTTCTTGGATTTATGTTGCAGAGAAATCGTAGTTCCTTGATTATTCCCCTTTTTTAGGCACCCCAGAGCCTGCTGGTGATTAACTCAAATAAAAAATGATCATAATAGCTTGAATAGGAAAAGTTCTCGACAAACTGAATTGAGATAGGTTCAAATTTAACAGTACATTTGCTATTCTGCCTTCCAACATATTTTTATCCTTTTGCATGATATATTTTGACTTATTTTCAAGGTTGCCAAGAAACCCATAACTCAGTTTCTGGCACCATTGTCTCTCGAAACGATCCAGATAACAAAGTGTATTATCCGATAAACACTTCATGTTCGTATACAATCACTACAAGGGTTGGCCGTGAAACATATGGGAATAGAATAACCCTCGAATTCGAGCACTTTGATCTAGAGCCAAGCACCAATTATACAAAAGATGTATTGGTGATTGAGGAAAATGGTGTTGTGGTTCAAAAGCGATGCGGCAGTGACAAAATGCGTTATGTTTCAACAACGGGGACAATTAAACTTATTTTTCGTTCTGATGCAACTGGTATTGGTACTGGATTCCGCATTCGATATAAGGGTAAGTAAAGAATTTATTCCATTATTTAGTTTGCGTCTAAAATTCTTAACCTGAAACGATATTATCAAAACCTGGTACTACGTTGAACATGTCTGAGTGGGAGTTTCAATAACGCTGAATAAATTTAGTCAACGAAGCATCATCATGGAATTCCATGTATGATCGTTACCAATCATGCTACATCTGTTCGTAAATGACAGTATCACGGCATTGGCAATTAGCCATTTCGAAACGATAAGGCATCTGCTATATCATTAGCGAAACCTTAAGCGAAAATGCTGTTCCTCTTCATAGGTAAAATAGCGAATTTGACTGATTTTTCATCTACTTGAGATCTAGAGGATTGGAATTGCGAATTGTTGCAATTTGATATAGAAGTTACAACTTTGACATTTTAGAGTCCTAACAATGCAAGTTGGTTCCATGTCAATTATATTTACCTTAGGCAGTAGATGGTTCTCTCATTGATTTGATTCTATTTAAATGTCGGAAGAGTAGCTAAACCTTAAAGCTGATTCTCTAGACAACAATCTAAAACTAACCTTAACACTGCAATTCAACACAACTAAATATCCAAATTTTAAATTTTTATATGCGCAGGTAAAACTTGTAACGAATAGAAAGTTGATGCTACACAAGGACTTATAACTAAATTATTGTTAGAAATGGCTGTTAAAATGCTCCTACCAAACCAACTGATTAATGAAAATTTCTTCAGAATTTTTAATATCGTGAGTTATCGGCTACTTAAATAATACAAGATTTTTTCTTTTAAAGCATGTGGTAGTTATTATTCAGAAGAGTTCAGATTCGACTTAATTTCCACAAATTATGGAATTGAACAGTATCCAAACGATACAAACTGCAGGAACTACATAGACAGCATTGATTACTACGGATTTCGTCTTGTATTCAATGAATTTAGTTTGGAGGACAGTCAAGGCTGCATTAACGACAAGTTTTTGATATAAAAAGGTTACAGCACGGCAAGTTCAGATTTACTTGGAATAAGATGTGGCAAAGATAGAACAGAATTCATATCAGCATCAAAATATCTCACAACAACATTTGTTTCAAACTCACAAATATCTGATAAAGGATTCAATGTTTCTGTATATGGTAGGCAGCACTGTTTCTTATCAATATAAAACCTTGTCAAATACGTTCTTTAAACCAAAAGGATGATGTCAGACAACCCCTATCTTAATTCTGTGTCACAAACTATCTTTAAGAAACCAGGTGAATGGTGACCTAGCCTCTACAATCAACCACGTGAAAACAAGGCTGTAATCATTAGGTATGCCATATTTTGGCATGGTTTTCCACTCCCTTAGAGTTCGTGTCATGATTGTACATAATTCATTTTTTGTCAGCATGCAGTCGGTTGCTTACAACATACAGTGGTTACGTATCTTCACCAAAATTCCCAAGCAAGTGCGAACCCGGTGCTTTGTGCATTTATGAGATCAGACACAATGCTGGCTCGAAACTGAAGATAGAATTTCAAAACTTTGTTCAATTTGGTAATGACTATTTGACGATAAAAAATGGTTCAATGTCATCAAATGCTACCACTCATAACATTACTAATGTTGCCGATATCGAGCGTTTGGAATATGGCAATATAGTCTTCTTAGAGTTTAGCTGCGATGTACGCAGATCAGACCACTATCATGGATTCCAGATGTTTTTCTATGACAATAAAGGTAATAAAATTCCTTCTTTTGGCTTATCTGAATACCTGTTTCGTGCAGTATAGTGTATAAATTTACGCGGAAAGAGAAATCATCATTTAATATAAAGAACTTTCCAGAAACTAGTCCACTGATTACTCGTAAGCTTTTCCGTATAACCCTGGTACTCTATAATTCATTAGATCCTAGTATTTTGCTCTTAAAATGGTCTCAGTCACTATCTTGATAAATTTAATATGTAAACCATTACACACAACAAAATTTTTGGACTTTTTAAACTTTTTTGCAGGCATATGCTGTAGGAATTAAGACTTCAAGAACAAAGCACTTTCACGGATATTTCCATTAACCCTTTATATGTACGCGGTTCAAGTCATTAGATCAAAATCTTTCGAGGAGTATTAAATATAGCTTCTGATTTTGTGAACTACTGATGTCATTCAATCTGAGTATGTAAGTAAAATGTGTCTAAGTTATTCCTCCAGGAGCGTCGATCAATAGACGGAGTAAAGTGGTAGCTACTACAGCACATGTTGTAACGCACACTTCAGATTTATCTTCTTTGAGAACCTCCATTGATCCAAATTCTTCTATCAGTGTAACAGAAGCCATTCTACCTTCAAAAAGAATTGTGGTCAGTTCAACACGAAAAGATGCATCAGCAACTGAAACCAATCCTTGGGTATCTAGGCCACCGACTGCTACCCATTCAAATGTAATGCTCTATCTAAATTCAACAAACATTTATCCACGCACATCCACAAAGTTGGTTCACACATTTTCAACTACTATGAAACCGAAAGGTAAGTTTCTCCAAATCTCCACTGAGTTTATTAGCTTCAAGTATGAGGGAAACAACAGTCGACCTATAAAAAATTGATTTGAATATATTGTTGAGAGGTAAGATTCCTTTTTTACCTACATATACTAATTATATTTCTAGAGTGCTTCTGCAAATTGGAGGATTCATTGCTTTAAATTTTGACATAGTATCTCATTATTTTGTATTCATGCAAAATAAATCATTGCGTTAAATTTTGATACAGTATCTCATTATTTTGTATCCATGCAAAATAAAGCTAATGTTCAAAGATTGAGATATCGTCAAATATTCAGAAATTGGAGAGTTTTGATTCTCTACAGAAGCAATAGCGTACTATACTGATGACGAGATCTTCCTACTTCTCGTAATATGCAGTTTAACAATGTTATTACAAGATAGAACATGTTCTATTGGCTGATGGAGTCTGTAGGTTGCTAACTAAAAGAGTAACTAGTCGCTTTTTAACTTAATATGAAGTGAATAATTGATTAATTCTTAATATATATTAAAATTGTTGTCTTAGTATGAAGTGAAGTATCATTAGTTGGTTTGTTTGAGTAGTTGCAATAAAATTTGATTTTGTTTGCTAATGTTTTTAGATTTATTTATCGTCTTGAATCGTTTTTAATCAAATTTTGATACAATTCCATTCTATGATCAGTTCTTATCAATTTTGAATAATTTTACTGTTCTTACTCTCTCTCAATCTTCCATCTAGGAACGTCAACTCATACTACCTCACTACAGGTTGCAAAGTATACTACAAGTCTCTCCATTGTAAGATCCGCAATTGATCCAAAAAATTCTTCAATCAGTTCCACAAATACGAATTTTTACTCAAAAGCTATATCAATGAAGTCTTATTCGAAAATTGCAGCGAGTTCAACAAAGACAGTTTCATCAGCAACTCTATTAAGTTCAATGGTATTTATGCCACAGACAGCTTCCCATTCCAGTATAATTTTCCATCTGAATTCGAAAATCATTCATTCACGCACATCGACTGCTCTTTTTAACATGGAGTCAACTTCAGTTATGCCAAAAGGTAAGGTGTTCCAGTGAGTTTAGTACCTCCAAGTAACAGGGTAACAAAAATCGATCAACTAAAAACCAATTGGAATTCAAAATTGAGAGTTTCTTTAGGCAGGAGCTTTATAGATTAGATATCATTGTTAGATAGGGCTGCATGAAAGATTAGGGAAGTAGAATTGTCTGCAGTTACAATTATTGATATTCAATTGTCTGCTTATAAGACTTTTCCCGTGAGAAAAGAGTTCTTCTTTCACATACATTCCATGGAAGCACTTTAATTAGTATTTATTTACTGTTCTGCTGATTGATTGTTCATAAATAAGCGTTATTAAAACCCTTTTAATTGATATGATAAAATCATTTAATGTCATATTTGTATTTGGTTATTGACGTATATATTTCATTACTTATTCATTATCATTAATTACTATTTACAACCATAGCATCAATTTTGCATACAAGGTTGAATAAATTTTTATCAAAATCATTTATTTTTATCAGAATTATGATTTGTTTTATAGAGTGATAGATTGCTTGGGTGATTGGTTAATTGATTGATTAATTATTTGATTGATTGATTGATTTATTCATTTATTGATTGATTGATAATAATGTGATTGACTCTCTAATTGGCAAATTAATTTGTTTATTTGTCGATTATTTTGTTATAAAGAATTAATTATATCATTAGCTGGCTTGCATTAGTTATTGCAGTCATAATTGATAATCTTATCTGATACTTTATGATTAATTTCAATTTTTTTTTTCATGAAAAATTTTCCAGTACTGATGTTTTCGATGACACAATTCTCAACAAGTTTATTTTATGGTACATTGTGGTCAATTTGAATGTTTTCCTAATCGATTTGCTGACTGACTGGCTGTTTGATTTATTACTTAGGTAATTTAGTAATGGTGTGATTATTAACTGATTGGCCTTTTCTATTGATTATTGATTTCATCTATCACTTAAATGAATGACGAATCAAAATGTGTTGCTAGCTCAATTTGTCATTGTAATCGCTATCTATAAATTTTCTTATTGTTAGTGATGAAATTAGAAAGTATTTTTTTGTTATGTATTCAACTGAATTCCTGGCTTTTCAAGAAGTGAATCAATTTACTGCTTTGTTGGCAAATTTCTAATAACAATTAATTTTCTAAATGATTGGCTAACATGCAGGAAAATGATTACTATTCCAGACTTGTTTTCAAGGTCAATAAGTTTCAGAGGCTACAACTGGTTTTGAAGTTTATATCTCGACATGAATAAATCTATGTATAGTATCAATAAGTTAGCGTAAAGCAATGTAAGAGGCCGCACAGTAAAGGAATGGCAATTAAGCAAATGAAGAACAACGCAAAAGGTAAAATTAAGTTTTTATCCCATATTTGTCAACCAGATATAACTAACATCAAACATCTATTTCATTGTGCCACACTGACTTCCTAAATGTCATTTTTTTGTTTTTCAAGTCTCATAAATTCAGATAGGGACAAATTAGTTCATTATTACAACGGTGGGTATAATAAATTTCTGAATCTTAAGTTTATAGAAATATTGTATGCTTTTTAGGTATCAGTGAGTTGGTGTAAATGGAAAAAAGGCGAAGATGAAAAAATTGCATTCTGCAACCGGCAATGCACTGATAGAAATCTAATAAAAAAGAATTTAGAGTAGCTTAAATGGATATTTCGTAATGTTTATATACCAATTTAGTGTTGTTTGAATCAATATTTCTTAAGGTTATATGCTCCGTATTTTAGTTTATACCCAGTGTTGTTACTTTTTCAATTCTGCTCAAAGCCAAACAAAAGAGAAAAAATTTTTTTCCGTACGGCAATAATTTTTTTTGCTGAAGCAGAAAAATATCCAAAACGCAATAGTTTTTTGCTTAAGTAAAACTTTTAACGTAGAGGAAGTGGGTGTTCATACTTTATGCGCTGTAAGCAAAGTAAATAGATCAGTTTCAATCATGGTATCAAAAAAAAACTTCGTATGTTACTTGCACTGTATCAATTAGACAGAAATGAATAGCGACAATCAAATTTTAGAATGATAAATACCACAAGACGACAAAAAGGAGAAAACCACTACCTCACTTGAGAATTTAGAAACATGGACGTGACCTCCGGGCTGAAATTGATTTACTTGGTATATTTTGTTGACGGGATGTGCACTCCTTTCCGGGTATGAAATTAGCCTCTTCTTTCTAACACCGGGTATCGAACTAGAGCACTTTTTCCAAAGCACTTTTACTAGAGTGGGGTTGTTTTTTACGCTTTGGAGTATACTTTTCATAGATTTTTTCTAAAGCCGGGCACCATCGGTAGGAGGAAATTCTAGAGCCGGATCAAAAACATTTTTCTAGGAGGGCACACCCCGGATCATTTTAGTTCAAGTAACCTCCTGGACGTACAGGGTCATCACCAATAATTTAGAAAATCAAAGAAGCGCTTTGATGAAGTTCTGGAAATTATTAAGGATCGACCTGTTCATGCATATAGATATCGATTCCCAGTAACTCCTTGGGAAAAACTGATGTTAGCTTTGCGGTACCTCGCAGCCTTTAATTTGGTGATGGTTTTATTTCATCATTTGCCGCAAACTTCCGCAATTCAGTGTTTTCAGTAACAGAACCACTGTGAAGGCGCTTAAGCAAAAACAAAACTTTGAACTTTTTCCAATTTCGAAAGTTTTTTGCTTAAGCACCAAATTTGTTGCGAGGATATTTACGTGGATTTATTAAGGATCCAGGCGTGGTTTAGTGGTTAGATATCGGAGACTTTTTATAAAGTTTCCTAATCCGTGTTTCTGACACTTTCTTAATCCTTTAATGCTTAGAACAATTTTGTTAAACGATACGTCTAGTTGACATGTTCAGTTTTGCGTTATGAAGTTGTGGCAAACCATAGTAAGGTGAAAGCAAGTGCTCTATTCAAATTACGTAGACCATGCCAAGATTGGCCAATTTGGACATGCTAACCAGTATTGATGAGATTTTTTAGGTTCCTTGGTGGTCCATACAGTGTCAATGTAGCAGTTTGGTTACTAAAATTGGAATCAGCTTGTGACAAAATATCACCAGTCATTTGCAGCATGAATACATGCCCACCCTGAGAAGTCTAGTGATATTACATTAACAGAACAACATAGGAACTTTGAAACTTCCCGTAAAAATGAAGAATCACATTTTGTCATGTAACTGGTACTATATTATAGTATTTGTCATTATAACCAAAGAAAGATCTTCTTTTTGTTCCAATCTGTCTGTGGGATAGGAGAATTGTATCTGATTAAGCAGGTTCAGTTCACAACAGGGGAGCACTTCGAATAAGCAGTTACCATAAAAATGGTCCAAAAATTAAAGCCCTCAATTTCGATTCTGATCCCCAGTCCTCAGTTTGATCGATGTTGATGATTATGATGATAATGAAAGTGATAAAGGTTATGCTGATGATAATAATGATGTCAACAACTTCACTAACAACTTCTTCCATCCAAATTGCTACTGTTTAATCTTATTTTTAATACTACCCAAAAATAAGGGTATATTCTTGACCACATAGATAATGTCAACTGCGAATATTATATGGCCATATCATTTATCATTCTCGCGTTTTAATTACTTAATTATTTAATTATTATTCTAGGTTGTAGTAGAATAGGTAAAAGCGGTTGTTGTGAAGTTTTAATTAGTCTTGCCAAAAGGCCGGCAGCATCAGTTTGTTGTTAAGTTCTTGCCTTGAGCTGTTGAATATATTTTAAGTCTTTCACCTCGAAACCAGGAGAATTTGAAGCAATGAAGGATTGAAGAAGCTGCGAAAAATCAAGGATCTCACATCTGTAAAACCTTCTTTCATTTGGTTTTACATAATGCTATTTGATTCGCTAGGGCAGCAAAGGGGCTAAAAATTATTTCAAAGCTTAGCTGTCTTAATATGATACGATTCGACGTTGTGGCGATCTGCTGATGATTGCGTAAGTTGTGATTATGTTGATACAGAGGGAGATGCATTTTAAGATTTGTCAAATGCCCATATCTCAAAAAATCATATACATTGCTAAATTTTCTGCTCACCAGAAGGACATCAACATAATTCCCTCAAAATTTGTTTGTGTATTGATTCACAACGCGATTAGCTTCCTAGGAACCAACCAAAGGCTTCGTGACCAGTGGGTATGGGGCTCATAAACTTTATTTGGTAATTGCAATGTTTGTATAAAAAAATTAAAGAAAACACTCTTTAATATAAAAGACAACTTGCCCGAGGTGCTTTAAAATTAAACAACTAAACACAGCATCGGATATATGACTTTGAAAAGTGCGAGAATCCACAAAAAACCAAAATCAGCATGCGGAAAGATGAAGACCAAATTGAAAGACTTATACGCTCATTTCTAGTATTAGAATCTTATTGGTTGGTCTTTGTTCCCCCGTTTTCTTCAAAAATGACAGTTGTTCCAATGTTTCATAGGATTTTTTTTAAATGAGCAATGCATAAGTGCACATCAATGAAAACTCGTTACGCTGCCTGTAAAATTTCGTGTTGGTATTTTTAAATTACAGTGTTTAAGAAAACTGTGTCACAACCCAAACAAACCATCCAATTCGTCAACTTAATTTCCTCAAAAGCTTGAGCAGCTCCCTCGACCTCGTGAACCCGAAATCAAAAAGAGGTCAATAAATATATGTGACGCAGAAAAGTGAAGCGGCATTGCTGCTGCTGCAAAGGAACTTTCAAAAATACAGCTCGTAATTGATCATTCTCATCAAGATCCAAGGCATAGTAGACGATTAGCTGTGCTACAGTATACTTCAAATTGTAACGTAAAAACACGATCTCAATATCTTTAAAGTCTTTACAAATAACTCTCATTTTCATCACTCGGATCAGCGAAATGTGAACATTCATTTTAAGCTAAATTTTGTTGAAAGGAAGTAACAATCATTCTTGGTTCAGCCTTGTATGTGTGCATTGAAGCACAATAGCGTTGCGAACCAAGTGGGAATAGCTGTCATCTGTTGCTTGCAAAACACCGATGCGCTTAGAAAGCAAATTATATATCAATATCGGAGGATTGGTGCATTTGACCATTAATCTTTTGTGTACGATGTAAGTCAGCTTCCATTCAACTTTGTCAATTCCATTGAAGATCTATTTGAAAAATTGTAAAATATTCACTTATTTTTCTTCAGAAATTCAATTTTCATCGTTGTATGAAAGCGGTATTATACCAAGCATGGAAACAATTCCAGTGGTAACTACATCTGTAAAAACTGTACTAAGAACACGTGTTATTACAAGCAGTTCTAGAGCCAGTCCAACAGTGAGCACGATTACTCCAAATCCTGCTATGATAACTTCCCATTCAACACATGGAATCAATGCAACGGCAGTTAGTCTATCAGGGATCCAAACAGCTGCGATGACAGCTATGTTATCAAGAATAATTTTTTCAAGAAGGATGCGAAATTTGAATTCTACAATCACTTGCACACCATCCGTTCGACGGATAATAGTAGAACCAGCTCCGGTTATTCGAGCATGTGAGAGTTTCCATTTAATTTATTCTATGTAAAAACTATATCATAAGTATGTAACAAAATCCACCGAACTACAATTTTGATTTATGGTATTTACACACTATCTGTCGTGGACATAATAGATAGTTTTGCATGTCTAATAACATTTTGTGATAGTAATTTTTACAACTTTTTTCTCGATTTATACTTTGATTCAGTGTATATCATTTTCTTCACCTCATTTTACTTCGATTCATTTTGCAAATTTACCCAGTAACAATCTCATTCTCATCTCAAATTCATTTCAATTGAATAGTTTGATTCCTCGTGTTTTCAAATGTGATTCTTGATTTATAATCAATTGAAAATAAAAAATATAAAAAGATAAGGTGGAAGCCTCCGTTTCAGAGCAAGTTCGCCGAAATTGCGCAATCTGCCTCGCCTTAATGTGAGAAGCGGAGGAGCGTATAATAAGTTTTTTGCGGGCAATTTCTAATTGTTTTCGAAAGAACTCAAGGCCTCGATCATCATGCTCAGTTTTCCTATTTATCCTTGTTGTTTCAAAGCATTCTTTTGTTCAAGCCTTTGGAAAACGTGAAAATGCAGCAAAAATAAAAGACGTTTGACAAATAACTCACACAACTGGTTGAATGGCAGGAAGCAGCATGAAATTTCGAGGTTGAAGATTTGAAAGGTAACTAGGCCAAAGTATACTTTATTTCATTTGCGTTGTTTTAACATGGAACTCGCAAAAGCATTTTGCTAAACCATCAAGCTATTGATTCAAGCCTATTATATTTTTCCCTATCAATTTTAGTCTCAAACTGGGTTATTTGTTCTTGACTTTTGTAGCTACTAGGCCCATGTAGCAAGTTATAATTTCCAAACAAAGAAATTTACAAAGATAGAGGGTTCATCCGCCAGTCCCAGCTAAAACTCAAGGTAACAGGCAATTAATCATTAATTTAGATCCGCAGATTCAAAAAAATTTTATGGCCTGAAATGCAAAAATTACGATATTGTTTCTTTTAAATAAATAATTTTCATAACACGGAAGGATCTGCTACGAGCGAAGAATGTAGCACGTCCTGCCATTCATATCTTTCATATCATACCTTTCATAAATTTATATATGTACATACATGTGCAGTCATATATTCATGGATTAATTATTCACGTATTCATACATTCATATATTCATATAGAAAATAGAAAATAGAATGACTTTGCCTTCAAACTACATTGGACAGGCTCGGAATTTTTCATTTATTCATTTTTCCCTGGCATCATTAACAATTGAAACTTTGTCTTTAACTATAATGTGAAACAATCAAACATGAACCTATTTAAAACACTCTTTTCATCTAAATTTATTCTTTGTTAATCAATCTTAATCTAGTAAAACTTTAGGCCCATGCATTTAAGCTCACTAACCTCTGGCCCCTTACCTGTTTTTCCCTGCTATTTCAATCCAACAAAGTTTTACAAACAGCTGTACATGCAGTGGCTGATAGTATTTCATATTATCTACATTGAGGTTGCTGATTAAACTTTGTAGATATAGATTCAACTGCTATCATATACAAGAAATTTTAAAATAACTATGGATCCTGAGAAAAAGACGTCAATGCTTTAACACATCCTGTCTGTCTTTTGTCATCATACTTTATCAGTCATCAGTTTACCGAAGCAAATGAAAGTCGAAAAGTTGAAAAAGCTGATCTTGAAGGGGTCCTCTGTTAAAAAAAATTTATTACAGTCCAAAAATCTATCTCCAAAGTTTCAAATCAAATTCAACTATAAAATTCTATTTGTAATTAGTCAATTGTATGCCTTAAATGTTAAAGACAAAGCAAAAAGATCAAAAAGGCCATTTTCCCTCAAAAGTTGATTTGACTAGCTGATTCTCAGACTCAAGGTTTTCCATTAGTTCAGTTTTCTATTGGCTATTCGTATGGGACCCTTTTCTTGTAACGTATTTATCAAATTGGGATGCTAAACAAACCTGTCCTTGCTCATTTTCTCTTATAACTCATAGTAGATTGGAAAATTGCATCCTTACTAATAAATCATACCCTTGCAATCAGAGGCAGAAAATAACAGAGTTATGCAAGGGATTGCTCCAGTGTCAGGCTATTTGGATTTTTCAAATCAAATTCACAACTTGAAAAACAAATTTACATCACTGATGCAATAACAGCAATTTATAGATTATACTGTTGCTCAAAATTCTTTCATTTTTGCGAGATAAAGAATGCCTGTTATGTTGTGTTTTCCTTTCCCATTACTTGCAAAGTTAGGCATAGTAGGAATTGAAAAAGGAGGAACATCATTCGTATAATCAAGGAATCTGCTGGATCTTTATTTTGGATCTAAAAATGATACAGTGTCTGCTTCATAAATATTTTCAAATATATCTATTTAATGAGGAAAGGTTTAACCAAAATAAGCAGTCAGAAGTATATCTGATGAAAGATGCAGAATAGCTAAAAATGTATTTTTGCTGTGATCATAAGCATCAAAAACAAAATTATATTTTGATTTTGAAATTGACTGTCACCTTGCCATGTGATTGCACACAATGTTTCATTTTCTTTCTCATTGTCGACATGACTCAGAATACCTTACCCCCTGCCCCAAACTTTTCTCAACAGATAACAGGTATAGTTTGAGCAAGTAGAACTAAGTAGAAGTAAGTTTCAATGTAAACTGCCCCTGTCCTAAAAACAAGAAACAGCTTTTGTAAAATCAAGGAACCTGCTGTATGTTCATTTTAAATATCAATTTCATCTAAAACTATTACAATGGCTAGTATAAAAAGATTTTTCAATGTATTTATTCAATAAGAAAAGCTGTAACCAAAATTTGCAGTCAAAAGTACGTTTGATGAAAGATGCATAATGGCTAACAAGCATTTTTGTTGTGACCATAAGCATCAAAAACAAAACTAGATTTTGATCTCAAAAGAAGCCATCCCTCTTGAATTTACAACTATCCTCTAGTGGTACTTTATGTCTAAACTTCGTGTTAAGGATTTTATTTCTAATGTTTACTGTTAGTATTTCTCCATTGGTTTGTAATTTATATTATTGTTTATAATTTTTTGTCTCTTGTTTGCAGGTTGAGCATGCTAACCAGAAAAGCAAATCTGAAATTCAATAATGGGTGGAAATGTTGTGAGATGTAAGTAGTGCTTAGATACATACACTTTTTACTATAAAAAAGGGTGCATGTAGTATCATATATTTTGCCATTCATAGCCCCGCTCACTCGGGGAGTCACAACTCCTAAATCGTGGCGCGCTTATCTGATGTGAGTAGATCACAACCAATGGGGTTACGGCGTGATAAGGGTTGTGTGATGGTAGAATCTATGGTATGAAGTGTGTCCTAATCATTACTCCGCTCATTTGTTGAGTCACAGCCCCTAAATCGTGACGCGTTATCTGATGAGTAGATCAAATCCATTGGGGTTTGGGTTTCATTCGTGTAGTGATTAAACAATTTTTCAAATCTTTCCAACTTCTTTTCATCAACATGTGTCTAAACTACAATTTTTTTTAGTTTTCAGATGATGAGAGAATTCAGAGGAAATTCCCTGAGAAAAGCTGGCCGACACTAACTTGAAACTTGAAGGTCAGATATATCCAAGGTATAGCTTTTGTATGTTTAGTACTTTTTCCCAACTAGATTGTGGCATTAAATTCACCACATCAATATTGACCTGATCTAGAATGCCTGTTATATTTTTATTCCTTTTCCATTACTTGGAAAGTTAGGCATTGCAATAATTTAAAAACGAGAAACATCATTCTTAAAATCGAGGAACCTGCTGAATCTTCATTTTAGATAGCTATTTATCTACAAATGTTATAGTTTATGCTTCAAAAAGATTTTTTAATGTATCTAGTTATCGAGGAAAGCTTTTACCAAAATAAGCAGTCAAATAAACGTTTGATGAAAGATGCAAAATAGCTAAAAAACTTTTTGCTGTCATCGTATGCATCAAAAATATAAAATTAGATTTTGATTTTAAAAGATCCCACCTCTCTCAAATTTACAGCTTTTCTCTACTGGTGCTCTATTTCTAGACTTCCAGTTCATGATTTTACATCTGATGTTCACTGTTCGCATTTTTCCATTAGTTTGTGACTTATATTGTTGTTTATTGTTTTTTTGTCTATTTTTTGCAGGTTGAGCGTGCTAACCAGAAAAGCAAATCTGAAATTCAATGTTGGATGGAGATGTTGTGAGATGTAAGTAGTGCTTAGATACATACACTTTTTACTATAAAAAAGGGTGCATGTAGTATCATATATTTTGCCATTCATAGCCCCGCTCACTCGGGGAGTCACAACTCCTAAATCGTGGCGCGCTTATCTGATGTGAGTAGATCACAACCAATGGGGTTACGGTGTGATAAGGGTTGTGTGATGGTAGAATCTATGGTATGAAGTGTGTCCTAATCATTACTCCGCTCATTTGTTGAGTCACAGCCCCTAAATCGTGACGCGTTATCTGATGAGTAGATGAAATCCATTGGGGTTTGGGTTTCATACGTGTAGTGATTAAACAATTTTTTAAATCTCTCTTAATTCTTTTCATCAACATGTGTCTAAACTACTTTTTTTTTAGTTTCCAGATGATAAGAGAATTCAGAGGCAATTTCCCCGACAAGAGCTTTCGGACACTAACATGAAACTCCAATGTCAGATATATTTAAGGTATAGCTATTTAATGTTAATTACTTTTTCCTATCTACATCGCGGCATCAAATTTATCCCGTAAATATTGAACTGATGTAGAATGCCTTTTATATTGTGTTTTCCTTTTCCATTACTTGTAGATTAAGGCATAGCAATAATTTAAAATCGGGAAACATGGCGAATCTTCATTTTAGCTTGTAATTTCGTATAATTAAGTTATAGTTGATGCTTCAAACAGATTGTTAATAGATCTATTTAACGAGGATAGGTTTGACAACATAAGCAGTCAAAAGTACGTTGGATGAAAGATGCATGATGACCATCGATTTGTTGAAACTTTACATAATGCAATTGTTGTTTCATCAAGTGATTGTTAAATATACTTATCTATTAAATGATGACGTGATTAATTATTTCATAAAAAATTTGATAAAATTGATTTGTCTTATTAGTTTGCTGCCCTGTTCCATTGTAAGAAATGTTAAATTTTTTCTATTGATTGAGGGATTGATTGATCGAAGGGTCGTTGATTTTTTATTGTTTGATCATTAATTTATGATTATCATTGATTACTCAATACTGATTGATTAGATCATTTATCAATTTAATGATCAGTGTTAACCGATTTTGATAATTCTCTTAGTATTTAGTTGTTGATTAATTTTTTTAATGATTGTCGTTTTGTTTATGTCTTGGTTAAAATGTGCTCTTGAATCATGCAACTTTAGTTGAATATTTTCTAATACCTTCAAATTCAACATTTCAACATTCTTTCCATTTTCTTGAATTCAGTTTGAAGATTACTTTTTCATAAGTAGATTAGAAAGGAAATAGTTTCAGATGCTACAGCAATGTAAGACAAGTCTCTTTCGATCTTTTTATACCGATATCTGTTAATTTCAACTTAAAGGTAAGTGAACCTTTAGGTACAGAAGAAAGTTTAGTAAGAAATGCCATGATAACATATTCTTTTAAGAAATATCAAATTTTCATTGCCACATTACAAACATCTATTAACATTAAAAGGGGCCATGTATTAATTAAGTTATATCCAAATTATGCATCATTCATAGCAACAATGAAACGCCCAAAATTTATCTTTCGTTGTCGGTGCCTTGTGCATGATTGGTCACGTCTTGTCTAAGTCACGTAAAGTCTAGCAGCTAAGCATTCTGTCCAACATTGTTAGAGACGTCATTTTAAGCATCATACCAGATAAGGGTTACACATTTGGTAAGTACAAGACACTCTTTGGTCTTTAAAAACTGTGAAAATTACCAAATTTCCGCCTAAAACCAGCCATGTGGTGCCAATTCTTGACATTCTAAGGGGATGAAAAATATTCAATGAATAATCCCTCCCCAAAACCACCCTCTTAATTGACGCCCTTGGACGTCGGTGTTCTTTATCAGCCTTGATCTTTTCTATTTAGTTTCAGCCTCTCCAATTAATCTGTTCTTATAAAAAGGTCCTCATCTTTTTATCCATTGGAGAAATCATTTTTACCTCTTGCTCTCTGCAAACGCATAGTAATACCCATTGATCTTCTTAGAACATAAGACCAATTTTCATGTCTGATCACATTTTGAAATAATCTTTTCATAGATATATTGATGGATAATTAATGAATAGTATAGTAGCTTGCAGGAGCATGATTTGGTGTGTAGCTAAAGTTATTTTCGACACTTGGGACTGCTTTGTTCAGGATTGATGTATATTTTCAATCCTTTTCTATTCATTTCTCTGCAATCGAAAAGCTTGCCAAAAAAGGCATAGGTTTTCAGGAATTTGCCCCGATTATTTTTACACCTCTGAGGAGAAAAGGCCCTGCGTAAGCTCTAAATATGGACAATCTCATCCAGAGACCGGGGGCTGCGATACATGGGCCGCGCAGCGTTTTGAAAGTGGGGGGGGGGGCTGACTGTTGAGTGAACCGGGTTGAGATGGGGCTCTGGAAGCTGACTACTGGGAGCTTTTTTGAGACCATGCCCTTTGGACCGTCGTAAAAGGCTTTTTTCATTTGAATTTATTCAATTTTGATTCATTGCAACAGCGCTATTTTTAAGAAGTATGATTAAACTGCAGTGCGCCCTGTTTGTATTAACTCGCTTTGCTACATAGATCAATCACAAATCAACTTGAAGATATTTTATAAAAGAATATAAAAGAATATGCTGAATGTTCAATTAGAATTTAGATTATTGACCTATTTGATCCTTTAAAAGCGTTTAAAGTCTCGATTTTAAAATAGTTACCACAGGAACAATTTTGACTCAATAGCTCAACATTTTACCAATAAGTAACTCTTCGATATCAAATATTCCGCTGCCATTTGAAGTCTTGCTCAGGGGAATATAAGAGCAGTATTGACATTGTTTAAGATCTGATTGCAAGAATCGGACAATTTGTTAAACATCAATTGCTTGCAGGGAAGTGCAAGCCAGTTCGGGGCATTATATACCATTCAGGTTGTCTTAAGTCAATATTCAAGCCGCTTTCATGATACCCAAGCAGGCTTTCAAAAAACTTTTAAACTTATATTTTGTGAATATATTCAGACCTGTATTTGGAGAAAAGTTGGGGGGGGGGGGCTATAGCCCCCCTAGCCCAATGGCTGCGCGGTCCATGCTGCGATACCTACCCAATATTTTTGTGTCATTCGGTAAATTTTGGTTTGATTCGATAAAATAGAGAGGAGAATAAGGTCATCAGGAGGTGATTACGTTCTGTGTCAAGAGAAAAACTTTGCAACAATTTTTGTCAAAGACATTATCAAACATGTGTTCTGCTGACAGGTTCCCTTACATAACCTGAAACCTGCTTACAATGCCTCTTCATACCCCAGTTCACAAGATACGGTTTTCCCCGAATTCCTCACCACACTATTAAAGAACAAATGAATTTGGAACAAACTGTACCTTCTTCCAGAATTACTTCTTTACCAATGAAAATGGTTACATTTGAGACTCTGACAGTTTCAAAATTAGTTCATGCTTTCCTTTCATTTTGGGATTATACCCACTCAAATAAAAACAGTGTTGATATGACTATGCATCCATCTCTGGTTGTCACAATAAAATTCGTGGTTTTCCGCTAACAATAAATCAAAATTCGCTCGAATTGCTGCAGTTGTCTAAAGTTTCTGTTGATTACGGAACCTAATCCAATCCCCGATTACAGGAAGTTGTCACATTTGTGAGTCAAACACTAGCAGGAGGTAATCTATTGCCATTTGAGGCTGAAATACACGATCAGTTTTTTTCATCAGTTTTTCCAAGCCGTTTTTCATTTCAGTTTCTTTTTGTCAGTTTAACTGACAGAGCGGGCGTTTACATGATCAGTTAAAATTCTTCCGTCTTTTCAGTTTTGCAATTGACATGGAAAGCAACACAGAACGTGCTGCTGCAGCAATAATAATTAACACAATTCAAAATCGAAAACCCTTGCCTCGACCACGTGCTTCAACACGTCAAAGATAATCCGCCCAATTGCTGAGATAACCACTCTTTTCCGGGTTGAAATAAATTTTGACTGATCAGTTTGACTAAAAAGTTAAGCACGTCCACACCCGGGTAATGTTTGAAGTACGTGAAGGTTGCTCAGTACAGTGGAGGCTTACATGATGCGTGTGGAGGGCAAACATCAGTACAGTAGAGGCTGTGCAGTACAGTGGAGGGCAAACATCAGTATAGTAGAGGCTGTGTAGTACAGTGGAGGGCTAACATCAGTACTAGAAGAGTTAAACGAAGTAAAAGAAAAACGTCTGGCTTCGTTTTTTACTTGCTTTCCTGAATTCCAGCAGGTTATTGTCATCCCTATCATAAATTCAGGCTTATTGTCATCCCGATCGAAACTTTCAAAGATTCAAGAAAATCATCAAAGAAACTGGCTGGACTACTTTTTTTAGATGTTGCTTTTGAAGAAATGTTTTAATTTTTTCATCTATCTTTCTTGATTGCCTTCAACTTCACATTATCAGTAGAATCCAGAATGAGAAACTTCGTGATGAACGTTTACCATAGCATAGAAATGACTCATTAACTGAACATCAATAGATGATCTAGCAATTCATAAACTAAAAACATCGACACTTTCCGGAACTGACCCTCAATTATGATAGTTTGTAGGAGTTATCTTTTAGAAACACTTGCAAACACCAAAAATCGCGTTTACTTTAACATGAAACGAGTAAAAACGAGCAGGAAACCAGTAGAAACGACTAGGAAACCAGTGGAAATGACTAGGAAACGAGTAAAAACGGGTAAAAACGATAAGGAAACGAGTAGAAACGACTAGGAAACGATCATTTGAGGATCAATTGGGCGAGTCACACGTTCTACCGCTGCTGATGCATGTGCTTTCTCTACTGTATATGGCCGGCTGAAGACATTTCATTTTCATCGCTCATCAGCCTACTGTCAGGCAAGGTAAGAAAATTTAAATAATTTTTCTTAATTTCAGTTATGAGCTACGGAAAGGCCCAAATAAACAGTAGCTGACTTTTCAGGCTAGAACTGGGTACAGAACGGATGACTTCTACTTTCTTAGGCCCCATGCTTGGCAATCATGACCTTGTCATACTCAGTGCATCATACTTGGCAATTTTGGTTTGATTTTATGAAAATATGATCCTTCTGAGACATACCATAGGAAAAAGTTTCTAAAACTATGGTCTATTGCTTAGAACTGGCCATTTACCAAAGAATTTTTAGGCACTAGTGTAGAATATCGAGCCATGTTGCAAAAGATTCAAATAGGCCTAAATGCTCAACAGGGCAACATGTGCACCCAAACTGAATTAGACAAAATATGAAGATCAGGGTGTAAATGCATGTTGAAAATTAGTGGGGTGGGGGGCTGACAGAAGGATGCATTACTGTGTACAATTCGGACATGGAAAATGGGAGCTTTACAACAAAGAGAGAAGATAAGAGGGATCTCAGAAAAATGTAAACCACTTATGCTCACAAAGTGACCACTACCTTACAAAACTTACATTGTGTTTTCATGTCATATTTTGGAGAATCCATGTTTATCAGCTTTATTCTTGTTTTCAGTTGAGTAAAGCACCATACGGTCAACTGGCAGAATATGAGCACAATGTGTCACCAGGATTGGATGTATCTCATTTGGTTGATGCATATTTAAAGAAATACCCTATATGATAGTCTGTAGAGACAAGTGACTGGCTTCACTTACCTTAGTAGTATTCACCAAGCATCTATTGGATTTTGGAAATAATTCCAGCCCCCCCCCAGTCTATTAAGACCCCCTGTCTATCATATGTTATAAATATTTATTATGAATTTAAAAGTATCTTATCAGAAATGAGTCGATTCATTTTTACTAAAAGAACCAAAAACAGTTATGTATGGAACTGAAGCAGTCTCTTACAGATTTAGAAAAATTAGGAACTGCATACTGACTGAAAGTAGAAATTAAAACAGTCCAAGATCAGAAGGCAAATAAAACAAATTATGATTCACCTTAAAATAATGCACCCATTAAGTACCAAATACAGGGGTGGCACCAGAGGGGGCAGGGGGGCTGTAAGGCAAATCCTAGTGCCACCCCTGTCCAAATTTAGGATGCATCACATAGACATATAGATCATATGGATGACTTGTTTGAGAGGGTTGGGTTTGAATGGAACAAGATTCTCATGGATTATATAACAAATCTTTATGGAAGTATGGACAGGCGTGTTTCAGCACTTATTAAGGCAAAAGGAGGTTCTAGCAAGTACTAAACAAAATTTAGGTGTATTATATTGTAATCCTAGAAATTATTCAATGAAATATATATTCTGCAACCACCAATGTGTCCTTCTATGCTTAAATACTTACATCAATGTGTTTAAATTTTCATTCATGCAAGGAAATCTGTGCCAAATCATATGGTGGCCTGTCAATTTTGGCCAGTAGTGTATAACTCTTCTTAGTTTGCAACCTTATATACATATATATTTCTTCATATTGTTCTGTTATGTTAGTTGGTATCTGTTAGTATGTTGGTTAGTATTTGTTTTGTTAATTGGTATTAACAAGCTTATTGTAATTATTTATGATTAAGCTAAAATTGTTATCTAGTTTTAAATAAAGTAACAAAAAAACTGGTAAATCAGAAAGAAAAGAATCATACAGATTATCTCAAATTAATCATATTAATCACAAAATACTTCCTGTCATTGATAATCACTTGCACTTTATCTGGAAATGATTTCCTCCGTCGGTTTTATTGGAAAATTCAAGAGCCTGCACTAGCTTTTGCTAATTTGCCTGTCAAATTTGACATTTTTCTGCAAATCTGACAGATTTCAGGAGCTTCTTAATTCTTTAAACGAGCTTAGCAACGCATTCTTATGAGCAGTTTCTTATAAAAAAGGTTTACCAAACGAATTTGAACTAGCACCCCAGCTCTGTGGTTTTGGCCCGGGGAGTACTTGACTTAAAATGGTACGGAGGTATGCACTCCTAGAAAATTTTTTTGACCCGGCTCTAGAATTTGCTCCCACCAATGGTACCCGGCTTTAGAAAAATCAGCGACAAGTATTCTCTAATATTTCATTTTTTACAACCGGCTTTAGAAAAAGTGATCAAATTTGATACCCAATGCTAGAAAATAAAAAAGGCGAAATCGATGATCGAAAAGGAGTGCACATCCCGTCATCAAAAGATAGTAAGTATCCCCCTGATCCGCCATTGCTACTGGTTGCTACTCGTTTCTACTAGTTTCCTTCTCGTTTCTACTCGTTTACTAGTCGTTTCTACTTGTTTCCTAGTCGTTTCTACTCGTTTCTACTGGTTTCTACTCGTTTCATGTTATAGTAACTACGAATATAAAATCATCAACAGAAACAGCTTCTTAGATTTGCTCTGAACTCTCATCTACTATGAAATATTTACAAAACATTTCAGCGGGTTTTATAATGGTTGGGAAATGGGCATTTAGAGTTTCTTATAACATGTTTCTCACATTAGACCCGTATCAGCGCTTCCCTCTCCCCCATTATATGAACTCAGACAATCTGCTGCTTTCCATCATAATTCCTAAAATAATTTTTAATAAGGAACTGGCAATTAGAGACGAGTCTGAGACAGTTGGAAAAATAAATAATTTTCTTGACCCGGTTATAGAATTTTCCTCTCCAAGTGATACCAGGCTTTAGAAAAAATGGCCAGGAGTATACTTTAAATCGTAAAAAATACACTGCACATCATTAAAGTAACCTCCCATTTTAACAAAATATTCCTTTTAACAAACGGAAAGGAAAGTGTTTTCTTTCCATCACTGGCAGTAGAAAAAGGATCGCAATTGGCACTTGGAAGGAAGTGCATATCCCGTCAGCAAAATATACCAAAATCACTCTTCCCCTCGGAATCAGAGAGAACCAGACACACACCAGAAGATTGTTATTTAGCCAGCTCTCCATTAAGCTCGCTCTCTCCAAAATATCCCTTTAAATTCTTGGCCAAAAAGCTCATGAGCTCCACCGTCTCTATTGCGTCTCCCCTACTTATATGAAACACCATGAATAATTAAAGATTTGCCCTCCACTGTACTGCACAGCCTCCAATGTAATAATGTTAGCCCTTTCCTGCACTGCCCAACTTCCACTTAACAAAATGTTAGCCCTCCACTGTACTAATATTAGCCCTCCACTGTACTGATGTTAGCCCTCTACTGTACAGCACAGCCTCCACTGTACTGAATGTTAGCCCTCCACACGCATCACGTTAGCCCTCCACTGTACTGATGTTAGGCCTTCAATACCGCACAGCCTCTAATGTACTGATGTTAGCCCTCCAGTGTACTGAACAGCCTTCACTGTACTCAATGTTAGCCCTCCACTGTACTGATGTTAGCCCTCCACACGCATCATGTTAGCCCTTCAATGTACTGGTGTTAGCCCTCGACTGTACTGCACAGCCTCCACTGCTCTGAGCAACCTCCACAGTACTACACCGACATTACCCGGGGTAGTCCAGCTTTCAAAAAAAAACTGATCAGTTTTGACTGATCAGTCAAAAAACGTCACATTTTTCTGACTGAAGGTCAAAACTGAGGGAAAAATGATCCTGTATTTCAGCTTTTAAAAAGAGCGTCCTTTATGCTGAAATATTTTATAGCAAGGCCGTTTTGCAATAAATTCTTAATTTCATGGCATTGCCTCGCGCAACGGTTTACTTGGCCATCACTTTTACTTAATCGTGTATCCAATCACTCATTGCAGTGAATTTTGCGTCACTAGTTCCAATAAGTCAAAAACCGGATTCTGTCACGCAGCTTCAGTTTAAAGAGGATTCTCAATTTTATATTCTCTCATAATCCCAGCTACAAATAGAAATTGAGCCTGTCAGGGAGCTGTTTGTGCAAGGATATTGTGTTTGGCCACAGTCAACATTTCTCCTCTATTCACACCGTTTCGGTGCTTTTCTCTGAAAGGGATGCCTTGATACCCCCTTCTTTGCGCTTTATTTTCTTATTTCTTTTATCTCCTGTAAAATCCTGTGTGGATGTAAAACAGATTATTTAGAAGGACTTTTATCAAAAGTTTATAGATTACTGTCAACATTGATTATTACGTAAAATACTGAATACTTCCTCGTTGCTGCATCAGATTGCTTTCGCTTTTGCTTTGATGTTGGGAAATCCCTGAGCTTTTTAATACCAATGGGCATGTGATTAACTCAGATTCTATTACATTTTGCTAGAAAATGTGAAATGAAAATCACAACAGAAAGGATATCCATTGATCAGTATCGCTATTGGATAGTGTGAATTCCTACAATGTACAGGGACGATAGGAATAACTGCAATTCAAATTGCCCCTCTTCCTGTAATCAGGGTTAGCCATGCCCTGGATATTTCTTGGCCCTACACATTTCCGATAGTCACACGCAAATCATATTGATTTTAACAGCAATGTGAGAAAGTAAGTGCACATGAACAATAATTTCGTTGAAAAACTTTAGTGTTTAAACTAATAATGTTTTTGTGACGAGGAACGCACGTTAGAGTAATGTAGAGGGGGGGGGTTGTCCAAAACTATTTAATATATATAAAATTGTTCAACAGACCTACGAAAAAATATCACCGGAACGCGTAATGAGAATTATCTTTCTTGATACTTTTTTTGAAGTCGGTCCCAAATAAATGAATATCATAAATGAGTTGGTTCAGCTCGAGAAGAAACCTTCTGACCAAAAAAATTGAATGTGCGCTCCTGTTTGAGCCGAAGTTATTACATTTTTTGAAAGGAAAAGCCAACATCAGGGACAAGCTAAGACCTTATGTTTCGATAAGAAATTGTATGCGTAAAGGAGGATTCTTGTCTGAACGTATAACCCTGCTGTCAGCGATCCGCATATGCCTTTCATAATCTTAAAGTCAATGACTAGGGTGAGAACTGCCAGATAATATTTAGCGCTTTAAAAGTGATGCATGGAAAATCAAATGGCCTCACAAGACACCCCCCCCCCACTTTTCTGATAAGCCGTCGGTAAAAATAAAGATGGTCGGTAAAATGGTCATCATTTTCGATAATTATACGTTGGACGGTAAAATTGCAGTAATCATTATCAGTTTTGACAAAGATTCTTTGGTCAGTAGTAAAACTGAAATAAATTTTATCAGTACCTACAAAGTTTCGTTGGTCGTCAAAATGCATTCGGCAATATTTCTGATAAAGGTTTTGGCAACACTTCTTTGGTCAGCAACATACTTTGTTCAGTTAAATTGAGATACGTATTATCAGTTTCTGCAAAAATTAGTTGGTCGGTAATATTGTAGTAATTGGCAATGGTATTCTCGACTTTCTAAACCTATACAACATAGCTGATTTGTGGTCCAGATTACGAACACGGAAAGCAAAAATATGATATGGACGGAACCTTTTTATCAGTGCCTGTTCATGTGTTGTATAGATAGTGGTAGTCTGATTCACAGACCAAACGAGAAGCTTATACAAGAAATCCATGGGGAAGGGCACACAAACATTTCTTTTACAGCGATGCTCGCCCAAGAACAAATTTGAATGATCCAAATTCAAACCCATTAGAATAGAATTACTCAAGATGCAAACTGCCAAGAAATTGGTTTGAAGGATTAATTTCTCAATTATCGTATCATGTCTATGCTATATCATGTATTTCATACATTGATAATTTGTTTTTCGGTGCTGTATATTCTCCATTGGGCTCAAGGGTATGATACAAATTTGGCAGACCCAGAAAAATAGTGGAGATTTCGCAAAACCTCTAAATATAGCTCAAAAACTTGCCAGTTCAAAAAAATATTTTGTGTGGGATGAGAAATTCATATGGTAGTGGAGGCTTCAAGCAAGCTTGTTAAGATTGGTTTAATTATCAAAACTGGATTCAAACTCAAACATTGTTTTGATAACCTCCGAATGCAATATTATTACAAGAGTAATTGGCGAAGAATATGAAAGCTTTGCATTTACCGGTATTTGTTTATGTTGCATAAAAGCAGTCCAGGATAAAGAATTAATTACCTGGAAAATACTGTTTGGTATTGACGGTAAAACTTGCATTTTCGTCGGTAAATTCTAACCTCCAACCCCCCCCCCCCACTCAAAAAGGTCAAGGTACACCCCTTTTGCTAGCAAATGGCATTTAAAGATCAATCCTGTCAGAAATCCCCTTTCCTTAAATGCTTTACTTCAGGGATGGACATCCAAATTTCACCGATGAAAGCCTTCTTACAGGAGATGTGTAACCGAACTTTTTTAACGCATTCGGCAGTTTTGGTATTCAATTGGTTTTCTAATGAAAATTTTGCTTATATTATATGTAATATGACATAAGAGATGTTGCTAAATAAACAATAAATATCTCGGTTGAATACCTATATGCATGTAGTTGAATTAAAGTGAATTAAAAAGATTCTGTTGTAGGCGTTTAATTATGACAAACTGAACTATTATTGAATTGAGTTGAACGAATCTGAATTGAATTGAATAAATTCTGCTTACCAGCATTTAATTTAGAAGAAGTAAAACTATTATTCTCAGTGTCTTTTCGCCGTGAAAATGCCAGTAATGGAATAAATTAAGCTGCATAACGATAGCAAAGTAAAATCAAGGTAAAAATAAAATCAGGACAAAAAATATTGATGGATCTAAATAGGAAGAAAAATCATGGTGTATTTAGTATCTTTACATTTATCTAAGATTCAAAGGGTTGCACTGGCTTGAGAATTAAAGAAATACACGAAGCACAAAACAAACACATCGATTTAACTTTCTTTTTAGTAATATCAAAGGGAAAGGTGATCGATTTTGTTCAATTCTAGGGAATTGCACTGTCTCGTGAAAGATGCAAAATGCTGCCTATAGCTGAAAATAAATGTGCCTGCCTCTTTCATTTTCAAACAATTTGCAAATAATGGTAGGAATTCAGTATCAGGTGAAAGCATGTGATGACGCTTTAAAATTCATCAGTACTGTTTCATAATTCTAAGCACAATAAATGATTCAAGTTACTTATCGATATTTGAAAGTCCATTTTTAAAAGCATTGTTTCTCAATTTTGGTCAGACCCACTTAAAAATCTGGTTTTTTTAGCTTACATTATATACCAGTTTGTTGCCTTATTGATTCTGAGTACAGTGCACAAGCATTAACGTTAACATTGTGACAAACCTTTTATCTCTCTAACAATTAGACTAGACTAAATTAAGCAATCTTAATCCAGTAACAATGACTTGGTTTTTCATGGAATGCTGCCATAATCCTATTTCCTTAAATGTGCTTCCTTGTCCAGAAAGTCAAGTGATTGGTTAGTGGTGTTTTTTGTCACCGGTCACACATTAGAGACTCGAATTTCACAAAGTGAATTTGAAAACTTTCAAGCTTGGCACAAGCATCCAACAAAGAGAAAAAGTTCATTTAATGGAATCGAACGGTATGAATACCTTGTCAAGTATATGTTTTAGCAAAATAATGTCTCTTTTTCATTTTACTTTCTTTCCTGTGACTGTATTTTGCTTCAGTTAGTTGCTAAGATTCACCGCTAGGTGCTTTTGAGCGAATTTGAGCTATGACTCAAACACGTCGCCATAACTGATTAAATGATTGGTAAATCAGATCTTATTAAATACGAAATAAAGGACATGTGCATAGCATACAAAAATAACCCTTGAACTCTTTGTAAGCAGTTTCAATAATATAATTCTAATCATAAACGAATTATACTTGGAGTGTTGGTTCTCATAAACCCCAATTCTATTACGTAACCTAGCTTTTCTAACAATGGGTTTTCACATTTATCATTTTTAATCACGCGCTCTTGACTTATGACAAAGTATTGCAACTTTAACATTGTGTACAATGCATTGCAATAATATAAGAAGAATGATACTTGTGAACTTAGAAGACTAATATATAGTCTTCTGCAAACACAGTACATTTAATTACGCAGTTCATCAACGTTTATTTTAAGGGGCAGTGATCAACAACTTGTGCAGCAATAAATCGACAATGTGCAGAGATTAATTGAAACATGTGCAGTGCTATTTTTCATCACTTATTAGTTTGAAATACTCCAAATAATACTGATTTAGATGTTTCCAGTATAGCAACAAATGAATAACTTTGTTAATCCTTAAAATTATGTTATAGGCACTGTGTACAATAACTCTTTTCCCACATTTTGTTCAGTGAAATTCAGTTCAGTTGCGGAAACTTTCACTTGCCCTAATAGTAGGCAGCAAAAGTTGCCGAGATAAAAATCAGATATCTGCTTTTCCTGTAAACCATCGATGCTTGCTATAGTGCAGTATTCCAAAAATACTTAAAAGACTTCATAATAAGTATAAAAAAGTCATAATGTTTGAAATAACTCCAAAGTCAGTTAGGTATCAATCTACAGAGTTCGATAAAGACTAGCCAAATTTGTTTAAAAATGTTATAGAGACTCCTCTATGTTTACCACTTTACCAGGCTGAAGAACGGCTGGAGTTGAGGAGGGGTACTCCGGGGGGGTCCCAATACCGCAATACCGCAGAAAATAGTTGCTAAATACCGCAATACCGCACCAAAAAATGGCAAAATACCGCAAATGATAGAAAACTAAATAATCGAGCTGTCGGTTACGTATAATGTTTTACAGCAATTTGATTCCAGCCTCAATCCACCCTTCTCCATTCAATTCGTTGTTCGATGTATTAGATCGTGGTGAGATCACGATCAGGGATCAGAGAAAATATTGATGAGAGGATAAGGGGAAAGGGAATCATTGATGTGAGTGCTGTAAAACAATATCGACGGTAGAAATTATGAATAAAGAGAATAAACCTGATATAATTGCGGCCCATAAACAGTAGTGGCGCCAGCCACCACAAAGTGGGGAGGGGGAACAGGAAAAGCGAAGGGGGATCTTTTAACCACGCCCATTTTAATCAGAAAGTGCCCTTTTTCTAACAGATGATGGTCCTCACTTACTGTAAATAGTGACGCTTGCTACTGTCAATCATTTGAGATTGAAACATGAGGCAAACAGTTCCAAGTAATGTTGAATATTAAAAATCACTCTAGGAAATAAACAGAACAAGGTTTCAAAAATAAGTAATTTTAAAGCTCTACGTGTTCTAACTGAAATCTCATAAAAGGAGGCCTAAGCAGAGTTACTACACAACATTTTAATCCAATATAAGGAATTGCAAACGAAAATGATCTTACATATCACAGCTCCCCCCCCCCCCCCTCCCGACCATTTTCTGTTCGGATTTTGACGGATGGGAAAATCAATCTTGGCAACAACTGGGGGGGGGGACGCGTCTCCCCCTATCCCCCCCCCTTGGCGCCGCTACTTCTCACAAAATATTTAAATACAATAAAAAATTGTATGCGATCCTGCTTGCAGGGTAACTCTCCGCCATCCTCGATTGCTATCTTCGCTCTCACACATTTACAAAAACCCATCACTGAGACACAGACTATACGCATCACCACAGACAGTATAATAGTCAAAAACGTCATTGGCCCTAGTGCAATTCAAACCTATTCCATCACTCTAAAAATTTAGAAGTTGAACAGATTTCACTTCTTTGTTTGCTGCAACATTCAATAAAGATCCCAGTCGTCCATGATGAAATGTTATGGTGCTGCACCAAATTGCTTCACTTAACATGGAAATGTATTTAAATGCAAACCGGTTCGAAAGGTGAAATTAAATTTTGGATTTATATGGCAAATGTTTGGATCATTCTTCGTCAGGTCGCGTATTGCCTGCTCTCCTCCGCAGGTACTTTTTTCGAGTCTAGCATTCGGAACAGGTGGAGAGAGGAGTAAGAGATTCCTTTTTCCTTAGTTGTATCTCTCCTCTATCAAGTCGTTTCAAAGATGCTCTGTTCTTCTTCAAGAAAATCGCATTAAATGAAATTTGGATATTACTTTTAGAACAATACCGTATACCGCGTCGTAAAAACTCAGTACCGCAGTACCGCTAGTTTTTTCCCTAAATACCGTAATTCCGCAAAAAATTGACACCCGATACAGCAATACCGTAAACCCCGAAGTACCCCTCGTTGAGTATCAGTCCATATGTAAACTTAGTATCAAAATTCACAGATTTAAGCCCCAACTGTGTCATTCGAAGAAACTGATTTCAATTATGTTGTCGAGACTGGAAAGGAGGACATTTTTATAATTATTTTCGCAAACCGAAAATGTAAGAACCTTTGAACTTATGCAGAAAATTATGAATATTGAAGGGAATCAAGATATACTTCAAATCGATTCTTGTCGTTAGCTTGTTCCTTGACATCCTGGGAGCAATGACCCTGGGGTTCACTCATCCTTCGCTCAATCCAGGTAATTCACTTGAATGCTTGGAATATTTTCACCCTTTTTACCAAATCAGTTGATTGTAGTGGCAAAGAAAGGGCCAGTTCTTTGGGGTTGGAACCTTCAGTAAATCTAAACATTTGCGGATTTCCAATGGAAACAATTTTAGTGTCTCGCACATTTATGTATCTCAAACGAAAAACCATCTTCATTCAATTCATTTGGCTTCCAAGATACGCTACTCTAAATAAGCTGAAATACTCGTATTTCATAGATACTAATGCTATGGTTGCATCCCTTTTTCTGTAACAGAGGTAAATCACTTGCAAAACAGGTACAATCATCAAATAATTGCCTGTCAGGTAGAATTAACTTTGAAAAAATATAGATTGTGACTGTGCTGAAAACTGCTTACACCTCTCTTGTCATTAATTTGAAATTCTCCATTTCAGTGTGTCTTTAAAGAAAAGAGAATGAAGTTGATTCCCTGGAGAGATATTTTAATACTTGGTTTGCTCGCAGTTTCACAAGTAGCCGGTTGTAAGTGATTTCGATACTCTTTATCAGGTTATTAGTATGTTTAATAACCCTTTTTGAAATATTTGTCTCAATAACGTAAGCCGAGACCTAGCCTGATTCATAATTTATGTACAAACATGATCCTGCTAAAAGATCTATTGTTCATGCAAAAATAACATTTAGGGCAATAACAGTTAGTCAGGCAAAAAATTTTATAAGATTGAAAAACTCTCTGACGTGTCAAATTGAAAACACCACTCTTTGTAGATAAGTGTCACTAAATTGCCTATCTTTGATACTCCTTTGATATTCCTTTCAAAATTATTTCTTGAAGATTGCCAAGAAACGCATAGCGGAACATCGGGCACAATTGTCTCTCCATTTGATGTTGCAAACCCGACATATTATCCCTTAAAAACTAGCTGCACATACACAATTACTACGCAAGCTGGCCGTGATAATTTTGGCAATACAATCAACCTCGAATTTGTGCACTTTGATCTGGAGCAAAGTATCAATTGTACAAAAGATGTTCTTGAGATTGTGGATAAGAATGGTGCATTGGTTGAAAAGCGATGCGGCAATGATAAAAGGCCTTATGTTTCACAAACAGGAACAATCAAGTTAATTTTTCGTTCTGATACAACTATTGTTCGTACAGGATTTCGGATTCGATATAGAGGTTAGTTTACCTTATACGAAACTGTTTATAATTGATTGATAAGGCAATTGATGATCTACCTTTGGTAGATGTCTTGATAATTGTAACTAATTCGGAACATACGAGAGCAATCATTTGCCATTTGTATTTTTCACATTCACAGCTTATGACTAGGAATTATAATTGGGCTTTTATAACCTTTGAGACTATGTATAGAAATCGCTCAATAAGCTCATGATATCTTTGAATCTATTGTTACATACCTATTTCCATTAAATCTCAGCTAAGACTATGACTGTATTTCTGAGAATTGATTGCTAGCCTCGGGACCTATTCTATATGGGAAATCCTATATAGAAGGATTCATGGTTGATCCATGGATGGTCATTATCAAAAACCTCATTTTATATGGTAAATTGTACATGGCAATTAATAAGTAACTAATGCCCAGGGGGGCAGTAATAAACATTTTGATAAGGATGCCCTTGTTATTTTGTGGGGGTGAAATTTACGAAAATGGCATTTTTATGGTTTCGATAATTTGGAATAAATTTTTTGGGATTGAAAAATATTCCCTTCATTTTTTGGGTACAGAAAAGCAAGGGCGAAAAATGTTATCAGCCAATCAGCAGTTCTGTTTATAACTTGCATTAGGCAATCAAAGTGTTTAAAAGACAATAGAAACCTACGTCCGAGCAGGTCATGGCGGCTATGCAGCCCTCGAGCTGAGATGAAAGCGCCGCGCCGTTGCCGGCTTGCTGCAAGCGGTACTTCATCCTTTCAAGTAAAAAACAATTATTTTTTCAAACATAAAGGGTTATTCTAAATTTCTACTGTGGGCATTTTTAAATTTCCTCCTAATAGCAGAGCTATTACCGGCTAAAGCTAAAATTTTTTTCACACAGCCTCTTGTATTAGCATGTATGGAAGCGAATCGAATTTAAACTCACAAAAAAGGCGCTTTGAATTTAAGAAGAGTTAAAATTCGTGTTTCCACGCCATTTTCGCAGCTGAACGCTTGCAAATCTCTGTAAAGTTCCAGCGAAAACAAAAGAAGCTACGAGCTAACATCCAAAAAAGTAATTTAAAGATAAAGAAACATATTGTAGGAAGGCAAGGAGGTGGTCAGAAAACGAAAAATGTCAAATCAACTTACATCGGCAAAAAAAAAATAAGTGAATTAAACTGCGCCCACAACGCTTTATTTTATTTTCATAGTTCTACTGAAATCGACACTTACCCACAATTTTCACTCATTCCAGTCCATGCTTATCAGTCTACAAAGGTACGTTCGAATCATTTCCATACTTTTGTACCCTCAGGACATGCTAATACAAGAGGCTGTGTGAAATAATTTTAGCTTAAGCCGGTCATATCTCTGCTATTAGGGGGAAATTTAAAAATACCAACGGTAGAAATTTAGGATAATCCTTTATCCTTGAAAAAAATATTGGTTTTACTGGACAGGATGAAGTACCAAAGGCAGCAAGCCGGTAATGGCGCGGCGCTTTCATCGCAGCTCGAGTGCTCCATCGCCGCCATGACCTGCTCGAACGTAGGTTTCTATTGTCTTTCAATCACTTTAATTGGCTAATGCAAGATATAAACAGAACTGCAGATTGGCTGATAACATTATTCGCCCTTGCTGTACAGAAATAGAATGTAGAAAAATGTACTAAGCTTTATTCTCTGCCTAGCCCAAAAACTACTTGACAAATCACTTTTCATGCTAAGTAAAAACGTAAGAATAAAACTTGTGAGAAAGGAAAGAATTTGTTATTTGGGTGCAAGTGTTTTGCAAGTTAGTACTTTTAACTTCCCTCTGGGTAAAAAATCTTAAAAGTATGGAAACGTTTAGAAATCTTATGATTAATGATGCCAGTGACTAATGATATCTTGCCTTCAGTGATTAGCATCAATAAACGTTATTTTTTGTAGCATGCGGTGGTTACTATCGAGATGCATTCACATTTAGTTTAATTTCCCCAAGTTATGGGATTGCACAATACCCAAACAATACAAACTGCATGCATTACTTGGACAGCATAGATGACTTCGGATTCCGTCTAGTCTTCAACGAATTTAGTTTGGAGAATAGCGCAGGCTGTATTAACGACAAATTTTCAGTATATAAAGGTTACAGCACTTCAAACTCTGATTTAATTGGAAGAAAATGTGGCAAAAACAAAACAGAGATTATTTCAACATCAAAAGTCCTCACAACAACATTTGTTACAAATCAACAAATCTCTGATAATGGATTTAGTATATCAGTGTACGGTAGGCAAACCGTTTTTTTGTCAATAAAAATGTTTTTCTAAGAATTTTTTTAATTTGTTTTAGAGTCTAAATCAGACACCACATATAAACTGGAAAATAGTTTCAGAACAGAACTCAGGCTGTATAAAGAAGGTTCTAGTTAGTTAAATATTAATCTAAATCAAAGCCAGCCAATCACTAGGATTTTGAAGACAATGATTGTTGAAGAGTTAAAAAAAATAAACATCTTGTTTCCGAACTAGGGTGGTTTGATGTATCTGTGGGTGAAATGCAGATATAAGATAGCTTCCTTTCAATCATCATGCATGGATCGTGTTCATCGATAGCATAATAGGTCAATAACTAACGCATTTGTACTACTGCCTTCTATGATCCGAAACCACTAAGCTGAGACTGTCAAAACTTAATGTAACATTTTAAAACCAACACTTTGAAAGCTTCCACTTTTGATCTTTTCTGGGAGAAAAGACAAATCTATTTCTGATACACAAAAGCATCTGGACTGTACTAAGAACCCTTTCATCATGCAGATATAATGGAATTTAATAACATTACAATTATCAGACATCTGTTATTGCTACCCATGTTTCAGTCATATTTAATTTGATATTTCATAAAATTTGCATTAATTTACATCGCATTAGGCATGGTTCCCTTTAAAGTCAATTTCATCTTCAATGGTTTTTTGGATATTCTTGTAGATAAAGGAAATTTAGATCGATTTTGCAGATAAAGAATTATTTCTATAACAAAATATTTTTAGTTTGGCATGAAATTTCTAAGTTAATTTTCTTTAGTGCATCAAAATGATTCACTTTGTTCCGTCCCTGCTTTCCAATGACCTATTCACCTTTCCCTTTGTCATAGGGCAAGTAAATTTTTATTTTTGTTGAAATAACGCATAAAACGATTTATTTTTGACAGCTTGCAGTCGGTTGCTTACAACTCATAGTGGATACATCATGTCACCAAAATTCCCACTTGAGTGCGAACCCGGCGCTTTTTGCATTTATGAGATCAGACATAATCCCGGCTCCAAGCTGAAGATTGAGTTTCAAAACTTTGTTCAATATGGTAATGACTATTTGATAATCAAAAATGGCTCAATGTCATCAAATGCCATCTCCCATAACATCACTAATACTGTGGATGTTGAGCGTGAAGTATATGGCAATGTAATTTTCTTAGAGTTAAGCTGCGATATACGCAGATCAGACCAATATCATGGATTCAAGCTGCATTTCTATGACAATCAAGGTAAAATTTTTTCTTTTGTAGGCTTTTCTATATACCGCTTAACTCAATGAAACGTAACAGATCCCAAACATCAGGACATGTTAAAAGGCATAATTTTTTGATAATGTTAGCGAAATTTGAAGTCATCTAAAGTAATAGCGCATCGATTTTTTTTTCAAATATTATAATATGTTTAAAGTATAAGTCTACAGCTGATGTGAATACAACATACGTTTGAATACTGCTGAATGTCAAATTAAGGTGCTTTTAAAGCAAGAGTGGCTTTGGTGTCAAAATGATGAAATCTCATGCTCTCTTTTATCAACCTTAACACAAACTGCGCTTGGATTTGTCCATTTGTAAGCAAACACTTATAACGTTTAGGTTCTCAAAGTATTCTTAACTATTTCGTCCAGCTGTAAGCCTAAAATTGCCGTCCCATGAAATTAAATTTTAGAAAAGAGAAAAAGAGTTTGGCATTATAAAAATGCGTTAAAAACTTTTTTCACATTGTTTCGAAATATTTTTTTCCAGGTTCATGTAGCAAGTATAAACCTTGCAAGAACAATGCAACATGCACCGACGTAAATACAAAGTTTGGTGCATATAATTGTTCTTGTCCACTTGATTATGAAGGAAAGAATTGCTCCGAGAAAATCATTCCCTGCAATAGCAACCCATGTTTAAACAATGGACAATGCACTAACATTCCCAGCACCAACAATCAGCCACCAACCTATAAATGTAAATGCAATGGAGATTATAGTGGTCAGCAATGCGAATCTCAACTTGGTATGTACCTTAATGCTGTGAGGGGTAGAATTTGCTTAGCAGCCAAAGGATCGTATGCTACGATCATTTTTACCGACTCCCTGAAAATTTCTCCACACTTCGAGACTATTTATAACGGATTCTGCCGATGCAGAGTGAATCTGGTACATTTATCAACATGATCCTAGAAATCAGCTCAATAACGAATGTCTAATCATTTCAATGAACAGTTCAACACATCAACCGACACCAACTTTTTGCACTACCTTAAAGTGTCACTAAACTTTTAATTCATTCCTGGACCTTCAAGAGGACCAGGTACATTCGGTATACATCAGAGAGGAAAACATAAAAATTAATAATAAGCAGCATGAATACAATTTTTTTCTCTTGAACAAGAGGGTTTGTATAACTTGGGCTATCTAAGACCTGATGCAGGCGACTGATGCCTATATATTTCAAGATTGATGTGATGTAAAATTTGATGCGTCCATGCATTCATACATAGTCTATGTAAAAACTAGAAATGAAAATTTGAGCTATCAATGTGTATGCACCTATTCATGTAAACATATGAATATGATATTTTATCTATATTGTAAACAATCAGATAATTAAATGGGCTCCGTTTTACAATCTTTTCGCGTTTGCTCAAGCACTATCTTAGGATGTGGTTTGTTGAAGTAATTCTGATTATTGAAGCAATCTTAAAATGGCATCAAGACTCATAATTTTACCGAATTCACATTATCAACACAGACAAAATTCACATAATGGTTACCAATGTAAGCCATATATGATTGAATTAGCGTCACCAAATCTATTGCATTCATCACAAGCTATTAAAACTCTATCTATTATGCTGTCCAGCCTAAATCTGGTGGAGTTTAATTGTATTCCACAAATAGTAGTATAGAGAGTGAACAGAATCCCAATTCGCAATGTCAGAATAAATAGATAGATTTTTAACATTTCACATTACACTGATAGTGAGACTAGCCTATCCTTTCAGATAACACTGATAGTGAGACTAGCCTATCCTCTTGCCGGTACATCATCTATTTGAATCCATTATGCTACTCTGCCAATCTGCCAATGAATTGCCATCTTGTTACATTCTATCGTTTTAGGTGCCTGCCAGAAGTATAACCCATGCCAAAATAATGGACAATGCACAGACATTGACAAGGCAGCCTATACGTATCGTTGCACTTGTCCACTTGATTACACAGGAAAGAACTGCACTCAAAAAATTATTCCGTGCAATAGTAGTCCCTGTTTGAATGGTGGAACATGTACTAATGTTCCGAGCACAAGCACGATACCACCATCATATAGCTGCAGGTGTACAGAGGAGTTTAGAGGTCGATCATGTGAACATTTCATTGGTAAGTCCATTAATGTATTGAAAAAGACTATGCAGAGTAGTTCCAAATCAATGATCAGAAGCAAAAATATGCTGCTAGATGTGTCCCTGTTCTTACAAAATATGCTGTATTTGTATTATATTTCTGTTCCACACTACCTAGCATCTTTTTTCTCACTTAATTGCGGCTATATTAATAGAGGGGAAATTTTATCACGCCATCAAAAGGAATCCATTTTCTAATACTTGTTACACGTTCTTTTTTTATAATATCATCGAATTTCGATGAAGCCTAGTTATGTTCTTAACTATTTTGGTTTGAAAGCAAAGAATGTTCTTAACATGTTCTTAATTTCCTTGCTTTTAAAATGTGCACTGATTTCTAAAAAGAACGATAATTGCTCTGAAAAGGAGCTGCGGGTTAAATTTTAGTACCTGTGTCTGTGAATTCATCTTCCATCTAATGAAAAATGTTTGGCTAGACAAAACTTGAAATAATAATTCCAACACTTTTAAAACACCATTCTAGCACTGAATTTTGCTCTTTTTATCTTACTTTTTGACGAAAGCTTTGAAACTATTTTCTTAACATGTTCTTAACTATCAGGTATTTGAAGCCTTATGTTCTTATATGGTTTTTTCTTCTTTTAAAAAAACGTGTATACTAAATTTAAGTAAAAGTAACTGAATCATTGTTAATGCATTTCCATCTCTGTTTCTTTGCATATATTACGTACACAATAAGATCGTAAAAATGCATCAATATTATTTTCGTTAAAGATGGATGCAAAGAATACACAACAAATGATAAATGGCAAAGAAGCATAAACTACAAAGATACAATATCGTTTTGCGACTCATCTTTGCAGTTTTCCTGGTACCGTTTCATCAGCAAGGCTGGTCCAGATATGCCGACTAGATGCCCTGAAAAGAATTCTTGTGGTTTGTTCTTTCCACATTTCAAATTACTTGATGCAAACGTGTAGAGAAATAGAAGAAAAACAGCTTTTTTCTAGTGTTGCACAAAGTCTTCCTTGGGCTATGTATTTCATAAAACATCCATTCAGTATTTCCTTTACATTTATGCATAATAATGTCATCTAAATGGCCCCAAAAAAATCGAGATAGAGACAGGTAATATTTCAGAAAATTTAAATGACATTTTCGAATGCTGTGAACTATTGTAGGTACTACTGGTTCTATTTGGATAAATGGTACAATAGACTTAGACATTGGAAATGAAAGCGACGTTATTGCATGTGCTCGAAATGCAACTGACTGCTGTTCAGCGTCATGGGATATCCGAGTCAAGAGGTGCAGGGAAGTGAATGGGACTAGTTTCAACGTTTACCGCCTTAGGATGCCACCGTCCTGCCCGATGTCGTATTGTGCCGGTATGCATTTATTCTGAAAGATAGCTCTAGTTTTATCGCTTATAGTTTTTAACCAAAAGAGAGGTGCTTGTGCCGTTTAGTCAGACAAAATGATTGTTTTCTCCCGTGGCTATGATTCTATGTTCTTCGAGATTATATTATATTAATAATGATAATTATAATAATAATAATAATAATAATATCGAATGTTTACCCTGGATAAACACTTCAACATGAACAGCTGTTATCAATGTGCGTCCAGGAATGCTTTTATGACATAAAATTAGTAATGCTTTTGAGATGTACAAAAATGACCGAGACATGATACTTGGTAATGAATAAAGAGCAAAATGTTTAGAAAGAGGAGAGCACATAATTGTGATGCTATTGTTTGCGATACAGCAATGGCAAGGTGCTTAGTTGACTTACCGTAAATCCTCGAATTAGCCCCCAGGAGGCTTATTTATTTTTCACATTGTTGGAGGGGGGCTTATTCGAGGGGGAGGGGATTTTAAAGCTATCTGAACTATTGCACATAAAAAAAATTCATTTTTAAATTTTCGTTTTTTTTCATAATAAAAGATAATATAAAGTCAATAATAAAAATATAAAAACTAGTCCCTAATGTCAATTTCCTCATCCTCTGCTACGTCTACGTCCAGGATCAGGAGTTCTGGACAAGCTCCCTGAAAGTCAGTGTCATCACGAATAAATGAACTCGCTCTACGCAACGGAAACATTGTCAAAAGACATCGTTTGTTTTAATTTATAATTGTTTTATGGACATTAAATTTATATGTCCAAGGGCATGAATTTTTTCTGGTTTAACTCAAAATACGCCATTGGGAACTTCAGAGAGCAAATTTCAGCATGTTAGGGTTGGGGGCTTATTCGAGTGGTGGGGGCTTAATAACGATCTGTAGTCCAAGGGTGGGGGGGGGGGGCAATTCGAGGATTTGCAGTAACTTTCAAAAATTTCAAACTAAATATTAGTTTCTTCTAATCTCTGGGATATGATAATCATTTTCCCTAAATGACTCTGGGATATGATAATCAAAATCCCAGAGTCATTTAGGGCCAGAAGTTCCCAAACTGATCTGCTCATATATCATAGAGTCTGTTTTTCACAATTTTTTCATCATCACGAGTAATTTTTTTATTATTAAAAGATTGATGAACGTTCTCAGCATCATTTTTGCAAGATATGTCTTAAAAAATAAAGCAAATGACCACCAGGATTGCCTGAAATTCAATATAGCTTTTCCAGATATATATGGAAGTTTCTTAGCAGATAAAATACTGCATAATAATCGAACTAGCTATCAAACTCTTATAACCATATCATTATTGAATCATGATCGAGCCTGGTCTGCATTTCGACAATATATATAATGATTCGGGGTGTTCTGAACAATCTAATTTACCCTTATCGGTAAAACAGACCCTTGATAAGATACGGTGGAATAAATGGTGGAATAAATGGGAGGATGAATTGGTAGATTGGTGGATTGGTGGGTGGGTGGATAGCTGGGTGGTTGAAAAGGTCCCCGGACAAAATTCATGCAAAGCTGTCAAAATCATTAATTAATTAAGGCAAAGTGACTAATCAATAAGACGCTAGAGCAACGCTAGAGAAGCATCAAGGATTAGCCATGGCTAGCTATTCTCAATTTAAACGGATTTTGAAAAAATGTCATATTTTGAAAGCAAAAACATAAATATTATAAGCTTAGAATAATTCCATATGAAACGAGAGTGGTTTTGAAAGCAAAAAAAACACAAAATTTTATTTTATTTTTCTTATAGGCACTGAAGTAAGATGCCCTCTCAATTGGAACTCTGTCACTGGATTCACTCCTAACTGCACTGGTATGTACTTTCTCACAGCGAATGATACAAGAGAAACACGAATGTAGAACTCTCCTGATTTTGTTCGTTCGATAATCAGCATCTCTTATATCTATTTTTTGCACAACATTTATGTTAAAAAAAGCAGAGAATGCTTCATACTAGAAAGTGTTAACCAATACCGCTGCATCATTGACGCATGAAATTGCATCAAGTTAACTTATTATAAAGTTGGCTGTAAAATTGAAGATGATTAACAACAAAAATGTCAATTTCAATCTAAAATTTGGGTTTTTTTTTATATGATTGCCGTCTATCATCCATAATGATTTCTTCCTAACTGATAAGCAATATCTAAAACAAGATGCTTGAAACTATTTTGCATGATATTGCTGCCATTATAAAATGCCTTGGCCGATAACATAGACCTTTTCCCGGATTTAATGGAAAATATAGCTGTTCAATATTCCGCTGCTCTAGCTATAACCGGTACATAAAGAGGAACTTCGCAAGAAAAGCTTTATGCAGATCTTGGCTGGGAATCACCCAGTTCCCGTAGGTGGAGCAGACATCTTACCTTGTTTTACAAGATTGTAAATAATCTAGCCCCTGATTTTACAATAGATCAATCCCTCAGCTTCATCATTCTCATTACACTCTTTGCAAGCAGGATGTCGTAGGGCGAATAATGGCCAGGATGGAAAAATCCAAATCTAGCTTTTATCCTCACTGTCTATGTGAATGGAACTAGAACTCAGACTTGCAGCATCTTTCGCTGTTTTAAGAAGAATTTATCAGTCTTCCCCCCCCCCCAGCATAACCCTGTCTTCAGAGTACATGACCCTATAAGCTTATCTTAACAGTTGGTTTAAACAAATTAAACTTCCACAAATTCAAACAAAATTTTGGGGATACTTTTAACTCAATGTGCCCTACAAGTGATGGCATTGAGTGTGCAGAGCACTTCTTGTTGCTTTGCCCTTTTTTTGATGCTAAACGACGAGATTTTCTCGGTAGATTCTGTGATTTCTTGCATCCATATAGACATAGTAGTCTTTCAAACAAGGTTCTAACTCAGTTTTTACTGTATGGCCATGAAAGTTTTCTTACGACCTCCATGGAACTAAATATATTTCTACAGTGCATCGTCAAAACTGGATTATTTGCATGTGTTGTTTCCAAATCTGTAGTTTCAGTTTAAGTGGTTCTTTCCTCTATATTATTTTTATTTATCCCTTTTGGGTTGACATAGCTTTTTGCAACACGGTGTTATTCGTATAGAAAAATAAATACCATTGTCATAACAATTTATAAAAGAGCCAAATGCGCAAAACTTCAAACAAATAAACGACCAATTTAGATTCCATCTTTTGTTACACTTTTGGCAAAAAAACATATTTCAATACCTACCTACCTACCTGCCTATCCAGGGCCGCCGAGAGGTTTTCAGGGCCCAGGGGCAAAACGGCAGAATGAGGCCCCATGTGACTGTGATCGAAGCTAGCAGAAGGGGCAAAAAGCAAGGAAAACTGGCGGAACTGAATCTGGAGGCACTCTTAGAACCTTGTAGGCTGCTCCTATTGGGAGATTCGTTGAATACATCTAAAGAGGCTATAAATAATATGTTGATATTAGTCGATGAAGCCCCCTGGACCCAGAGGCCCTAGGGCAAACTGCCCCCTCTGCCCCTCCCTCTCGGCGGCCCTGTACCTATCTATCTGCCTAACCGGACATCGCAGTCCACAAAACTACCCATATCATGTACTCACTCTTCGTACATAAATAGTAGTTAATGTACTTTTTGATTGTGCAGTTGAACGTTTCCGCAGCTCAAAGTAAAATACAAATGAACAATTTATTTATTGTTATTCGATAAGTTTGAAATTTATATTTTAGAAACAACAAACCTTATGGGTGACAAATTTTAAGAGGATTAAAAATGATGCGTGGATCTAGATACATCCCGCCTACGCTTTCAAATTTATTAATTGTCTGCTCTTTAGAACATCTTTTGAGAATTTGGAAATATGCTTTATTTTGAAACGCTCTTATCTTTCATTTAGAGTATTCTAATCTCTTACTTGCCAATTCTATGCCAATTCAAAAGATTATCTTGTTATCTGTTATATGCAACAAACATTTTCTGCTAAATGTTTGGACGTGCTTTCTCTCTAACTCTTTGCAAAAGTATCCTATCAAACTGACGAAATTTGTAAAAAATTTAGTTTAAAGCAAAAACTTATAACATTCTGAGTTTTAGAAGAAACCTATAACAAATTTTATTTTCGTGTAGAGATGTATCCCAAAATCCTAGAAAAACCAAGGTTCTTCCCTGACGTCGAAAACAATCGGTTGGTGTTCAAGTGTGAAGTAAAAACTGATACAAAAGAAGAAGTTGCTAGATTTCATGTGACATGGTACGAGGAGTTCCCATTGAGACAAATCAACCAGATTGACATCTTAAAAGGAACCGAAAGAATAGCAAGATTGCAGAACCCATTGAATTCTACATATGGTACGCCACTCTTTCGACTTGGCAAGCGGGTGAGTCAAGCGCATTGACTGTTATAAATTTTGACATTAGGAGTCCTTTTAGTGTCAGCAAATTTTTATAGTATTTTTAGTTATCTACAATCCCCGCCAAAATCTCGGAGCACTAGCCATATTTTTTCTGTCTTTTAAATGATTTCATAGCTAATTCTTGTCCGGAATAAATGGGAGCAAAATGGCTATGTATTGTTCATTCTAATGAATATTTCTTTTTTGGTAAGGGCTAGCCACCAGCTTTTTGAGTCCTGAAACCACTAAGCAATCTGTAAAGCATCAGTGTTTAGCTGTTTGAACGACTTTAAGCAGGAATAGTACAAACAAACCGCCACTCCTCCACACATAATTTGTGATCGATAAAGTTTCTAAAATTTTAATGAAATTGCATTGTTGTAATAGCAATCAAAAACTGGAAGGCATAATTGAATCGATTTCATTCTTTATAAAGACAGAAACAGGAACCTAAAAAGACTGCTCATAAGTGTATAATATTGGCGATATATTTGGGAGTTTGTCAGTAATTGAAAGGGCAGAAAAAAGAGGTTGTTTCGGTTGAATGATTTAAACATAAATCTTCCAAAGAATTCCCTAGAGTTTCACAAATTTAGACGTTTTTTAGTGTTGTGTCAGGCTGTGTCAGGGCCAGGGTTTTTCGTAGGTGTAGATAAAATGGTGTTATCGTTCCAAGAATAAAATTTAAAGTTTAGGATTGGAGCAAAATAGCGATAATTAAGAACTTTTTAGAACCCGTTATTAGGGCAAATGTGTCAGCGCATAAGTAAATGAATTTTCCTTGACACAATTTTTTAGATTTAGAATAAATTGGTGATATGAAGTTCATTAGCATTTTTTTTAATGTTGAATCTTTTCTTTCTTTGATATCAAATATTTTATATGCCTAGATGTTCTGCAAGGTTTACAGTTGGTATGAAGGGAGGCCATATGGTAAGGTGAACTCGCCTGTGCAAGAAAGCAACCATTACTTTGCCGGTGTCATGGTAATTACCATCCATTAATTGATTATACAGAAATTAACATAATATACCCAAATACATTGAACAAGTTCAATGAGAGATTGCCACAACCAAAGGCAGCATGTTGTTACTATCAGCATTGGTACTAATTTTTATCATTGCCAAAATTGCACTGCTTGAATTATTATTAATTGACAAGTCATGGACGCACTATTCACACTAGCATCTTTTGAATGATAATGAGTCATGTTCACATTGCAGCAGAGAACGCAATGGCCTGAACCGACTTTGGATTTAACTGAATGCGTAGTAAAAAACAATTAAATTGATCTAAAGAAAAGGTAAAATATTTCTCACCAATGATCTAATCTACTGCTGACCTCACAATTGTATATTTATATGAGATTTGTTTCTCTACTTTGCCATTAGGTTCAGCCGAGTAAAACGCAATTTAGTGTAAAGGAAGACGGTCCACCACTGGAGTTAACTCTTAAAATCACTGTGCCAGTTGTTTGCAGCGTTGACAGAAATTGCAAAGTCATAGTCCGCCTTGTGCAAGATAATTCAGAAATATTCCTCAGTCTGTGTGCCATTAGATATGAAAAGGGAAATGCCGTACGAAGCCAAGTCTTTAAGATTACTGCAAAAACTGATTTCATATACAATAGTTATAAGAAAACAGTGATCCAGTTTTTTTTTGAGAACCTGACAGAACCTGTCGATTTCATTAACCACCACAAAATTCCTGATATTCAGGTAAGTGTCATCTAATTTCATTGCAAAAATATTCATTGATGAATGAAATATATTAGATTACCATACTAATTTTAAACAGACATGCTAACATTATATTTTTTAGGTGTCCGCACATGGCAGGCATTAAATATAACATTATAAAGACTTATGACTAACATTATATATTCCTCAAGTTATTATTTCTGTTCCCAAGCTTGCATTCTGTATCGCCTTTTTGCTTGGTCAAGCTTTGTCAAAGACTAGTTTACTTGCACAGCATTCAGACGCTGGTATAAATCTTTCAAAGCTTCTGACTTGATATAATCAGTAACAGTTTTTAAGATGCTGCATCCTCGCCTCCTCATGTCTTGTTTACAATGTCATGCATAGTGAAGATCGCCAGTTACCACACGGATAAAAGTTTTGTTAATTTTAAGTTAAACCAACATTGAATACGCGGAAAGCTGCAAGTCGATAACAAATGCTATGAAAACAGTGATAGGACAAGATACTTTTTGACAAATGACTTTCAAGAAAGTTGTTCTTCAAGCCCTTTGCGCTCGGGTTTTTGCAACATATCCATTGTCGGTTTTAAAATTATTCTAACAAAATTTTGTTTGATCATTATCACGTTAAACTATCTGAACGAGCTTTTAAAATTCTGTTTGATAAGCAGGGCTCTTCTTATACCTACAACTACTTTCGGAGAAATTGCTGGTAACAAAAACCTTATTAGTTATTTACTGCAAGGAGATAAATTTGACTGTCCAAAGTTATGGATCTAAACCTTGGACATTAAGGTACCTTCTCCTTAGTGAATAAATAAATTTCTGCTGGAAAAGGTCGTTAGCTGAATCGAAAAATTTAAGCAATGAGACTTGATCAATAAACAACTGCAGAATCGAAGAAAACGGCAAATAACAAGACGATCTCTGAATAAAAATACTAAATAACTGCTAATGTGTGTAGATTTAAAATTGTAGCATTTTGTTCCCAATCAAAAAGTTTCCTTTGATTGATAACAGGTTATAAATAATACAGGTAGTCTGACGTGTATGGTTTCTCCATTTTACTTGGCTAATCTAGTACGATTAATCGATTTTCATGTCTCTTATTCTATCCATGCGCTTATTTAACAGCTAAAGATTTCATCTAAAATTCAATTGCCTATGCCTCCTACATATATAAGATGTGTATTCCAGATATACTGATCCTGTCATGGCGATTTAGGGCAGGGTATTAATTCAGGCCAGGTGCATAAAAATGCGAAATGCTTTTGACCTGAGTTAATTTTTACTCAGAAAATACTATGAAGGGCAACTGTAACCAGATAAGAAAAATTCTCTCAGAATTGTTAGCCATAACCCTCACAAAATCAGGTCTCGAGGCTGCACTTTCCACATCATAGGGAGCGCGAATGGCCGTTGGTGCATCGGCTCAATACGCTCACTTATTCCCCCAAAAACTTACAAACAAATGAATTTTATAAACCAAAATACAAGCAAAGTTGATTTCTGGGCAGGGAATGGACAAGAAAAGCTTTCTTTTCTCACTAATAAGCTGATGCACCTGTCCTACCTTAGATTTAAAACCGATTAATTCGACAAAGCCCAAGGTATGAAAGCAAGAATAAGACTGAAGTTAAATACTATATCTTGAAATTGATTGATGAAAAAACCCAAGTTAAATGAGAAGAAAGAAAAAAGGGGGGTAGGACCCGATACACTCCAAAAGACTGCCCAAATGATCCGATAACCAAGGAAAGACAAACAAATCTGAAACGAGAATAACTGATTGTCAAAATACATTTAAACGAACAACTAGATACCTATCAAACAACACTAGAAAAGGGGATGGGAGGGGAAGGGAAAATTGGAAGCAAAACGTAACACGTTTAAATTAGCAAGTGATGCCCCTCCCATGCTTGGGAATATAAATAGTACTATTGTCCCAAGGGACGCAAAAAACTAGGCAAGCCAGCTGTTTAGGCCCTGAATCATTTGGTTAAACCAAACGAGATTCACATTCAATCTTGACAAACACCTTTATAAGCAAGAAGGCGGGAATAAACGTACCAAGAGGCAGTACACCAACCACTTCATTACATTCAATACTCGAGAGATGCGCATATAACAGGTTTTCTTCGTTAAATTAACTCTGATAAAATTTCATTTTATCACCATTTCAATCCAACCTTTTCAAAATAACCAAGAATCGTCCATTTTTTTGCCTTGCAGAAACTCATGAAGCCCTGATTAGCATATTTTCAATGCTAAAAGAGTGATGGACTGATTAGGATATTTTCAATGCCTAAACGAGCTCACATTTAAGCGAAAGTTTCTTCGAAAACTTATCAATTTGATAAATACGGCCATGACTCTTAATGCAATTTCGTCATCATTTCAAACCTGTGAAATTTGAAAAACTAACATTATATCCTGCCTCTTTAGTAAAGATTTTCGTTAAAGTCATACCTTCCACATACTCTCTAATCCTGCCCACTGGCGTTTATCAAAAATGCCAAAATTCTCATCAATATCAATTTTCAACTTAATTCTACAGTCTGTATGGCAAATTCATTGATTGACATTAATGTTCAATTCTTTCAGATATCAATTAATGACATTATCAGCTATTATACTTGCACCTCAGCTTCAGACCCGTACATCTCAACATTTGGTGGAGGGTAAGTAGAACTACATTAAGAAGATGTAATGTTGCATCATCATCATCATCGTCAATTTATCATGTGAATAGTAAACTCATTAACTGAGCTTGATATGGTTTTTTTCTTTGTAGAGGCTATTTTCAAGTATCTGCTGGTGACTATGTTCTTGTTAAAAGTACTACCCGAGTATTTGAGGTATATCTATCTGTTATTAATTAGTTGTGTTATGAAGAAGTTTAACTGTATTGTTGTCATTGAATTGAAATATTGTCCCTCTTATAAGGTGATTAAGCAAAATTTAGCCGAACTATTTACAAATTTAGTATTTTTAATGCAATATTTGTTTAATTCATGTAGAGGATAGTTTTGTTTTATAAAATTAGGCCCTTTAGTGAAACATGTCAACAAAAATAGATAAGAGACCTAGCTGGGATAAAAATTTGACTTAACTGCATTTTAAATTGTGTATATCCCCTTCTATGATAGCCATGATAAAGTCTCGTTTGTTTAATTTCATTTATATTATTAAGACATAATCATTAACATCATAGAGACATAGTGACCTACCAACGAAGTCCGGATTGATAGTTCAATATTTTGACTGAAATTCGATAAAGATTTTCTTGTCTAATTAAAGTTTTGCCAATGACCTGCTTTCAAGTATTTTTATCAAAGTATGAAGGGTAATATTAGCAATGAATATGTATTCCAGTTCTTAATCTAACTATTTGGCTACTAGGTGCAAGCAAGGACATACTATTGTGCTGCTGCTCGAAGCGGTGTCTGCAACTGCGGAGTTGCAGCACGAGAGGGCAATGATGTTATTATTATTGATTTTTGTTCTGGAGGACAGTCGGCAGCATGGTTTGCAAGCAAAAGAGAACCAGCTTATGGCACAAAATTATACAGGATATCAAATGGCTATAGTGTATGTCATTTGTATCTATACTGACTTAAGACGTGCTTTTTTGAGGATAACATGGTAACTAGCACATGTTCCTCTAATACCTAATTTTGTCTATTAAATTAGCGGATTAGATTCACTCACACTCTTCCTTACAAGACAAAAGTTGTACTTTCTATGTTGAATAAATCGTAAGATTAATTTCTTCGCTTTGTAGCATAATGCGAATACTAAGCAATGCCAACTCAAAGCATTGTGTTCAACTAAATGGAAAAAACTAAATTTTCAAATGAAAAATGTAAATATAGGAGGGCGTCTATGGAAACGCAACAGCAACACTCGACATCCAATGAATTTTCACATTGCCAGCCACTCACCATATTTTCAGTTTTCGGGAAACGCAGCTTAGCAATCACTCTTGATATGGGATATGGGATATCAATAAAGGGCCAGGGATTCACTCTTGATTAATGATGATGTCTCTGATTAGCGTCGAAACATTTAACAATCGGATTTAGAACGTCATAGAGCAACTGATTTGTCATGCATGTTTTAATTGGAATTTCGTCATTGGAAAAGTTTATAGAAATGTCTATCATTGTCATCATCCTCATTGTCACCATGTTTTAAAAATCATAATTAGCAAGTTTGAGAAATTTTGTAATCAATTTAATGGATATGAGTTATATTTTGCAATCAACCAAACAACCTTTCACAGCGTTGCTTACAATAGAGAAACTAAGAATAAATCAAAAAAGTTGCTCCCGCTACATTCCTTCTTTTGTAAGCTTTTTAAGTTATCAAATCTTCAATGGGTTCTATGCAATAGTGCAAATGAATATCTTAGTAGAGGCAAAACTTTTTCATTCTTCTTGCAGATAATCTTTCCTTCTGGCGCCCAAATACATCTGTCAGGATCATCAATAACAATTTACATTCCTTGGAAAGATTATTCAACAACGATCGGTGGTTGTCATTCTGCAGGGGGGTGGTAAGTTAAATTTATACATCTACCTTCCGAACACGGGAGCCCTTAGCCATTTCATAAAAATTGAGATATCAGGACTGTTTGTAAATTGTAAAGATTTTAAAATCACTGTGGATATCAATCAATATCATGCTTCGTTTTTCAATCGTTATGTTATATTTTTCATATTTGAAATATAATGACTGAAACAAACCAGACAATATCTGTTCATCTTTTTATCAAAGGGATTGCATTTCTGTTGTACAGTATTTGCAAGTGAATACGAATAAATCCAGATACTTGATTATTATTCTGATATTCACATAATTTCAAGATTGTACAAAATGATAATGCAGTATCACGAGTATCTGCAGTATCATTTTAGATTAATGTAAATTATTATGGCGATCTAAGAATGACTAACACATCACTCATTGAAATACCACTTTATCAATTCTTTGACCAAACTTTGCTTCTAAGGGAAGACATAGCGCGGGATTTTTTGTGAACTTTAATTTGATATTTCTATGGTCTGTGATGCAGGTCTATGTTTTATTTCCTTTAAAATTCTCTGTTAAAGTAATATTTTTCATGGTCATGTATAGGTTCAGTCAATGGGGTAGTCTGTTCAACTATCAGGACAACGTGCAGGGCTGCCAGACGCAAACTCGAAAGTATTACTGCATCTGCAAAAAGGATTCTAATGGGTACCAAGAAGACTGTTCCCATAGGACATTAATCGGTAGAGAAAACTATTATGATGGCTTCAGTCAAATGACTCTGCTACTGCACCCAGCAGTTAAAGCCTGCAATACCAAAGTAAAAGAGCCATCTATTGTTTTACCTGATATTACCAAAAGAAATGAAACATATACACCATTACCACCTACCGGACCACCTCCAACCTTTCCAACGATAACTGGAAAAAAGAAACCTGTTGTCAGACAATACTGTGAGAACCGAATAAGAAACTCAGCAGTAGGGAAAGCATGTTCAATTATTCCAAACTTTCCATTTCAAAATTATATCGACATATGCGTCCAAAATGTTAAGGTAAGTTTACGATGTTTTTATAGGTTGAATTTAGATTAATATAACAAAACTGTAATACACATATCATATTATAAGATAATCAGAGGAAAAATAACATCAAATAATAAAAACACTCTTCCAATCATGCACATATCACATATCAAAACATTCAGCAAACAGTAAGGCCAACCAATCGAAAGTAAATGGATTCAGTCAGTTTTATAGTAGGCTACCCCGATCCTAAATTGTATTGAAAAAAAACAGTTAACTGAAATCTGCTTTTTTATACGTTTTGGCAATTGTCTTAAATGTAACAATAATAAGGAATTTAGTTAGAATAGAATTGCAGAAGAATTTTTAAATCCATCAATGCTCGACACAGGAAGCATTTGCATTGCAGAAGGTAGTTAATACTCCAAGGTCTTCAATAGAGGGTCCCTTTTTCTCTTCTACTAAATTGAGAACAATTTGCTTTCCTCGATTTGGCTTTAAGTGCAAATGACAATAATACTATTCTTAAAACTATGCATCTACTCATCTTTGATCTGCTTTGCTGCGATTTATGAGGTATAATCAAATTAACCTTACTTAATTCAATATTTTTGCAGTTAACTGACACATATGACTTCACCCTTGATGTAATAATGGCACTGCAAAAAGAATGTCTAGACATTATGAGAAAAAATGAAACCTATAGAGAACGTGATAATAATCGTACTGGTATCCGACTTCCAAAAAATATCACAGATACACTGTGCCCTGGATTGTGCAATGATAATGGGAGATGCGTAGAAGGTGTTTGCATTTGCTATACAAATTTCACTTCAGATGACTGTTCCATTGATACAAACAGGGGACCAATAATAACAGAAATTCGTTATGACGGAATTTGCGACATACAGTCAAGAGATGATTGCCATCTTGTAAGAGTTCTTGGGAGCAATTTAATGCAAACAAACAAATCGTCATGTCGTACCACTAAGCTTCGGGTGAGATACATTTGCATTTTAATTCATAATGTTTTTATGCTCATCATTTCAGTGACTTAAATTGTAAAATTTCATTTATCTGCACCACGTTAATCTTTTTTGATCCACAACCTGGTATATCCTTTTTAGTCATACATGCATCTTCAAGTTTAAGGCTTTGTTGTATGACTCCAGCAAAGATCGAGGAATACCACTGAAGTTTGTGTTAAGCTTCAAATCAATTTTTCAAATCAGTGTAAACAATAGGGCTTCTCCAATGGTCGGAGGGCTTGCTGATGTCAATTCATTTATAGATAGGAAATTAATTCACCTTGTTCCAATATGAAGATTACATGGTTAAAAGCGGTATTACTTCCAAAACTTTCAGGACCAATCAATCACTTCTTCTGAGCACCACACTGACTGGTCAATTCATCAATATAAAATTATCAAATGTAAAAGTTTTTTTTCGGGAGAAGTAGGCCAGGTTGTCTACTCTGGAGATTGATGTTGAGTGTAATTGCCTCTAGCTCATAGAATGTTGTATGCTACAGTAATATGTTCTATGTTGTATTCTCCATCACTACTCTTTGATTCATGTAAAGATTCTAGAAATTTCCTTTTCATAGCCTGCTGCTTCAAATATTGTGCCAACGTCTGACCAAGTTCTACATAGATTCGACCTGCTGAGTTTTGCAGAAGTATTATGTACCATGAAAGAACATCCTCTTCAGCCACACAAAAAAAGAACTGTTTCTCATGTCATTTATAAAGTCGATCTGACAACCGATGGCACAAGATTCAGCGATAATCGCTTAGATTATGTGATTTATGATTCAAAATGCATGAGTTGCAGCAATAGTCTTACACTACCAGCAGTATGTACCATTAAGGTAAGGGCAAAGATTTTAAATAACAAATACAGCTATCTTAAATTGAATCGCTTTGACAAATACTTTACATTATTGTCATGTCATGTTTCGCTTGCAACCTGCGTAAACTATTAACCACAGTATGTAACGATGCATTATGTACAGTACTTCTGTGATTTGCTTTCATTTTAAGATAGACCGAAATATAAGAATACATCGACAATAAATCAGTGGACTCTTTAAACAGGAATGGGGTGCTGATTTGGTAACTAAGAACAAGTAAATGGTCGAAAAAAGGGAAATAAGGGTATAATTGGGTCTCACTTGCCTGAAAAAAACTTTCTATACGAAAGTATCATCACATACCATGTTACAAAATATTATTGATTTTTGATAAAAATATATACCAACGAGTCATCTTTAATTAGCATCAATATTCCCACTCCCCTTTTCATTTACGTTCAGTTTGACCTTAAAGTAGGGTGCAAAATCTTTGAGATTACATTTACATCTATGTGTGTAAGATGAGGTTAGAGGGTAGAAAGTAAGAGGTGACATTCAGGTTTTCTGCCAACAAAAATAAACTTAATAAGGTACCAGAATATGACCTTTAGAAGTTTGCAATATTTTTTAGGTGGGAATGTGCAGTATTGGTGGCATATGCTATTCAGCAGGAGACCCATCGCCATTTAGTAAACATTTGATATGCAATCCACCTTTAAGCCAAACCAATTTTACAGGAGGTATGTATCACCCCTTTATATATTTTGATTAACTGTTTTAGTAATAACAGACTTTTCTCTGAACCAGAAGGGGACGGAGAAATTACAAATAGTTAAATACACAATGCAACAGCAACAATTTGATTGAAATATATTATATAGAGGCCAATACTACCTTTTGTAATCTAGTAAGGTTCTGTATAATTTTACTGGTAATGCATCGTTACACATATAAGAAAAATTTGGCCCCCTTCGTGGGCAAACTATTCATTAATGAAAATGATCTTTTGCAAGGAATATATCTTTTTGCTCATACCCCAATGTATGGCACGACCTTTCACGCAAAACAATCTTCATTGTAAGTTAAATTGAGTGATTCGTAAAAACTACCAATTTGTGTAAAAGCTTCTTTCCCTAAAAAAGTGTAAAATAAAATGAATGTTTCTTCCACTCCGTCCATAAAAGCGTGGGATCTGGTTGTAATAAAGACCGCTTTACCATGGTCGTTTGCTGTGTTTTTAATCAGTGGTTCACATCAATTTTGTTACAGTATTTGGAAAAGAACATACAACATTAACTGTTCTATAGGCACAATAACTCTTCGTCAGGTTTCTTAATCCCATATCTATCAAAGTTGAATAGTTAAAAACTGTAGCACAATTCTTTCACGGAAAAGCATGATGATTCACGCAGCTAAAAAGATAAAAAGATATGGGTTGGTTGATCAGGGGGAGGGGAATAAGAATTAGAATTTTTTTCAGTTGTGCATTTTGCATTTAATACTTGTTTAATACGGTATTCCTAACATCCCGTGTTATTTGTTATTATCCTACAAAACTATCGTTGCACAGCCTCATTGCAAATTAATAATGCAGAGTTATAGGTGTTGTAAGAGATCACCACGGGTTTAGGAGTTGCTACCGTCACTAATTTTGTGTTCACTTAGAAATCAAGTAGCGACCAAGTCCAGCTTTGGTCTGGAAATACGTTTGGTGCTATCAATGATTGATGCAAAAGCAACAATCCTCTGTGCAGCCTAGGCTGTAAAAGATTATTTTAGATAAAATGTGAGTAAATCATAGGAACAAGAAATTTCTTAGCATTATGTTTTGAAAATAAAGATGTTGGAGGTATTGCTTGACTGATGTTTTTATTTATAAACTGGAACGACAGCTGCTTGCAATTACAAATCATATTCTCAAAGTGGTGATTGATTCTTTTTGCACAGACCATTTCCCACGGATAACACGAGGTCCTACAATTTCTCCATTTATAAAGGATAAACGGCTAGCATTCAAATGCGAGTTTGAAAGTGACAAGAACGAAGAAAGTGCAAGGTTCGATGTCACATGGTATGAAGGATCACCATTGAAGAAGATCAATCAAACAGATTTCTTAAAAGGGTTGGAAAGAAATGCAACACTCCAAAACCAACATGAATTCAATGGAACTCCGTTGTTTTTGCTTGGAACCACCGTATGTACTATGAATATATGACACTGGTGTTTTTATCAGCAAGGGCTAGCCTAAAATCGAAATCTGATCTGCTAACTCGAAATGCACTGTCCATAGCAATAGAGGGAAACCTGAGAATCTATTTGATAATAGGTTATGTTGCAAGATCATGACAAAAAGATTATAGAAGAAAGGGGCCAACAGGGATTTCCTCGCAAAATCAAAGAAACTCCCCTTTAAAACTAGGCGCTAATCTAATTAATTGAATAGCTTTCTTTATTTTTCAATAGTTGTAAGACTTGATAGTATCCATTATCTCCTGAAAAAAATTCTGACAATATTCCTTAGTGTCTCCATTCCTTTATAATGGTATGCTTTTAAGACACAATGTAAAGACATAATGCAAGGTCAAAATAAAAGAAACACACCTGGTAGAATGGGTAGTATCTAATAAAATTGAATAGCTTTACCATATTTCGCATAGGGAGATTCTTTCTATATTTCGCATAGGTAGATTTACACACACATCTTATAAAGCTTTTTTAAGCTACAGCTAAGTAGGTTAACAAACCTAGAGCATTGTTTTTTTTTATGTTTTGATCAGTTCACCAAGAGAACACGCAAGTGTATTAGTTTATGGAAAGCTGACTATGGATGATTATCTACTGTACTTTCTTGGATTTTCTCATTTTAAAACATATCAAAGCATTTTACTTTTCATATTGAAAAATGAATTAAATGAGCAATAATTGTACAAAACATAGCAACTGGTTGCTGTCGTTTCATTTATGATAAAATACTACCTTAGGTAGACAACGATTATGAGCATGGATATGGTTGAATGTAATTTTTGTATTAATAATCAATAGTGAGATCAAACCATACTCTTGCTTCTCATGCGGCAAATAGAACCATCCAAAATGAAACTGTTTCAATGTTTTGTTAAAGCCTTTAGAAATGACTTCATAACTAACGCAAGCCTGAAAAAATTTCACAAAAACCCATGCGCAAAGATTTGGCGATATTCAATATATAAGCATTTGCTATTTAGCAGTTGATATTGCTTGTTTTTATTCTTTTTGCTTTGTCTAAATTTTCTTACTTGCAGCTTTCCTCACCGTAACTTAATCAATAATCAAAATTACCGCTTCGTTCTAGTTGTCGTATACAAGATGCTTAAAAGAGTAAATTTCTTGATAGCTCATCACAGTTCCTTTTATTTGCATTCAGAATCTTTGTTGTAGTAAAAGGTTGAATTCAATGATGATCATTAAGTGATAACTCCTTTATTGCAGATAATCTGCAAAGTTCAATCCTGGTTCAGTAATACTTCATTGGGAAAGGTTCTAGGACCATTCCATGAAAGTAATCACTTTTTTGCTGGTATAAAGGTAAGACAGATTCACAGAATTTCAGCTTCGTTTCTGGGGTACCTTATACGACTTCTCATTAACGATCTGTGATCTTACTACCGTGTTGCAAGTGTTAAAAGCAAAGTCATCAAATAGTGTAACTCAAATCTATTTGCTAGACTAGTGGTCCTCAAATTTTCTACTCTTTGTCTAGGACCCCAACAATAAATCAAACTTATTTTAAAGCAATTCAGGGCTTTCAATTGGAACAAATAACTCCTTCTAAACCCGTTAAAAAGGACATCTTCAAATTAGGGTCACCCGTTTGCTAAATCGAAAGCTTCTGGTCAATATCCTAATATTTCATTTTCTCGGGGCCCACTTGAAAGTTTTAATTTTCAACTAGGAGTTGAACAATTTTTGTAATTTTTCTTGCAATTGCCATCTTTTTAAGGAAGTTGCTATTTTTCATTTTGATACGAAGCATGTTTTTTTCCTAGATACCATGATTTTAGAATTCCTTTTAATTAAAATATTTAAATTTAATCCGTAGGTTGAACCAAGAAGGCAACCACACATCATCAGTGAATCAGGAAAACCCTTAAAGCTAACAGTTACAGCTACTGTGCCAATTGTCTGCAAGCATGGTGACTTTTGTAAGGTTCTAGTCAACCTGACAACGGATGGTTCAGAAATATTTTTGAATCTTTGCATCATAGAATTTAAGCCAGGGCCAGCCAATCAATTGCATGTTATTGAGATTGCTGCCAAGCGAGATTTTATTTTAGACGGTAACAAAATGGCTAAATTGCAACTGGAGCTATTGAGGCACATCGACCCAGTAGATTGGGACAACCATCATAAGATAGAAGATGTTGTGGTATGATATTTCTTCTTTGTCTTTTCGAATTCTTCTTTGAAAAGGTGTCGCTTAATATGATTGCTTTATAGCAATTTACACAGCGATCAATTGCTTGGATCCCACGCAACATTTGGCAATGGGGTAGAGATTCAATAATTACACTACTTGTTGGAACTCGTGAAATGCTGGCCAAGAAGGACTTGATTTTAAATGAATGACAGAACAAACGAAAGCCAACACATTATTGTATTTTGGTAGTTACTTCGTCCCTACAAAGATACAAAATTTACAATATTATTGGTTGATTTGTAGAAAAGCTTTCCATATAACCTGTAATTTGGAGCAATATATAGCATATCATCGTTGTAATGTTATAATTTGTAACAATCGATCACATGCATTTTAATCATACTTTTTAGCCTGTACCCTGGTTTCATGATCAATAATCGCCTTTTGCACAGTAACTTTCTTTCGATTCGAAAAATTTGAGAATTTTGAGCTGCTCTTTCCGGCTAAAAGGGTCTCTAATCAGTCTTGAAATATCACTTTGCTTTACTACCAAACACACACACACATATATAGGGATTCAAACTCAGAAAATCTTGTGAATGAATATAAAATAGCATAGATGCTTTGTTACTTTTTTTTCATCTCATTATTTTATAAATTTTTACTACCCCAATTGCAAAGGATACCCTACAGCTTTGAAATTTCAATACAGCATTCTTCACTCTCTTGCCAAAAGAAACTTCTAATGATGAGCTGTGTGCTTGAAAGAGAAAGAAAACAAAATGTCTAATACCTCTTTCTAGTTTCTAGTTTCTAGATTATGATAGCTTTTGAATGTGATCATGGGGTTGTGGCCAAGCCCTCCAGATTTTGGGGAACGTTCTCTTGGGCACAATGCTACTGATTCGAAAGAGTTTAGAAGGATGAAGGAAGTATTTGACTATGTCACGAAACTTGATAAAGGCCTACCAAACGCATAGATTTTAATCTGCATCATCATGTATTCAGTGAAAAGGGGTAGTCCCCCTAAAAAAATTCTAGAGGCTACGCCACTCAATGCTGTGTAAGGTATTGTTCAAGACGGTACAGAGACAGACGATAAAGCTTTGAACATCATCGGAAGAAACCGGTATTAACATTTTACAATATCATCTATACATTTACTAGTTAATGATTTTACAAGTGAAGCACTCAAATTTAAAGATATAGTTTGTCATATTTTATTCAAGATCAAAGTAAAGGATGTTGATACAAGGCGGTGCCAATCAAATGGTGATCCTCATTTCATCACATACGACAAACTGTAAGTAGAAAACTATGCATTTGCTAATGGAATTGAACAAAGCCAAGTCAATACAATATTGTGCAGAAATTTTTGATGTGGGGTAAACTCTTTTAAAAGATTGAAAATCATAATTTTGCAGTCATCGCATTATGTCAACAACTCATTAGGAACGAAAGTCGAACCATGCTTTAAAACTGTTTAAGTTAGCTTAAATGTGTGTAGAGATGTGATTGCGATGAGAAATATTATAAAGACTGAAAAATAACAAAATACTTTTCTTGAAATCAGCTCTTTCTAAAACCGATATATAAAGACGTTTACCCTATGTTAACAGTAAGTCTATCATTGCGGCTATACCTTTACTATTAAAGGTTTTCTTACTTGTCGGCAGGTACTTTGACCATTATAGAGTTGGAACATACCTACTTACCAAGAGTAACTGCCGTGACTTTGAGGTAGGCTATGTATCAGTTTAAAGGAACAAATCGGTCCAAACGAGTTTTAAAATTGGGGTTGTTAAGTATAATTCTCATTTCATACAGTCCATAGATGTTTTACTTTATAAGGTTTCATTTATGCCAATTATTAGATGATGTCATAGCGCTTTTAGGAGCGTAGGATTAGCTATCCTTGATTAGCAGGTTACTTCAAATCAACTGATATGCAAAAATTACATTTTGATATATTTGTATCGAGAAATATTTTCCTGCTAGTTTGTGCCCTAAATCTGAAAGGTGTAGTTACATAATCACTTATTGTTTATTTGGCAATTTAGTTGGATCCTAGGCATTTTATATCTATCGTAGATATTGCGGGTTTATTTCTTGCAAGTGTATAAGCAGTTTACGAACTTCCAAATACAGCCGTTGTAAGCATAAGGGTCAATCAATCAAATCAGTCAATAGGAATCTTCAATGATATAATATTACTGATATGATATGATATATATAATGTAATATTACTTATATTACAAACCGGTCAGCTAATTTGATAAGAGCATCACCTAACGATTCACGTGGTTATTCACTTTTGGTCACCTTTTCCATAGTCTGAATGTTTCATACCTTTAGGAGTTAGATAGATGTCAGACATTTAAAATCCTACTCCGCGTCTCCAATTGTTCCCACAATTATTAAATCCCTAACTTTATACTTTACTTTCTGTAGGTTCACGTACGTACCCACAAATGCAACGCAGTTTCCTGCAACTGCGGAGTAGCTGCACGTGAGGGAAATGACGTAATAGTGATTGACTTTTGTAACGAGAATGTCCAAACGGCGCGGTTTGCCAGCAAAGGTCAGCCGGCCAATGGTACCAGACTCATGAGAGATAGCACTGGAAAGAACTTTATGGTGAGCAATGCCTTTTTCTATTATTTCACTTCATTCCATTTTAGTGTACGCTCTTTAAAGACAAATGACGGAAGTGAAAGCCAGCAAGCTAACCAGTAAACCAGCATAGAAATTCCATCTGGCTAATGTGAACTATTGAAACGACATCAAAAAATGATTCATGCTATTCTTATCAATAAGTTTTATTAAATTCAAATATGACATTATATTCTTATAAACAAAATTGTGATGCCATTATTTTAGTGCCTGGGAGGCCATTTAGATGCAGTAACATTTTTTTTTCATATCAAAATGTGAACAGACAAGGCATATTTCAACTCATACAATTAAATTAATAACAAATACAATTAAATCGAGACAGTATAAACTTCATATTACTTTAAATCTTTGTTAATCTATCATAAAGTAGCTAAGAGAATTGTGTCTGGAGTGATCTGTCCAAAAATGTCTTTAACGAATGGTGTGATTTTTCTTTATAAAAATGCTTTAGAATTTGCTATATCTCTCTTTTTATTATATGAGATTAAATTGTTATCTTCAATGCATGATATACCTTACAGCTTTTTATCAAAAGAGATGTTTATGATTTGGATCTTTTCAAAAATAATGGATTCAGTGTCACTGTTTTCTCCTTCGGTTTTTTCTCTTGCTTTTATTATGTGTTCCTTAACTCTGGCTCCAGCTTTCAGAGAAATGCTAGAGTTCAACATTCTAAGATTGGTATCATTTAAATCACTTTGCTCTATAGATAATTTACATCCATACACTCTACTTACTCTTTTTTGTAAATAAAGTGCCATATTGTCATCAATTGAGATGAAGCATTAAACCGATTCACCAATTTAACTAATTGTATGGCAATGATAATAAGAAATGTATAGTATGAAGTAGAAAATAAAATTTGATTACCGAATTCTCGTAGAGTGTTGTCGACTATGCTTATAAAATAATTATGATCTGGCTGTATCTTGCCTCTTCATGCAGCTTTGCATTTGTCCTTATCCCCGTTAGTGTGTTTCTTCTTATACTTGTTTCAATTATCAAAACCAACGTTCTCTGGCAGGGTAATATATCATATGAATTTCACTGAACGTTATCTATTGTTAATCTTGCCGACTTTAACTGTTTATTTTTATCATGTTCAGGGGCCCTAGAGCAATCTAAAAGTGAGAATGGGGGGGGGGTCGGGCGAAGATAACAAATTAAGATCTGGAGGCTTCTCCCCGGGAAAATGATTGAGTTAAGCCCCTTTAAGAAAAAATTGGGAATTGGCAATTTAACGCAATCGTTTTCCTACTGTTGAAAAAGTATGGAGGGAGGGGGCACATCCCTTGTTCCGCACCTTCAGATGATATTTCTCTAATAACGTTTTTGGGCAGCCTAGGATGATTACTTCTCATGCTTTTTTTTTGTAATTCCTCCTTTTAGATTATATTTCCATCTGGTTCATTCGTGCAATTCAATATATTCCCGTTTGCGGGGACATTTTATGGAAATGTGGGTGTGCAGGTTCCAAGTGATGACTTCGATTGTACCATTGGTCTTTGTGGCACTTTTGATCATGATATCAACAATGAATTAAAAGACAGATTTGGTAAAATTCACTCCAAGGGGAATGTTATACCCGCTCCTACAGAGTTTACTGAAAGCTGGAGGTATGTAAACATTTGTAATATATAAAACAAGACCAAATTGGCTGCACGTATACTACTGCTTAGACTTCACACGCAGTTAATACTGTACGACGCGTTTTACAATGTCACGCCAGTTTCTCCTATCCTATTTTGGTGCTTCTTTCGAGATATCCAGTGTAATTCCAATGCTTGCCAAATTTATACTTTGTCCTCTCCCTTGTGTCCGTTTTGCTTTTCTAAGCTGCACTTACGCCATCAAACTAATGGTATATATTATTTTTTCGGTAACCGAATCAGAATCAAGGCTATGTTACTTCTAAAATTTACAAATTTTTTAAGGGCCCTCCTTCAATGAAGATGCATCTCCTTCATCGAAGATGCATCTCTTCAGGAAATAAGTTTTTTTCTTTGCATAAAAACACATTAAAACAGGTTCAATTTTTATAGCACATACTTGATAGCGTCCGCTCTTCTCATTTTGCAGTCTGATGTCAGACAAGAGTTTATTTGAATATGTTGATAATGGTGGAAAGACCTTACCGAAAGAAAGTTTCTGCAGTTGCGAATCAAAAGCTTCTGGCGAGTCAAAAGTTACCTGCAAAAGCAACAAATCAGAGCGGCCAACAAATTATGACCAGATTGATGATTGGGATGAGCTGGTGTCTCCGAATGCAATAACTACTGGTGAAGGGATCAGAAACAAGCGAGTTATTCTACCAAAGAATGACCAGGACGTGAATTATAAGTATAATCCAGACCAGCCAAGTGGCATCATTCCTTCATTTCCGACAAAATCTGGAAGACCAGAGGTTGAAGTAAAAGCGTATTGCAGTAATGCTATCAGAAACTCATCGGCTGGGAGAATCTGTTCCGCCATTCCAGATTTTCCTTTCGATCATTACATAAAGCAATGTGTAAAGGATATCCAGGTACAGAATTATGTTTTGATCACACATTTATCGTGGCACTTCATGTTTAGTCCTTTCCCACCTTGCGCCACCTGCTTAATGTAGGAGGATTAAGTTTTGTATTTTTTGGGTTTCTTACGATCGAATATATAAAGATTGATTTCTGTTCCCTTTAATTGCCTTAGACAAGCAACTTTTTTCTGCTTGAGACATTTTAGTTGTTTGGGCAGGGGCATACTAATTTACAGACTTGAGACCATGAACTAGCATTTAGTTAGTTCAGCAATTATACTTTAGTGCGACGTTCTATTAGCACAAGGGTTTGCTTATGGTTAAGGTTTGGATTATGCTTAGAGTTAGCAACATGGCTTGATTAAGGTAACGGCCAGGATATTGAAGTTATATTAAGATTAGAGATTGGGTTTATACGCTCTCCATAAAAATATTCGCTTGCAAGGAAGTAGTGCTCGGTTCTGTTGCACAGCCGATGACGCACGAGATTCGAGCTCAGTTCGATCAAAGTTGCTTGTTATCAAAGAAATGATTTCAACTATTTATAATGTATCTCATAGAGGTTTTTGAAGTTGATTTGTTATATCAAAATGACTTATTCAATATGATTTAGTTTCTTCTAACTTCTAAGTTTAGGATGGACTTGTTCGATGGTAGCCTTTTGGTTAACTGAAAAAAAATTAGCTTATGTAAAAATGAATTTTTACAAATGTATTCCAGATACAAGAGGAGTAAATCTAAAAAGTTTCAAATGGTCCTAATAAAGTTCCGAGCAAATTTCATGATTATGTAGCTAAAGAGTTAGATTTGTCAAACATTTATCCAAATTTCTTTTAATATAATAAACGTTTTGTTCAATATTTTGATAATTTCATCGCAGATCACTGACACAGACGATTTTACAATATCAGCAATACATGCTATGCAGTTTGGATGCGAGGAAATTTTCCTCAAAAATACTTCATATTGGAGACCACATCCCGATAATAATGAAACAATAATACCTCGAACAGATTTCAATGAGACCAAATGCCCTGGATTATGCAACGGAAGAGGTGATTGTGTGAAGTCAAAATGTAAATGTAAAAATGAATACACATCAGCTGACTGTTCAATGATTAAAAAGAAGCAGCCTATAATCAAATCTGTTGGAACTGGTTCGCTGTGTGACAAAAGACAGAGAAGTGACTGCCACCGAGCAAGAGTTAGAGGCACTGATTTCCTAAACAGTGAAAAACTGGCTTGTAGGGCAACGAAAGTCAAGGTTTGTCAGTTACATTCCCTTAATCCTCAACGCAAGAAAAAAATTATACCGATTCTTTCTTAATTCTCATAAAATTAGGCAAAAGAGTGATTTCGACCATGTGAACTCCTCAATAAACGTAATTGTAGTTCCCAGTAAACACATTCATAGCCAGATAAGAAGCTTTTTTGAGTGACAGCAAAAGATAGGGAACCCAAACCATGGCTAACTCATATAAATTGATGATAAGATGACCAATCAAATCATAAAATAACCATAATCAAACTAGAAACATTAAATTCCAAATCGCATTTTAGATTCTCCCTTCCCTTCACCTGCCACATACATACGTTAAAGATGCCAATAGTGTACTTCACAGAACGATGCATTTGATATTGTTTCTAATATTGCTTTGAATCTTTATTACAAATTGAATTATAACGAAAATAAACTACATAAAGCTCCCTACCAAGGGAATGTTTAGCCAAAATCCTATATAGAAAGGAAATATTGTATTTAAAGAATATCATTTCATGATGAAATATTTCGTGTATGATTCTGACACAAAAACATACTCTAATAACATTGTCTTACTTTTAGATTTCTAAAAAGGGTTTTGATGTGACAAGCGAAAAAACAACACATAAAGCAACGTTAATAAGCTTTAAGGAGATCATTTGTGATATAAGTAGCAAGTCTGTAAAAGCCTTTAATTACGGTGGCAAAGATGATCCTGCAACCCATTCTGGTTATATCATCGAATTGACAAATGATGGAATGGAATATTCTAAAGCTTCTGATCCATATGTGATATTTGATTCAAAATGCATGATTTGCGACGGAAAATCTGCTACTTGCACGCAGAAGGTAAGAGAAATGTTAGTTAAAGCATCCAACAACAATACAGTTCTCTGTCCTCTTAAAATCAATTTAATGCATTCTGAAAGTTTCTCTGTTATTTAATAAGCACTTTCACAATAAGGCCAAAGTAATTTCATAACTTGGAGGCATTCAAGATGCCATACTGTTTCCGTCATTCATGACAAATATGTTCAGCTTAAAAAGCTTAGAAGCTTCTAAATTCAGTCCAAAATTCTATTTACGTGCTCTGAGCTCTAAATTTGTATTTGGTATTGCAAAGCCGGATATTTACGCCCAATTAGATAATCGTATCACACTGTCTGAGAATAACCGTTAAAACTGATCGAACCAAAGTTTTTATTAAATTTCGAATTATTTTAAATTTGGCAAGTACTCTACCCCCTTCGGAATTTCATTTGCATTTATAGAAAAACTTTTGCGAAAAATCTCAGACTAAAACGCTCCTCTCCTCCCACCGTTGCTCCACCACCGATTTGATTTCTTATTTTTTATCAATCTGCTTTAGTAACCGGATTTAAGTTTATGACTTTAATCACCTTTTAGGACAAAACCTGCATTATTTCTGGAAACTGCTATCTTCATGGAGAGACTAGTGCCGATGGAAATAAATGCCTGGAAAAAGGAGGAAATTCCGGGAAAAGAATAGGTAAACTGTTCAACACACTTTAGTTGCATTTCTTCCCAATGTTACTCATTGATACCGTTTTTATAGCCGAAAACATTTTATAACTTAAGAAATTATTGAGAGAGATAATTTCATTCCTCTTTACAGTTCCAATCGCGTTCGTTCTCCCTGCAATTGCAGTCCTCAATACCATTTTGCTTCTCTTCCTCTCTTTCAGTTTTGCCACAGAAAAATATTGTCTCACGCATCATTTGATCTTAATTGCTATCTTCTTTGCATAAATATCTTTTCAATTCGGCCGTTGCCATGATTGCTTCTATCATCATTATCTGCGTCAAAGTATCCATCTTAGTCCAGTCTACGTTGATCTTTTTCACCACCTATGCAATAATCACCCTGATTCAAATTCATTATTTTCGCCACCGGTGTCCTGATTTCTGTCGCTTTCTGTGCCGATAATGTAACTGTCACCATTGTTGGCACTTTCCTTTGTCACCTAAGATTCTTCTCATTAGACAATAATCATGATGCTTCATTCATTCATCTTATTCTCCTCAGGTCAATTATTCGATAAACAGAGGAACATGGCTATAATTGGTGTTAGTTGTGTGGTAGGTGTTGTCTTAATCATTGCTATTGTGTCCTTGATCAGCATTCGACGAAAGAAGATCGAGGATAAAGCGAAGGCCAAGATAGAGAACGATCTCGAGGAAACAATGGAATTAGGTAAAATCGACATAAGGTTATTCTATAGTGACGACGATTTATGCCAGGATGGTGAAGAAGTTAATGAGACAGATGTTAATGTAGCTGTAAGCAGTGAGATTCTGTTGAACAACGAATACCAAGGTAATGAAGTTGCTGCTGTTGTGCAACTAAAATCAGAGATGGCAATAAATGAAGTTAATGAAGATGCTGAAGGAGAAGAGCTTGCAGTCGTAGCAGAAAATGTTCCACCCGAAATAGATGTGGTAAGCAGCTGCCAATTTGGTGTTATGGAAGAAGATGAATCTTTAGTCAAAGAGGCTGAAATTGTATTGCAAACAAACGATGCAGAATGTGCGCCTGAACAAGCTGCCATAAGCGAAGTGGTTGATGCAATGGAGGAACCCTGTGGCAAGCACCCTGAAGCCGAAGGAAATTCAAAAGAAGAGTTAGCACCATCTATCGGTTACACATCTGTACCTGATGATGATGGCAACACAGATGATACACTTTGCTATGCCAATGCTGCTGTTAACCCGAGCTATGAATACAATGAAGCATGTGAGGAATCTATGGCAGTCTATGCTAACATGCCAGTCACAGCTGGTAATCAGGAAACCAAAGCAAATGTCACAGAAGAGCCTTTCTATGCAAATGTTGATGGTCTTAACTTTGAGCAAAATGAAAGAAGCCAAGAATCGTTGTATACTAATCTACAAGGTAATGATGTTCACGAAGAAACCGAGGCAAATTATGCGAAAGAGCCTTGCTATGCCAATGTTTGTAGTCTCGGTCATCCAGATGAAGATCCGGGAGAAGTACCAAGCGATCAGGGCTTTTTTCCCAATGGGTGTAGCAACCTTGGCTATGAAGACAGTTAAAGTAACTGAACTCTCATGACATTACGACTTCTGCACTGTGTGTATGACTATATCAAAATGCTTATCAATCAAAAATACTGCTTTGCAAACTTTATGATTAGAATTATGTTATAATGATGCGACTTCATTTAAAGCACTACGTAGCTCTTTAAAGAAAAACTAATACTTCATATATACTTTTAACGTTGTTGTCTAGATATTAAGATTAAAGAATTTGATTTATCTACTTGTAACAAATATCATATTTGTACCTAAAATTCTCCGACCAATGACAAAAGTTACGTTCTTAGTTTGCGTTCATTTAATATCGGTGAGTAACAGCGTTCCACTAGAGTCATGTTTAAATGTTTTTATGACCTAAGTTCTGCACTAGAATTGCATAATGTTCACGATCTGATTCTAGAGATTGGTACTCGTTACAATGCTAGTCTTTGACTTTGAAAATATAAGAAAACCTTTGCAAACCAGACAATTCAGGGCAGGAGGAGCATGGCAAACTAGATTTTGGAAATAGCTTGAGTCCATAACAATTGTCTGACCCCTTAAATGTAGCATAGGCTAGGTGATGTCACTCATCTCGTCTTTTTTCTCAAATCCGATGACTGAAACTAAAGTTGTAAGCAAAACCAAAAGGTAAATGTGAGGTCACCTTTACGAAAAATCGCATCATTTTAAGATCTCGCTTGAAACCATAGCATGAATATTAAGCAGAACTGTATGTCTATCTAAATTTCTCAAGTTTAGAATGGGAAAGCAGTAATCTTTGATAAAAAGCTTTGCTACTCTGAATTTGCATCCAACATGAAATTGACCGGCCCCACAAACTGTTGTGGCGTCCTAAAATTTCATAACAAAAAGTATTTTTCACGTAAGAAATTCAAACGTGCTTTTCAAAATTTGAAGAGCTGACTCTTGAGTTTGTGAAGACAATTTATTCAAGCTTCATAATAAGATGCCCCAGTTTGCTTCATGGATTTCTGAATACAATGAAGACAACTCTACGTTCGGCTTGTGAATGATAAGACCTGAGTTTTACCCTTTCGAAACAATCATTTACAAATGTTAATTTTATCTTTTTTGATTATCATGAGGTTAAATGAACGATCTTTAAATTTTAAAAAAGATTTTTTACAGTAAGTTTTTTGGTTTATCCATTCTAATGCCATTTTATATCTATTATATGTTTATAATAATTTGTAAAACGGAGATTGCTATTGTGATTTAGAAAGTTTATTTGTTAGTTTCTTGTTATATATATCTTAAGCGCAATAGATTGAATTTTCCTTAGAATTGATGAAACTGCGAAATATTTATACTATTCCTCTTGGGAATAAAAATCAAAAGAATGTCGAGGTTCGATTTTTAATAAATTTTTAGAATAAATATCCAGGTGGTTACCTGAACAAACTGCGGTAGCACTAGTTTGAAATTTGCTCTTGGTCGAACCCTTTAGATAGAATTCAGTAGAAGCACTTTTTGGCTTATCTTTTCCTTATGAGACATCATTTGGTCCCTAAATATCAAATGATGTGTTACTTTCAGTTTTAGATAAATTTAAGTGAAATTTACATTGAACTTACGAACAAAATTACGATAGCACAAAAAGCAAGAAAGTTCATCAACTATTGCCATCATAAAACTATTAATTACATGATTGCATTTTAAAACGTTTTACTCAATATGGATGCAATTACAGATCCTAAGCTGATTCTATTGATGCTAAAACAAATACAAGTATACAAACTGGCAGGAGCTACACTATGACAGAATAACCGGTACAATGGCAACTCTATACAAGAACGAATCTTCGCAATTGTGGCTCAATGGGCCTTATTGAATCGAATACAGTCTGCAAGGGAGTACGTTCCTGTAAAATGCCTACTTCTTCTTAGACTTTCCATCAATGACCACTTAATCCAGAGCAAAATCCATGTATATGTCCCAACTGAGTTTTATTGAAACTCTATTCTTTCCATACAAATCCAGTACTGGAATGCTATTCGAAGGTGACTAATAGGGCTAAGTTCATTCGGATCTCCTCATAAAAAACGTGTACTCTTGAGTACAACAACATTTTGTGAATTTGCTGGCAACAGTTAGCGCGTTTGGCTGAAAATCTCTTTAAAATTTGAATACATGATTTCCGGGATTGTGCATTAAATGTGCAGGATGGTTTCAATGTACACGTTTACTTAGTTTTGCAATCGGGTAGAGCTTCCAAATTTATCCAGAACGAATATATTCCCAAGCAGCTCACATTTAAACATGTGCTCTTATTATCATACATTAATATCTGATATCATATCAGATAAAGTATCATATAGCTAATCATGTATTTTCTTTGCATCAATGGTGCATTTTAGTTGTCAATAGATTCAGATTTCGTGAAAAGCAGCTTAGCAATCAAATTGACAATGAGGACGACAAAAATAATAGACAGTTCTATCAACCTTTATAGTGAATTTTATAATGACGACATTCCAGTTACGACATATATTATAAATCAAATGTTAAATGGCGTTCCAAGTTCGATAATCCGATATTAAACATTTCGAGTCTGATCAGAGTCATTAACAGAAATCAAGAGTGAGTCCAAGTGCCTAACTCTAATTAATATAGGGGCAATAACAGGAAAATACATAGATACCTAAAATGAAATTTCAATAACAAGTTTGATTGTAAAACATGGGATTGGTTTGATACATGTAGCGTGCTTCCAAGAAGTATACACTGTTTATAAAAGCATTTCTTCATAGAAAAAAGTCACCGAGTTGTGCGAGTGTATTAACTTTTCAATCAAACTGGATGAGGTTACTAGATTATTGCCGTCTTACATTATGTAATTAACAATTAGTTTAAAACTTCTTGTTTATATACTTTTCTATATGGCCTAACTAACAACGAAATGAAATGAAATGAAATGAAATGAAATGAAACGAAATGAAATGAAATGAAATGAAATGAAATGAAATGAAATGAACTGAAACGAAACGAAACGAAACGAAACGAAACGAAACGAAACGAAACGAAACGAAACGAAACGAAACGAAACGAAACGAAACGAAACGAAACGAAACGAAACGGAAAGAAACGAAACGAAACGAAACGGAAAGAAACGAAACGAAATGAAAAGAACCGAAATGAAATAAAATGAAATGATATAAAATGAAATGAAGGGGAATGGAATGAGATGGCATGAAATAAAATGAAATGAAATGGTACGCAATGAAATGAAATGGCATGAAACATAGTGCGAATTATCTATTTATGAATCGACTTGAATCAAATGAAGTATTATTGCAACACATTTTAATCATCAAATATCGCCGTTGAGGAACTCGTACTATTAAAAATTAAAAACTTCATACTTTCTAAATTTTTACACAAACATGAAACGCAAACATCATGTCAAGTTTTTCCTATAATGGAAAGGCCATTTCTCACTCTGCAAATGAAATTGCTGCCACTGGAGATGGTGTTGGTCGCATAGTAAGAAGAACTTCACCTTTAAATTCATCTGATTGATTTTTTCCCAACTTAAAATGAAATGCATTGAGTAACTTTGCCAAGACCAACTTGATTTCAACCTCTGCAAATCGGTATCCTATGCACATTCGTGGTCCGCGGGAAAACGGCAAAAAATGGTATTGCAATTTGCTTTGATCTACGAAAATAGCTAGATTGGTTGAAATCCATTGAATTTCTAAAATTAGTTTTCAAAAATAAATTTTGTAAGAAGTGGCTAATTGTTCTTCTGATTTAAATATCGAAAAGCAAGAACGACAATTGACCCAATTATGCTAATATATCGGTGACTTGAGTAGATTGTCAAGAAGTAAACTAAGAAACCTACCTTTACTAGTGATTAGGCCATATCATTATAGTATGTTATGAAAAAAGGCTATAATCATCATCAGCAGTGACGTCGTCCCTCTCTTTATTCTCAGAAATCATCTATTTCCTTCGTTCTATTTTTAACTAGTTTGACTATTTTTAACGTGCTGTCCATCCTTTTGTAACAGAGATCAGGAACCTTATGAACTCAGACAGCTCATGAAAATACGTCATTGGTGCTGCCCCGCAGTGTCCATTCCCTGACGGATACCTCGGTCCATACCCAGGAAAAGCATTGGGAGATGTTGGTTACGAGTTCGGTGAAGTCTACGTTCAGTTTTGCAATAACTGGTGTCACACAGGAAACCCAAGAGTATTCTACAAACACATGAAGAAATGGTTGAAATGCTAGTTAGCCAAGCGGACCAATGATATTTGTTGGAATGCCTGCTAAAATCGGCGGTTCCGGAATTGCCGCAAATTACAGACCACTGAAAGAAGTTCAAGAAATTTTCAACGTGAGATTTTTGTCATTTTCATACTTTTAGTGTTTTTATTTTCTGTGCTTTCTCTAATCCTGATCTCTCTTTAGTCTTTTCTTGGTTCTAGTGATATTTCGATCCTCTATTGTTTTAGTTATTATAAATTTGCTACTTTTTGTTCGCTCATTGCTAAAGATGACTCTAGCTAGTATTTATAAACACGGTTTAGCCAAACAATTCCTGCTATTATTTTGTCAAACTACTTTCGTCACTTGTATGTCAGCACAATATGGTTCATATCGTTCGTGCCCTCCATACTCTAATCAAGCTTTGTTCCTCAAATAATTTTCTAACTACTTCTTCTGATTTATAACTATTGCTTCTGCCTAATTAATAGCTTTGAAATTAACTATGAAACTTACCTCCTACATTATAAAAATGATTTGGATCAAAGGTATGGGCGGCTTTCCAAATTTGCTCATTTCTTTGGGCACTTGTAATATCGATCAGCAGGTTTGTTCCCTTTGGAATAGTGTATGACCCAAGATTTATGTCACTGATGGCTCTGCGGCGGACAAAAATAGCCGCTGGGTGCAATCTCATGGACTCTTTTACGCAGCTTTCAAGGAATTTCATTTCTGCAAGGTCTTGAAATGTTACCTCGTCTTTACCTCCAAGGACTTGTCGTATTTCCCGTCTTGCACGTTCCTGGTATTCTTGATGCTTTGCTAATAGTAAAATAGTCCATGTCATTGTCATACTTGTTGTTTCATGTCCTGCAATCATAAACCCTCTAACTTCGTTCAAGAGATCAGCATCAGTGTACTGCTGTGAACCACTTTCATTTAAATCCAGAAGAATTTGAAGAAAGTCTTTTCTCTCTTCTTTACTGCTTTCTGCACTTTGTTGGCATTTTCTTTCTTTAATAACCTGGAAAGTAAATAAAGCTCTTTAGGCTGTTCATCAATGTTTCAGATTTTCAGAATGCAAACTTAACTTAAACTAATTGTTAAATTTTTACTTATCATATCATATATGCCATTTCATAATAATTGATAAACGAATAAATCATTTTGAAGGCAGGTAATAACCGAATAAACAAATCATTACTTTTCTAATTAATTCTAAAATTTCATAAATATTATAAAATAGTATTTAAAGGTAGTCACCTATTCAATTTTACTAATATGTTTTTTGGATTATGGCTTAATTTGTTGCCCTTCCTTTTTTTGGTTTACCTTTTTATTTCTAGCTACAGCTTTTGATTAAAGAACCAGGGACCGCGCAGCGGTCTTAAAGTGGAGGGGCTGATTGAGCCGTAGTGGTGGTCCGGGGTAACATTCCGAAAATTTATTTACACCAAGCCCTTTCGATGGTCGGAAGACTGCTCCTTTTCGTCCTTGTTTATAAACAACAGTTCAAAGCAGTAAATATTTCAGTTGCAATACTGGTAATAGTTTTTTGGACTAACTTTGAAAAAAAATTGTGTGTGTGTGAGGGGGGGGGGGAGGGCTTAAGCCCCTGCTAGCCCAATGGCTGCGCGGTGCCTGTAAAGACCTTCTAGTCTCAATTTATTAGCTTAATCAAAAGTTGCTTGTCACTGAAACTTACAAGATAATAATGCATTTGAATCCTTGCTTTATGAAAGAAAGTTTTATGATGAGTGCAAAACACTACAACTCAAGAGTTACGATTAGCATCGATGCTAGTCAGCCACTATCAATATCTGATGTCTTCTTTGTCAGTCAATGGCCAAAGGCTACCAACCACTTTCATTAAAAATAAATAGTTACAAGCGAAATCTATGCAAAAAGATTTAGGACAACAGCATATGGGTTAGAAGCCCTGTGTTATCTTAGGCAAACCCCTGGCAAAATGACTTGAAAAAGAGATCAAATTTTTGAAATTTTTATGCTACTTTCGATCTCGCTGATAGAAGATCTCGTTGTAGATAAAGGTTAAATTTAGGTCTACTTTTTTTCGAAAATGATTTCCAATAATGGTTGGCATAAATTAGCCTAGTGCTGTGTATCACGCTTACCTTGCAGAAAGTGGGTGATATCACAATCATAATAATCAACATTATAATTATTGTCATTAGCCTAGAAGATATATGTACAACGGTTCAGCTCGTTCTAAATGGGCACAACCTTCCGTTCTAAAATTTAGAATATGGATTCTACCAATATCTAGATCATCATCTCCACCATCCGGTGATTCTAAATTTTAGAACGGAAGGTTGTACCCATTTAGAGCGAGCCGAGCCGAGCCGGTGATATGAAATTAACTAAGTTTCGGCAAAAAACATTTCCACTACTTGCTCCCCAAACTTTGTGCCAAAATTATACGCAAATTGCATGAATGCCATTTTAAGGTTTCTTCATTAATTTTGTTAATAATCATCATAAAAGTAGTCACTTTGTCAGATCTCCTTGCATGTTTCAAAGAAAGGTTTACCTTTAGAACAATTTCATCCAAAATCCTCTTTGCTTCTTCAACTTTCGCTCTTTCCTTGGATGGAAATATTTGCAGGACGGGAAATAAAATCTCAAGGAAACGCTTCCGTAGATCAAATTGGCCACGAAGAATTGTGTCGGTTGCTTTGGACTCCTTAGAATGGCATCCGTCAATACTGTTGAAATTGTACCCAAATGCCGTTTCACCAATGACATCAAGTGTCAAGCAGGTAAATTTTGATAGAATTTCTTCCTCAACTTCTCCACCATTTTTCTTGATTTTGATACTCCAGTTCTAAGGAATCACCCACAGTTATCAGTTGATATCAAATGAGACAAAAAACGAGAAAATAATGGTTTAACTATGACAATCACATTCATAACTGTAAGGAGTTTGATTGGATGGGTGTTTCAGACATCAACCACATACATAAGTACAAAATTGGGGAAAGGTTATGTTATACAAACGTTCCATTGAAGTATCAATCTTGACTTAGTTTAAGAAATGGATGTAATTAGTGAACAGGAAACAGTAGTGAAGTAATTCTTCAAATATTTCTTTACAGAGCATTATGTTTGATCAAAATGGACCTGTAATGATTGTTTTTATCGAGGAAGCAAGTAAATATTTTACTGCATATGTCTTATTTGAGACAAGAGAATTCAGAACACAAACTGTAATTTCGCCCTCTTGCCGCACTTGTGTTAATCAAAGGAAGAATAACGCCCTCAAATTCCTGTCAAAAACTAATTTTCTGATTGTTTAAAATCGAAAATCGCGCAAAAATTATTCTGCTTACGCCAATTGAAGTAGATAAATTTGTTGAAAAAACTTAGACGTGCAAACAAAGAAAAGACAACTTTTTCAAACTACCTATCGTACAGAGTTTTGAATAGCGTTCTAATTTTTAACAAAAAATTTCTACGTTTGTTTTTGTTTTGCTCCATTTTCATAGTTTTTTGCCGTACTGAAACAAAACTACACGGGCAAAGACTTCTTACGCTTTCTCCTTATCGAATGCATGCAAAAACTTTATTTTTTCTTTATTCCTTAAAAGCAGGGGATGCGTTTAAGTATTTAACCTTCAACGATGTAACATCGTCCCTTTGCCGCACAGATACAATCACTATGGATTGGCTTCTCATTCACGGGACTGGTTAATAAATTCATCACAAGTTTTTTTTTTATTATTATTCAAAATCGACCAAAAATGATGGTTGGAACGGGTCTAAAATTGCCAAAAACGATCGCAGAGTCGGTTCATTTTGGAAAACCCAGGCGTTTAGTGTTTCCAACAAGTTTTTTGGTAAGTGCGGCAAGAGGGCGACGAATTTTTGCAATCACGAGTGTAACTTGTTTAGTTTGTTTAATCAAAATGAAAAACCGTCAAATTACAAGATATTTTCGTATAGTCTAAAGAGAATGTCGGAGAGGCCATTTCGGGATAAATGTGTTAAAAGTAAAACTGGGATCAAGTAAGAATTATCATCATTTCAAAAAAGTGCGGCAATAGGGCGACGTTACCTTGACACTTTTATATGTGATAATGTCAATAGTGAACTTTATAATCTTTCAGAGGAACTGAAAACTACTGTCTTGGGATGCAAAAAAGGAGTTTTCAATTGTGTGGCACAACTTGAAAGACAACTAAAACTCTAAGTAATGACATACAATCAGGAAAGTTCAATCTGCTACAAAAATTGGATATTAGCAGGCCAGTTCCTAGAAGCATTTTTGCCGAGCAGCAGGTTTTAGAAGGCTGCCAATTTGTTTACACAAGTAAGTTAGTGGCTCTTCATCATTGTTCTTATAAAAAATTGGATAAAATTGGTTAAAGAAAATAAGAGGCCATAGAAGCCAAGCATTATATATGAACAACCCCTATGAAATTAAACTATATGAAGAGGTAATTTTGAAAATATTAAGATGAAAGATAATTTATGATGGACAGTTTCCAATTCAAAAAAGGCCTCCAGGTGGAAGAACTCCCACAACAAAATAGAGCTTGGCTCTCTCTAACTCGCTTTGAAAAGGAATGAAATAGCTCCTTAGCAGCTAGGATTGGGAGTTGCAATCAAGCACGATTCCTAGGAAGAGCAGCTTTTTCTAAATTCTTGCTGAAAGAGATCATGCCCCAATATCAATTTATACTTATAATTACGCATGAGGCTGATGTTCAGTATGACACCCTAATAAACATTTCCTTCTTCTTTCCTGTAAACCAAAAAGCATTTGGATGATAAATAATTTATGGGGTATTGTAAGGCATGTCATAAAAGGAAAGTAACGCAAATGATTGGGGGCTGGCGTAAGATGAGGCATTTGTCGATAATATTCGTAACACAAACCTCGATTAAATCTTTTGCCGCTTTGTTGAAAACAGGAATGTAACTCTGTACGCTGTAATATGAAAATGATGGATTCAAGAGTTTCCTCCTTAACGCATGCTCTTTCCCATTTGATCTGAACAGTGTGTTTCCACTACTTTTGAAACCAATCAACTTTTTTAAAAAATCTGGTCGCTCGAACTGTGTACTGTTCGTCACCAAAACATTTTTCACATGCTCTGGATTCACAATATGAATCTGGTAACCACCTAATAACAGAGAAAGAGTAAAAGATAAGGGGTTCATATATTACATTATATGCAATACCTTGTTCTTCCTTTATTTAAGCTTGCAGCTGCCTAGCATTCCTACAAAATTTAACACTTTGCGAAAGACTTTGCGCTTGTGTTAAACACTTCCTTGCAAAGTATGAATACATGGCAAAGGCCTTTAAAAAGCAATATAGCAACAATGGAATCAAGATCCTTTCCTTAAGCAGATCAAAGAATAACTTTACGAGGTTATCTGGTATTTATAATCTTTTAACAATGATCGTGCTTCCAAGTTGAAAACCATTACTTGAATCACACGTCCAGTCCGTTGCGTCACACAGGTACAATAGCAAATGAAATATTCGTATAATCTCGATGTGGTGTTTAAACACAGTTCTCATTATATGTAAATGTCCAATAGATTATTTGATAAACCATTAAAATCTTCGCTCCTTTGTACGAGAAGGTTGAAAGTCCAGTCTCTGTCCGTATTCTTGCAATGACTACGCATATGTTTCTTCTGCGTGTACTCACTTTACAGTCGTTCCTTGCGAATCGATTTTCAACCGCTTTTGGGGCATGGTTTTTTGTAAGGAAAGTTTAGAATTGTACAAGATTCTGGGGTGTTGACAGGATAGTTCTGTGTTCTCACAAGTATAAAAATTATCCACCTGACACATTGAAATTATGCAAGTGGTTCATTATCACTTATTGGGAAATAAAATAAGAAATAGATACAACGCTTTATTTAAAACGGAATCTTTACCAATAGATTTCATATAAAGCAATATAAAACTGCATGAATGCAAGGAGTGCCTTACCAAACTTGGAGAAAAAGCCATCTAGTATATCATACTAGAAAACCAGATTTTTTACCATCTAAGAATTTTCATCAATTTTTATTCTTTAATAAATATATCAAATAATTACAAACTATTTTTGTCGCAACTGACGCAATACCCATATTTTTATAAGAAACTGTAGAAAATAGGCAACAGCGAATATTTTTCACAATATTTTTATTCACGAAGTAAAGTGTTTTAGGTTCTTAGTATGGCTGAAATAAAGACGGCGCCAAATAAGACGAATTTGTAATTTCTTCGCAATCAATTGCTCAAGTACCACTCAGTACAATAGGCAATACGAAGCAATAAAGCCACTCTTACTTTTTTATGCATGATTAAAATTAAAATCCAATGCGGCAAATTGTGTCTAAATTTAGATTTTTAAAAGTTAGACGTTGTTTTAATGAAGGCAACATAAATTAAGGTGAATTTTAAAAACTCCACTTCTACGCGCTCTGAATTTTATGTTATAAGGTATACTTCCAGACCCACAAATGCTTTACTATACGTTATTTATCTATGTTCAATTCAAATCCCATCTTTCTCAACTTTTCCTCGTTTCATCGTTCTATTAAGAGTATTAGGGTTTTAAGTAAATGCATAATACATACATAATCCCCCAAATACATTTAATTCTCTAAATATTTGATAGTTCCTGTGAGAGTGAACAGCTACCACTTAAGGCATGTAAGAAAGTAAATATAAAGATGATACAAATCCAAAATTTGTTCGAAGAGCCAAGAATTGGATTAATAGCAGCTAATTGGAGACGATAGCAAGTTGTAAAAAACTGATTTCGTCTTGCTTTTAAAGAAATTTCTTATGAATGAAAAATTTATGTATATATCTTTTTGAAATGCTTTCCTACAGACATGTTGTTTTGGTGGCTATCGAAAGTTGATTATCTGTCCTCCGTATGAGGGTATATTACAACGGCCACATTGGACTATACACCAAAGTTTGATTCCATTGTCTTGCCCATGAACAAGAAGCATTTTATGATTGTAATGCATTCTGAAAACTTTCTTAAATGGGTTCATAAAAATAGCCTGATTTTGCTATTGGGACATAAAAAATTCTACTATGGGCCCAACTTTGTTTCCTAATTTCTGAAATATCACCCACTTTTTATAGCAGATACTTTACGACCTTTCCCTGAAATGATTTCATGCAAAAATTTTCCTGATCCATTTTTTAATGGAAGTGAAAATTTGGGAATTGTTGGTTATTTCTTAGAACTGCACAAAAATCTGTTAGAACCGCACATTTTGCGTAGAAATGCACGTCAAAAAACCCTGTTTTTGGGCTATGCCGTTCTATCACTTATAAAACAAAGATTCAACTACCCTTTCGCATAGGCAACAACAAAATATGTCTTTACATGCCTCAGATCCGTCTGAATTTGATGTTTTTAATAAAAGAAACACTGGTGTTTAATTTCTTGAATGTATCGGGTCATTGGATAGCCCTTAATCCGTTCTTATGTCATACTGATAATATCATCAATACATGCTATGACGGAGCATAAAAAACAATTTTTAAACCGATATTGAATTGATCAGAACTTTAACTGAATTTGGATGAACGCCACCGCTAAACAGTGAGTTTCAATTTGCATTCCATTCATTTATTGAACTACTAATGAAAACAAGAAATTCTCTTTAACGATATGTGTGGTGAATAAGCTGTTCCATTGGAGATTTAAATCCTCTTAGCAAAGTAGAGATTCAAGTCTTTGCTCTTACCACGGCCTTATCAGTGTTGACAAAGACGTAGGAACCGAAGGAGGAAACAGGGGGCACGCGTCCCCTTCCCCTTTGAAAAATTCGGGTAGAGTGCCCCTTTTAAGCTTAATTAAAGTGCTGCCTTTTTTGCCAACCATTTGACCAAAATGAACCTTCAAATACTCAGTTGCTACTTGAAATGAGCAAAAGCAGTTACATTAACGAGTCTCTCAGTCATTCACCGCCACCTTAGGCTCTCCGAAGCAGTCTCTGGCACTTTTCAGAAAATTTGTGAGGGTGCCCCTCGAACTTGTGTACCCTCTCTTTTATTTTGCTTTCTACGTCCATGAGTGTTGAGCTATGTGGTTTTAGTTTATGTTCGACTTACATTCCATTAGCTTCTTTCCCGCCCTTTAGCCTCATGCTTCATAGTTAACTGTGCATGATGTCTACAAATTTTGAGTCCTAGGGACAGAACTGCAAAATGAGGCTGGGATCGATGCGAGCAAAAGGGACAGAAAGCAGGGGAAACTTGTGGCAACTGAATCTGGAGGCACTCTACGAACCTTGTAGGCAGCTCCTACTTGGAGGTTCTTGAATACACCTAAAGTGGTTGTAAATAAAAATTTTGATACAACTTGATTAGGCCAACTGAACCCTCAGACACTGGGGGCAAACAGCCTCCTCTGCCCCTACCTCTCGACAGCCCTGGCAGTGAGTGATGATATTTGTAACTTTGACAATTCAAATATCCAGTTTTTGATATTTTTGAGTGTATAATATGTCTAGAAGTGTTAAAGGGAGCCTCTAGGCCCTTATTCAATGTTTCATTCTTCCATTGTTTGATAATTTTGAGTTTGGGTATTTCAGTGAGTGTTAAAGGAAGCAGTTTGGGCCCCTATTAACGTGTTTGATGCTTCCAGTGTTTGACAAGAAGGCAAAGGTGCATTCCATGTACAGTCAGCGCCGGAGATAACGCCAAGAAACAATAGAAAACACAAATGACACTTTGATCTTCGGGCCTAAGTGCATGAAATACACCCTGGCCCAAAGGCGGCAACTTGTACATGTGCACACAATCCTTTTCACTATACACAGTTTCCAAATTTAGGCTGAAAACAAGCTACATTGCACAAGCTAATCTTTCAACTTTATTTTCGCATGATATGTACAGCACAAATGCATTTTGATGTTAATATGACGTTGATTCTGATGTATGATCATGATAAATAATGACGTAGGGCAAACGTACCTATAATGTGCCATGTTTTGAAAATATCGCCATACGTTTTGTTCCAACCATGGATAACTTTCTGCGGGTCGTTTGGACTACCAAGATCCAATGTATTTCCGAGTATGAATGACCCCCTTGGTCCTGGAATTTTTCTCAGTGGATTTCGCCACCATGAAAGGAACAAATACAGCACATATGCTAGCAAAATTGTTGCAACTGCATCGAATCTACAGAGAGATATTACCAAATCTAACAGCATTTTGACTGCTTGGTTATGCACGATGAACTTACGGAGTTTGATCCCGAGTGAACATCACAATAACCTGAACTCGAATGAAACTTTATATGAACAATGTGGTCTTTCATGCAAACAATTACTAAATGCATAAAGAAGATTTGTATTTCACAATGGTTGTCAATCACGAAATAGATCAAGAAATATAGTATGGAAACATAACAGTACAAGTTTGCCCTACATCAGTGGCGTAACTCACAGTGTGCACCTTTAAGCGCAAAAGGGCCCCCACGAAATTTTTTGATAATATTTCTTGATATAAGCGTTTCCTAATAATTGGTGTTAGTTAATGCTGTTTAAAAGTTGCATAGAATATTTATGCAGTTAAGGGAAATTTCGGGCTCAGCAGGTAAACTTGAATTAAAAAAATAGGGGCCCAAAACCACTACTTTGACCAAGGGCCCCACACTGCTCTGCTACGCCACTGCCCTACATTACAGTACCAAAATTAGGATAGGGGTATGAAGAAGGATATTTAAGTATGGCCCGGGGATACTGTTCTGCCACGCTCTATATTTTACCTAAGACTACATCTCCCAAAGCCAGACATTTTATTTCCTATGTAGTCATTTTACCCTGACAAAGATTGGGGGAGCAATAGTTGTTCTTGGCTACGCCATAGAATTAATGTAGATCTAGCCAAGGGACCTAATAGTGATCAATAATGTCACCATTTATATAAAATCGTATATAGAGATACGGTGAAAGCAAAAAATCACCATTATATCTATAAACGCCTATTTCTATAAAACTAACAATTCTCTTAGATACAGGACATTGTACTGGCACAGAGTGAATCTTTAGCTATTCCTGAGAATTGCCTGGCGGATTTTTTTTTCAATTTCATCCATTAAGGTATATGTTATACACTTTTCCAGATTAAGTTGCTAGCAAATTAAACTAAGATTTTGATTAGATCAAGCCCGAGGTGATGGGAGGTTAAAGTAAAAATGAATGCAAATTGTGCTATTTTTCTATCATATCTTTTGTTTCAATATGCTGCATGTGAGGCTAAGACCATAGCCCCCCCCCCCCAATCCCCAGGCCTCGGTTATATCAAATTATTGGCTCACTTGTTTTTCTTTCTGTGCGAAGACAATCTTATTGGAGAGGAGGGGACTAATGCAATAAAAAAAGGGGGGATACATGAAACAGGGTATGATGGCGTAGCTCCATGAATATTTACCGGTCACGCGTTCCACTTCCTTCAGAATGCATCGGCAAAGGTTCGACATTTTAACTTACCTTAATACTTTTTATCTTGGCAAAGCAAGTATTCTTGTTTGATTATAAACCGCACAACAGAAATCTCGTTATTTGCAACGAATTAAAATCTCAAATGGCACTCTCGAGCCAAGCATAGCTGGCAGATTTTACTTTCCAAAATAGTGCTTTGTTATTAGTCCGGTCTGTAAGCGCAAAGATCTTCATACTGGCATAATCGATTTTCAAGCAATGTTAAATCTCCATCTTCATGAAGCTAAATGTTTTTTACAAACCACGAGCGAGTAATTTGATGTAAAACCAATCAAGTCATTTTTTCTGATTTTAGACCCCAGCCCTCAAAATTAGGAAAATGATTGGAAGTGATATAATAACAGAATGTCAGTAATGATAATCAGTATACATAGACAGCCTGATGCGCGTAATTTTATGCAAAATGAATCAAGTCCATTGATTACCCATTGATTCTAAATGGAAAATGCTGTCCACCTTTTAATCAAATGTCCTAGGAAAGTTAAGCTACCTTGTTAAAACATTGTTGAACAAAAACAAAGCTCTGGAGAACATTTAACAATAAAGGATATTGTATTTCTGCTCACAGCATTGTCCAATATATTGACAAAATTCGGTGCACTATGGAGATTGCATCTGCATCTTGATGAGCAATTCCTAACTGCAAGCAATTGACCAGTTCGTTCCAGGCCTTTGATGCTTCAGGGTCAAGTGCCAAAAGTGGTGGTACAGCCGACTAGATTTGGTCCTCTGTTCTTTGCCAACCATAATGAATAAAGTAGGAAGAGCCCTTGATGAAAGCTATAAGAGAGGGGAAGCTTACTTAAAGAACATATCGATATGCTCACAATCAAAGGTAAAATTGAAAAAAAGAGGGCTAAGTGAAGACAGAGATAACCTTGCAGCATGTAGATGGCTAAACATTGATTGCTACATTGATTAGGCAGAAATGATTTCTGAGCATGGTTGCCAAAGTTTAAGTCTAACAAGGCACTTTAAGAAGGAAAATAAACAAAGTTGGATATATTTGGGAAACTGTTAAGGGACTGACCTGAAATTAACTGGAAGATGTAAAATTGCTTATCCAAGGATGCAGTAGGTGGTAGACTTTTTGAAGGGGAAGGGATCTTAAGACAAAAAGTTTTTAACAGAATTATTCTAAAATTCATTTTTCATACTTTACAAAATCCTATATGCGACTACTTTTAACCGCATCTTCCTGATTGTTGGTGATTCTCGATTTTCTATAATCTAATTTGAATCGTTCGCCCTTCAATGAGAATATGACAACACTAAAGTATTTGTTGTTAAATTTACAGAAACTGATTTTTCTCCTCCATTTTATGTTTGCAAATTGAAGGGTAGTCTAGTACAAATCACACCAACGGCATAAAAACATTTATTCTCAATAATCTAATTGAAAGGCAGACTACTCTTTAGGAGGCTTAGAGGGAAAGAAAATATGCTCCTCCCACTCCTACATGTCTAATGAAATTTAATGGAGAAATATACATAAGGGAATCAGATGGATAATTTGGCCATTTGTTAGAAATTTCTCAATTTTCTCAGTAAGATTGGAAAAGCCAAGCTCAACCAACGGCAGGGCCGATGCTAAAAGGGGGCCGGGGGCAGAGGTCTCCCCCCCCCCCAAAAAAAGCACAAACTGTCACCTCGTCGGGAATTGGACCTGACCAAAACAATAGATTAAGCAATGGATCTATTGTTGCAAGCAGCGTCTCTGCCTGGAAATTTTTGTATGAATCTTCGCTTTTCAACAGGAAATCACATCTTGTAAATGCATGCCAAAAACAAAATCTCCTGGAATTGCCTGCTTTTAGCTTAGTAGCAAATAAGGTCATTACATTTCATTTAAATTTTTTAAAGAGGGCTGCCCTTTAACAAAAGTTGATATATCTATTACAATCTAAAAAGTAAATTTACAAACTATTAATGAAATTAAATTATAAAACCCTATAAACAATATTTAAAACTTTTATTTGTTTAGAAGCAAAGAAGAAGGAATTATGTAATATAATTTTAAAGGGTATACAGGTAGCAATCACTTATTCGTACATGTTTAGAACCCAAATCATGAAATGTCAATGTTTAACTTCTCAAACGGCATTGCTAAAAGGGGTGATTAGGAATTACGATAAAAAAAGAAAAGAAAGGTTGCGTGCAAGTAGCAGTTTTAAATTCTTTAGCTACGTATGTTGTCACCTGTGGTAGTACGCTTACCCAGGAGCAGAACCAACCCACACATCATGCTGTATGAAATTGCCGCGCGTACTGGCAGGCTATAAATTGCGTGCAGGTGGTTTTGGATGGCTCTGGATGGCTGTGGGTGGCTTTGGTTGGCTCTGGATGGCTCAGGTATGTTTTGGATAGCTCTGGCTGGCTCTGGATGATTCCATCTTTTAGCAATGCCGCTTGTCAAAAGTACGATTCAGCTGTTACGACGACATGAGTGTTTTCGCTGTGATGCTGATTTCTTGATGATTTGCTTCAGTAGCGGCGCCACGAGGGGATGGGTAGGACGCGTCCCCCCCCCCCCCCCCCCCAGTTGTCGCCAAGATTGATTTTCCAATTCAATTCAAGTAACAAACGTCACTTTTTACCGTAAGTACTGTAGGGGCCATAGTCTGTCAGAAAAGGGGCTTTTTCCGAGTAAAATGGGTGTGGTTCAAACAATTTTTCAGATCCTCCTTCATGTGCCCCCCCCCCCACTTTGTGGCGACTGGCGCCGCCACTGATTTGCTTCTGCTGAGTGTCAAGTTCAGAAAACACAACGTTTTTGCTTCTTTGTGATTTGACGGTGTATGGTGCTTTGCGTTAAATTATCTATTACACAAAACTTTATCATTGGCAGTTGCGATAATAAGACTGGGAACAGGCCCTTTGTCCTGAAAACAGAAAAAGCCATGGAATAATTTAACTCGTATTATATCAAGCGCACAAGATTTATGAAATTAATGATTTCATAGACATGTACTCGTTATATCGCTCCAAAATCAACGTCACCCTCTTAAAAACTGGGACTGAGTCACTTTTTCTGAGAATATGAAACGAGCTAATCATCAGAATCGATATAATTATCATCAAATTACACGAACTAAGTTTTCTTTAAACGATGCTCATTTCCATAGTCGTGGAATTTTTACATCACGTACAAATCAGTGTCACCAGTTTGAGGACCGACTTTACCATAACAAAAAATCTGTTATCAATACCCTGAAAGTTGACTCATTAATGGAAACTGTTGTTGCGTCTGAAACCCGATCATCAGCAAAATTAACCTATCACCTTACACTACAAATAGTTAGATTCTAATTTCAGTCTACGCTTTAAAGGCAAGATTTGGCAACTTTTACCTCCGAAAAATGGTAAGAATAGTGAGTTAATTTATTTAGTTGCTGCATCTAGGTCAACTATCTTCGCATTGTTGAAAGTATCTAATATAAGTAAGTTTGAAAACAGTATATGTCAAGCAATTGCTCGTTTATTATCAATCACGTTGGAAGCACTTCCGTTAAAATAAATCTCTAAAATGCAGAGTGGAATGATGAGCCGCAATTAATCAAGAAATGCTATGAAAAGCATACGGGATTTAACAATTTGAAGAAGGTTTTTGGTTGTTTAGGTGGAGTCTCTGGCAGTCCTTTTAACAAATTCCAGATAAAATGAGTATATGATAAAATGAGTTTCACTTTCGTTGATGTTGTGTGATACCCGTTGAGAACAAAAATCTAATAAGTAAAGATGAATTAAAGAAAAACCAACCCATATTTATATTCCAAAGGAGAACGATGAATTGAGAGTAAACTGATAATAATGTGACGTCAAAATAACATGAATTGCAATAGCCTAACCGTTAACCCGAGTATTTTTTTATAAATCTCCATTAGATAAATCTTCATTTATATCAAAAAGGTTCAAATGCATTTCTCTCTAGGGGGGTACTCTTATAACAGGTTGGAAATATATGATGGTATCCTGTTATCTTGAGTAGTTCAGTACTTGTACGAGAGAGATCTGAAGCAGTGACGTGCTACTCGTTTGGAGATAAAACACTGACTGACTCATAAAACGATTTACAAAAGGAAATATACAATAGTCAAATAAACATAATTAGCATAAATTAGTATAATGAAGATTAGTGTCCAGTCCTATTACAGTCTGCTCTTCCCACGAAAAAAAAATGGAAAGAGGGTTTTCATTTTTTTAAAATCATTTCTGTGTTGAATGCGACAAAGTCCATGTATTGAAAAGGTGTTGTTACGTGGAAGAAATATATGACTGTAAACATTCTGAGCGTTCGATGCCATCGTAGATAGGGATTTGAAAGTTCATTGATGGATTGCGGAAGTGAATAGATTGTTTCGTTGAATTTATTGCTGCTGCTGTCTTTATTAAGTGATTTCTGCCAAAAACGATAGCATGCTTCAATCGTGGGACAACGAGCATCTCAAAGCGATAAGTTTTCTCAACAGCGTGTTCGGGGAATGACAATGGAACAATGATTTTTTCTTGAGGTTGTAATTTGCACAGATTGATATCAGGTAATGATTTTAGAGGTGTTATTGTGTTATCAGGTCTATTCATCTTGGTAATCTCATTTGCGAACTGAGCGGAGACAGAAGACACCGGAAAATCATCTATATTTTGCATTGTGATATTGCAATCAGCGGAAATCACAGGGATTGAAAAAGATTCGTGTTTGGAGGGTGACGCATCTGTGGGCACGACATCTAAAATGCGAGCTTTTGTTGAATTTCCATCTTTCTCTGCGGAAAGTTTGGCCACTTTATTCGCTTATTCGTTGATTTTTTCCATCAAACTCTTCACTGTATTTGAAACCTTTGATAGACTTTCGCAATAACGTTTCGGCAGTTGGGGTGATGTGAGTTCTGGCTTTTTGACGTGAAGGTATGCTTTACAGTTTGCGTCTTGGCAAAAATGGCAGATGTGTAAGCGATTATGTATGCATGAGCCATTGGTTTCACATTTTGCCACTTGAAAACGATTGTAGTCTCAATTAGAAATTTTCTCAATTCATTGGCAATCATAAAGAACAATGCTGCAACTTTGTTTAGTACTGTTCAAACAAAAATACACGCATTTTGTTTTGTAAAGAACCTGCCTCAGGGCCTTGTTCCAAAAGCTCCTTTTTAATAGACCTCAAACCATCAGACTGTAGTACCAAAAGTTTCTTAATAGTTCCTTAATTTTCACAGCAAATCGAGTGCCATAAGAATAGTACAGAAGCAGGAAAAGGTGGTAGAAGCACATGCGAGATAGCATATGCAAAATGTGCCACAATTACTAGAGACATCTTTTTGTAAACTATTTTTCTCCATTTCAATTATGATATGTTGTAGATTGTTCAATTTGCATTCCGATCAACTCATTTCAAGGGGGGTTGAAGTCATTATCTAAAACGTAAGAGGTGGGGCATAACTAGAGAAAATTGAAGCAAGGGAAGAAAAATTCCATTAAATATATGAGAATGTCATTACTTTGCCGATTGACGTACCAATTTGGAACAAGTCCTATCAAAGAATAGCCAGTATTCATTATCGACTGGATGAATTTTTCACCTAATGAGTCTGAAAATCTATCACCAACCTGGGACCCTGTATTTAATCCATCGTTTAACTTTGCTGACAATAGAACTTTATAAAGTAAAACCAGATTTCTTCATATCCTTTTTATTACTAGGGTTTTGTATGGCACTAGCGTAGCAAGGGGGCAATGAAAGAGACAGTCAATCAAAAGTTTGTGTTTGTAAAAAGCCCAAATCTACAATATAATCTGTACCACAAGGGGTCTAGAAATAATTTAAGAAAAAAGAAATTAGTATTGCAAGGAAATGTCTTATGAGATGTTTGGTTGGTGACCTGGAAGAAACTTTTGTCGAGTCTCATCCACATATTCCAATGGAAGTATATTATGTGTCCTCCGTCATTTGAGCATCTGGTTCTTGCAGAAGTTTTACAAGGTCTAGTATGATTCACTCAATTCGAATTATCTAATTTGCATAACAAAAGGAACTACTTTGTCTAAAACCAAATATTTGCAAGAATTGTGCAAGAAAAGTGATCCTTGTCTTTTAGACAATTGGGGGAATACCAATCTCAACCCTATTGACCAATAGTATGCTTGCATTCTCTCATAGCATGAATCAACCAATCAACGATGATCCTGTAAAACCTCTGCAATACTAGAGCATCTGTCTGACAACGACTTCTAAAATCAAAGCCTTCTACAGTGCATCCTTGATAATCGATCACACTTGTAAATGCTTAAGACCACGCCTTGCATGATTGGATGGGTGGTTACTGTTGATTGTTCGACAATCAGACTGCACCAATGATGATAAATCTTAGCTACCTATATCCAGAACGTTTGAACTCACCAGATGCATTGAAGAACATAAAGAAAGCCATGGATTGGTCAACGGAAAACCGGAAGATTGATTCAACTTCTAAGCCTTCTGATGTCATAGGCTCTACAGAGCGCTTTATGAAAAGCAAAGAGGAAAGAAAGAGCTGAAGATTCGTGGATTTGCATGACGCAAAAAATGATGCCATTTTTTGCTATGGTGAGGGGATGAATACCGGGTTGTCCCTATAATTTTTTGACCGTTTTCCAAACTGAAATTGATCAAGACGAGGTTAAGTTTCCCAGTTTTAAACAAGAAAGACTTCCCAGTTTAATGTTGATGTCTGTTGCATCGGGTTTCCTTGCAAATCTCGAAACAAAGCTGCTTGTGGAAGAACTTCAGGGAAATTGGTCTTGGCTCAAGCCTCTTACCATATGGCTATATTCAATAATCCTGACGACATAGAAAGATTTGAAACCATCTAACTCAGTACGTAAATGCACCATCAAAACTCTAAGTTTTGATAATTATTCTTTGTTACGTAGCATTAATAAAATCATAGAAATTTGCTTCACCGCATTGCTCTTAATTGAATTCCGTTCACTTTTCACAAGCAATCACAATGTGTGTCGCTCTCATCATAGGGTGGTCTTCCCAAAAAAGGGTCTCCCAACATTCTAGAAGGCGTGGCCTCAAAAATCTTCCCCAGAGGTAAATCCTCATACACACTTTACAAATAATAATAAACTTTTTTAACGTTAGTTTCAAAATATTGTGAGCACTATTAAGCACTCACTAAAAAATTGATTTGCGAAGTACCAACCTTTGACATGAGCTTTAGATTGATTTGCGTTTTTGGATCGAGAAAGCTGATAGATTTTCTGCAATTTGTCCGCCCCCACCCAAATAAAATAGATCCTAGCTACGCCACTGCTGTATAGTTGCTTTGAAGGAAATATTTGTTAACTTTAGTTTAGAAAAATATAAAAAATCCCGTCGTTTTACTTCCTAACCCAACCCGAGCAAATATACACTAACAAATA